>JAQPZY010001652.1:3017500-3617500 GCA_029931535.1 Margaritifera margaritifera | reverse complement strand
TGGAGTATGTTGTCCAAGTAAGCTGCTGCTGTTGTGGACGAAATTGACCAGAATAGGGTGACAACGCAATCCATGATTTTGGTAAAGACCCAGGGGATGATGTTTAGACCAAACGAAAGAACGAGACTGGAATTGCAAAAGTCTGGTGTCCACCGGTAGGGTGTCTGCAGGTGGTGGGAGTGGCAGGTCAGCTTCAAGAGTTAGGAGGCTTGGAGAAGGAGAAACTTGGTTTCTTGCCACCCTTGTGAGGTTACTTTCTAAACTGGTTAGGTTGTTGCCTCCTGGTATTAGGTTGTGATCTGAACTGAGCCTGTGATGTAAAAGATCCCTTTTCCTTTGCTTGCCCATTGTCCCTCCGCTGTGGCAGAAATGGATTGGTGTTAAAAGACTGTGTGGGGTAAGAGGCAAGTTGGAGGGGCAGTTCCTGAGCTGCCTGCCTCAAAACTTTTTAAATTTTGCTCCAAAGAGTAATGGCGAGTCAAACTGCGTCATCTGTAATGCCAGGGCATGATGTGGCTGGAGCGACATGGAATGCAAACATGCATCATGTCATATCAGATCGAGATTTGTAGAGGCAGTCAGCACATTCACCATAGAATGATGAGCTGCCCAGTTAATGACCTGAGCAACCTTGACAGTGGATACCTCCTCTACAACTCTTTTCATTTATGCCGTTCACAAGAGTCCCAAATGAACAAATATGCCTAGTCTACTATATGTGGGGGGCCTGGGGGATGTTGCTTTCTTTGAATGCTTTTGCTGTGCGTATTTATTTGTATGCTGCTTGCTGTGGGTCTGTCTATTTTCTCAGGAAAAGCTTTGTTACTTTTTCCAGTTTGAGGCTCAGATGCAGTGTAAATTACATGAGAGCCCCGTAGGGCTTTTCCAGTTGGGGGATTACTTTCTTCTTTGGGATATGTTGCTGCCATTTATGTTCATTTATTTAAATTAAACTATTTGCCATGTTTTTTTAAAAGTTTCATGGAGTAGAGTGTGCTCATACTTCTCAATTCATCTGTTTTCTTTATGAGTTACTGATAAGAAAATTATTAAGATGTAAATTGTAACTTGTTTTTTTAATTTAGTGTAGTTTTTATCTCAGGTGGATGCATTACCGATGTTAAAGACTCTGATGTATCTCTAAGTTCTGTAAGTTTCTGGATTTCCAATACCTGGATGTTATAATCTTATATTGTATTGTACTCTTGTGATGTCAGTCAGCTCCAACTCCAGTAGGCTTATCAGGAATCAATACATAGGCAACTTCAAGCAAAACAGCTGCAACCATGATAAAACTATTTTTAACTGCCAAAATCATTGTAGAATACTTGAGTCACACCAAAACACTTGCTTTCTACTCTCAACTTGATGCTTTTCCAACTAATAAATCCAATCCTAAACGTCTCTTGTGACATACTGTCTATTCTCGCATATAAGCCGATACCAACTGCAAACTGCATAGACCCAGATCTGCCATCACATAATGTGCTGGCAGATTTGGGTCTATGCAGTTTGTAAGGCTAATCAGTAAAACAAACAACATAGACCCTGATCTGCCAGCGCATTATGCGAGGGCAGATCAGGACCTATGTTGTTTGCATTTGGACCAAGCTTATATGCGAGTATATATGGTACATTGGGGGGGGGATGGGGACATGACAAATGACATGCATATTCAAAGTTGAACAGGAAAGGCAAATGTTATATAACTTTTTAATTTAAGTTTCATTTTCACTTTACTTTCATAAATTGAAACATGCTTGGAAACAGTGATTTTACATACTTGGAAATAGCCACTTTCTGTGGAACCTTACACAAAAGGTTAACTACTTCATAACAAGGTTAACTACTGGTACTTCATAACTGATTTAAAACTATTGCCATGTATTCACTGTTCTTAGAACCCATACCAGACATTTCCTGTTTTATGTTGTAAACTTTTGCCACTTTATTTTGATATGACTGACATTTTATGAGTTGTTGTTGTTACTTGTAAATCAGTGCTAGAAGAGAATCATTTGAACATGTGCGTTAGAAGTCATGTGTGCAGTTCCAAAATATTATGTGATTTAGTTGACTGGACATGGTGCCAACTGAGAGTTGCATACATAACTTTATACGGAGACTGACTAAAGAGTTCTACAACTTCCAGTTAAATTTAGATTTTTAACATATTTTGTCTGTAACTGATCTATCTAAAAGTGCCTTTGGAAATTCCCAGCTTTTCCCTGCCTGTGAGCAAATTTGGCAAAAATACAGGGTCTTTCCCAGTCGGGAACAAACCTATTCTTATTTGCAACCTTTTCTTTTCCCATTTTCCAATCATTATTGCAAAAATAGTTCATAAGGAGAATCACCTAATCAATTCATCACTGGACAAAGTACATTTGGTAAATAAATTAATAGTATTCTCGAATATAAATTCTGGGCAATATGCGTACATATGAAATATAAGCATAAATGGAAAATAGGCACATGCTGGCTTTCAATTATTTAAAGCACATAATATTTTTAATGTATATGTGTGCAAAAGAAATACAAAATCTAATATTTAAAAAAAAAAATTCCAATGATTGTTCTATTGTTTTGGGTATTATGTGCAACTACCGTATATACTCATGTATAAGCCAAGTCCAAATGCAAACAACATAGACTCTGATCTGCCCTTGCATAATGTGCCGGCAGATCAGGGTCTATGTTGTTTGTTCTACTGATTAGTCCTTACAAACTGCAGAGACCCAGATCTGCCGGCGCATTATGTGATGGCAGATCTGGGTCTATGCAGTTTGCAGTTGGTATCAGTTTATACGAGAGTATATACGGTATTTATCTAGTGATTCTTTCTCTTCCTCCTTTCCACCTTTTATGAATAATATGTACAGTACCATCTGTACTTGCTTATAAGTCAAGTCTAACTGCAAACAACATAAGTCCTGATCTGCTGTCGCACAATGCACCAGCAGATCACAGTCTATGTTCTTTTTTTTTACTGATTACTCCTAACAAACTGCATAGACCCAGATCTGTTGGTGCATTATGTGATGGTAGATCTGGATCTGTGCAGTTGGGCTTGACTTATAAGCAAGTATAGATGGTATGCAATATGCTGTAAAATCAGACTGATGAGTGTCAAGATAGAAACTTTACCAACAGCTGTATCCTGATGTATTTCTCTATTGGTAAGTCTCACCTGTGTCTATGTCATCATGTACCCCCTTCTTCTGCACTCCTCCCCCCTTCCCATCCTAATTTAACTTAAAAAAACTGTTTTGACATTAATACTGTGGACATCAACAATGGAAAAGTGATGCCTATGTCTCATCATGTTGATGAAGGTGAGACAATGAGTGTATATAACCTTGACTGATTACATAATAAGCATATCATGTGACCCAGATTTTTCAGTATCCATGGCAACCCTCATTATAGAAGGTATCCAAATAATTCAAATGGTCAAAAATTTTAACACTCGGGATTAAGAGAAAATTTTCTGATCATTTAATTAAATACAAATCACCATTTCAAATCCAAATGGCATCATGTATGGTAAAACTCCTACTTGCTTGTAAGTTGAGTCCAACTACTAACAACATAGACCCTGATCTGCTGTTGCATAATGTGCTGGATGATCTGGGTCTATGTTGTTTTGTTCTACTGATTAGTCCTAACAAACTGCAGGTGCATTATGCAATGGCGAATATGGGTCTGTGCAGTTTGCATTTTGACTTCACTTATAAGCGAGTATTATGGTAGGGTATTCATTTTTATCAAGAGGAAGAAAAACTGATACTCACAGGAAAATATCACAGTTGTTAGTACAATCAAACCTGTCATAAAGGTCGCCTGTATTAAGCAATCACCACTCTTAAACAACAGCATTTCAAAATCCAAGACATAAAATTCTTAAAGGAATAAACCTCTGTTAAGCTGCCACTAGTCTTGCAAGACCATTTTGTTTTTCACTTCCCAGAGGTGGCTGCTTAAGACAGGTCTGAATGTTACGTTGCTATGTATTTCACTTTCAACAAGTCTCACCAGTGTCAATGCCATTATGTATCCCCCACTCCAAGTCTGCTTTTCAAGTTGCTACTCTGTCCAATAGCCAATAAATCTTTTCTGCACTAAATGTTTGCCCACGCATAATGAACTTTAACATACACCACTACTGCCTTTGGACTTCATGAGCTTATACTTAAATCTCAGAAAAATGTTTGCTTTATCCAAGGTTTGAGAGTAGAGATATTGTTGCCATTAATTTTTTCCTCCAGTACTTTGATCTGAGCATCACTATCCTTACACCTAGGAGAATCACATGTCCTGGCCTAATTAACTTCAAGATGCAGGCAACACAATTTTTTCATCAAAACAAATGTTCATTCCAATCAATGTTACAATAAAGCAAGGTTCGCCCCACCAATTTAAGCTATGGTACATGTATACAAGAAAAATGTACTGTTTTAGCAAAAATAAATTTAAAAAGTTTGTTAAATTTTATCAATTTTGTGTTTTCCTCAAACCTCTATCATCTTTACCCCACACAGATAACATATGTAAGAAAGATGAAAGAAATAATAGTGAGACCTTCTTCTTGGATAAAAAGTTTATTTTCATACATATTTGTTTAAACTGTAAACAGTTGATGGACAAAATATATTACTTCAACATATCTATAAATGGGTCCTAATTGCTTCTTCCAAACAACTTTCAATCACAGTCTACACGATTGCTTAAATGAATTGTGCATGCATTATTGCATTAGGAATAAGTATGTGACAAGAAACCTTTTAAAAACAGAACATCTTTTTACATTTTGTTATCTGAATTTGATAACCTATTAACATGTGTGTATACTATGCACATGATATGATGGAATGGCATGGAAAAAGTCTATTATTCAATGCTGATTTGAAAAGTTAATTGATAAAAGGTTGAACAGATTCTATGTATCTGTTGTTGTTTTTTTAAATTATAAACTTTTACATATATCTCTTAGGTATTTAAAGATGATAAGAAATGGTGGGAATATCTACATTAAGTGTGCCTGTAATTGGGATATCTGATTTATACTAAGTGAGTACTCCTATTTTCATCAAGTAGACTCTGGGATATTTGATGTCTAAATAAGTGAGTACTCCTATTTCCATCAAGCAGACTCTGGAATATTTGATGTCTAATAAGTGAGTACTACTATTTTCATCAAGCCAGACTGGGATATCTGATGTCAAATAAGTGAGTATCCCTATTTCCATCAAGCAGACTGGGATATTTGATGCCTAATAAGTGAGTACCCCTATTTCCTTCATGTAAACTGGGTTATTTGATGTCTAACAAGTGAGTACTCCTATTTCCATCAAGCAGATTCTAATAAGCAAGTACTCCTATTGTCATCAAGCAAACTGGGATATTTTACGCCTAATAGGCGTGCAGTCCTATTTTCATCAACAGACTGGGGTATTCGATGTCAAATAAGTGAGTACCACTATTTTCATCAAGCAGACTGGACTATTTGACGTGTAATAAGTGAGTACCCCTATTTCCATCAAGCAGACTGGAATATTTGACTACTAATAAGTGAGTACCCCTATTTTCATCAAGCAGACTGTGATATTTGATGTCTAACAAGTACTCCAATTTTCATCAAGCAGACTGGGATATTTGATCTCTAATAAGTGAATACCCCTATATTCATCAAGCAAACTGCAATATTTGATGTCTAATAGGTACTCCTATTTTCATCAAGCAGACTGGGATATTTGGTGTCTAGTGAGTATCCCTATTACCATCAAGCAGACTGCGATATTTGATGTCTGAGTACTCCTATTTCTATCAAGCATAGTGGGATATTTTATGTCTAATAAGTGAATACCAATATTTCCATCAAGCAGTCTCTGTGATATTTGATGTCTAATAAGTGAGTACTCCTATTTCCATCAAGTGAACTGGGATATTTGATGTCAAACAAGTGAGTACCCCTACTTCCATCAAGTAGTCTCTGGGATATTTGATGTCTAATAAAAAAGTATCCCTATTTGCATCAAGTAGACTGGGATATTTTATGTCAAATAAGTGAGTACCCCTATTTCCATCAAGCAGGTGGAATATTTGATGTCTGAGTACTCATATTTTTATCAAGCATAGTGGGATATTTGATGTCTAATAAGTGAATACCTCTATTTCCATCAAGCAGTCTCTGTGATATTTGATATCTAATAAGTGAGCACTCCTATTTCCATCAAGTGAACTGGGATATTTGATGTCAAACAAGTGAGTACCCCTATTTCCATCAAGTAGTCTCTGGGATATTTGATGTCTAATAAGTGAGTATCCCTATTTGCATCAAGTAGACTGGGATAATTTATGTCAAATAAGTATGTACCCCTATTTCCATCAAGCAGGCTGGGATATTTGATGTCTAATGAGTACTCCTATTTCCATCAAGCAGAGTGGATATTTGATGTTGAATAAACAAACACCACTACTTCCATCAAGTAGACTCTGATATATTTTATGTCAAATACATGAGCACCCCTATTTCCATCAAGCAGACTGGAATATTTTATGTCAAATAAGTGAGTACCCCATTTTCCATAAATCAGACTGCAATATCTGATGTCAAATCAGTGAGTATCCCTATTTCTATCAAGCAGACTGCAATATTTGATGTCAAATAAGTGAGTATCCCTATTTCTATCAAGCAGACTGCGATATTTGATGTCAAATAAGTGAGCACTCCTATTTCCATCATGCAGACTCTGATATATTTGATGTCTGATAAGTGAGCACCCCATATTTCCATCAAGTAGATTATGATTTATTTGATGTCTAATAAGTGATCACCCATATTTCCATCAAGCAGATTATAATATATTTGATGTCAAATAAGTGATCACCCATATTTACATCAAGCAGATTCTGATATATTTGATGTCAAATAAGTGGGCACCCCTATTTCCATCAAGCAGATTCTGATATATTTGATGTCAAATAAGTGATCACCCCTATTTACATCAAGCAGATTCTGATATATTTGATGTCAAATAAGTGATCACCCCTATTTACATCAAGCAGATTCTGATATATTTGATGTCAAATAAGTGAGCACCCTATTTCCATCAAGCAGACTGGGATACTCAGGGCCGGATTAAGACCTTTAGAGGCCCTAAGCACTGAAAAGTTTATGGTGCCCCCCCCCCTCTGTAATTCAACCTAACCCCCCGTAATTTCTCATTTTTTAATTTTTTTTATTTTTATATTTTTGGGTGCTCCTGCTTTACTGGTGCACTAAGCACGTGCTTAGTCTGCCTATTAGGTAATCCAGCACAGAGTACAAGGCGTGAGCTTGCACGTACCTTGCACTTTGGGCAAAAACACATTGCCCAACAGCACAAATGCTATAAGTGATTATAATACTTCCCCATTTGGTAAATAATAAATTGTATTGAAACTGCTTTTTCATAAATTTAAAGCTTGTTTCAATTATTTTCATGACAGATTCGCGCATAAATATATTGCATGATATGACATCATTTTAATACTTTTGCTTCGTAACACACCTGCTGTAACGTGATGGTACATAGCAACAAACCTATTGGGTACAACGTATGCTAAACATCACACAATACCGCATAACAAACCAAATTCGAACGTTACTATTGCAGATTTACGCAGAATGCCTTGTTTGAATCACAAAGCATATAAACAAATGTCTCGTTTGGACATTGCAAATTTAGATTCTTTATGAGATTTTTCTTCTGATGATGATGAATCAACTTGTTGTCAATCAAAGGATTTTTTTGGTCACGAGAGCAAAAAATCCAAAAACAAACATTCTAGTACAAAACAAAAATCAGCCACGACAAAGAAAACCACAGACAGGGTTCTATATCCACAAATTTGGTCTCACGCAGCTCCTCAGTTCGAGTTTGTTTCAGAGAATATTTCTTTTAAGAATCTTGATCCAAAATTGTTTGTGGTAGGAGAATTAGAAATATTTCTTAGCTCAAAAACATCGGTACCGGAAAAGCGAGCTGGATTAAAACTTCTTTGAAAAATTCTCTACAATGCCAATATTTATGAGTGAAAGTGTTTACTGAAATTGTATGCAGCGTGGGTTAGAAAAATTTAAATAGGAATCAATATGTGGGGAGATGACCCCTCGGAGATAGAAACTCCGATGCTAGCTAGTCACGCATTGGCTATACAATTTAAATCTGGTTATCTATGAGTGAGCAAGTATGGTAGTGTTCAGATTTTCAAAGAAACCAATGTAGTTTTAAAACATCCGATCAACAACAAAAAAAAGAGTCAAAAGTCACATGAGAATTGTCAAGCACTTCTGTGCCACTTGTTTGAGAAGGGACAAACTCCAATTAGATCACCCAAAATCGTATTCCGCCTACCCACATCAAAATCGCTTATGCTAAGCACAACCCAAAGCTGAGGTAGACATTTTTCTGCCTAGGAATACTAATTTTGAAAATATCAAAAATTATCAAATTTCTCCCCAAATTATCCCTCACATCCCAGAAACTTATCAGTCTAATGACTGGTTGTTAAACGTTAAAGACAGTAATCAATTTAAAAGTATCCCATGCAGGAAATGCAATCAAATTTGTAAAGCAGATCCAATTATAGATTGTGGCAAACCGCAGCACTAGCCGTTAGCTAATGATTTTTTTAACGCTGTTGATAATTACTGTTCTAATTCAGAAGATATTGATTTCATTCTTCTGCATGGCTTGTTGCCAAATCAGGGTATAAACTTTAAATGTTACAAAATACCAGCGATGGCCCACATCAATGTAGATTTTTTTAAAGTTCATGCTCTCAGATTATTTGAAAAAGAAATTTGTCAATTTCTCCGATACGAGTTTCCCATTAGGTTACAATGGTGTTTGTGAAAATCATAGACGCGTAACATTTGTTCAGAACCATAAAAGTGCATGTGAATATCCGAATGATATTGACAAAGATCTCAAAAAGGAATCTGGCTATAAAGCAGTCTTGGGTCCCTTTAATGACAATCCGTTTTGCTACCAATTCAAATCTCGCCGTTAAACTCAGTCCCCACGAAGGATTCAAATGAGAGAAGTTATTTTATATCTCAGCTTTCCTTTGAATGTTTCTATCAATAATGATATTGACAAATATCGCTATCTGTGGAATGAAGTGAAATTAGATTATCCTTCCGTCGATGATTTTTTGAACATCATCAAAGTAAAAGGTAGAAATTGCTTACGGTTTAAAAGGCATCTAAAACGAGCTAACATACAAACTTCGATTTATCCTGGTGATGTATCTCTGGTTGCGTGTCAATGGAAACAAAATATATATTTTGACAAAGTTATATCTGTGGGCCTAAGATCAGCTGCTTACATTTGTCATACTTACTAATTCTATAAGGTACACGTGTACCTCTTTAGGTATTTCAGTTGTCAATTATTTAGATGATTTTGAAGGGGCTGACATTTCTTCAGTAGCTAATACATTTTTTCAGGAACTTGGTAATCTTTTACAAAGTTGTGGTAGAGAAGAAGCTATGGAAATGGCCTGCGTGCCTTCTGTACTAATGGGTTTTGGAGGTATAATGTTCAATATAGAATCTTTGACGTTATAAATTACTTCTGAAAGATTACATTAAATTCATTGTTTAGTAAACTTGTAGTTGAGTAAGAAAGTAGCTACTGTAAAAACGTTACAGTCACTAATTGGGAACTTAAGTTGGGTGTCATCTTGTGTCATTTTGGCGCTTGTGAACAGAAATGCTGTAAGACTTTGATCAGATAGTTCTTGTGACTTTATTTTAGATGAATTCTAAACGGAAATCTGTTTCAGGTAGTCATTATTAAGGTTATCAACACACATAAAGAAGACCTTCTATGTGAACCAATTTTCTAGTCACATAACTTACTTATTTGGATTAAACTCGCGTGCAACCAATCTGGTCATGTGCGAGGATAAAACCAAAACGCGCATCATTTATATCTGTCAGGACGGAAGTTACGTATCACAAATTTGATTGGTGTCCCATGGCAACCCACGAGGTACAATCATGTTCCCATAATTCCTGAGGTAGAATTGCGTTACTTGCATTAGCAACCGTTAGATCCCGAGTTATTTAGCGGAATATGGGTTGCTTTGGGGGATGCTGTCGGAGTTTTCGAAAATCGGTAAGTACCAAAATATGTTTTAAACATAAATCTTAACATGACTATTGCCTTAAATTGGATGGACGAAAGGAAACTTGTTCGTAAAAATGCAGACGATACAAAGCAACGTCACATAGGGCGTTTAGCACTAGATAAAAAAAAAAAAAAATATGCTTGTACTGTTTGCATTACCTTACAAATCAGTAAGTGTGTGAGATGACACATAATATAATGATTTTCAAGAAACCATATAAACTGAACCCAAATCAATGCAAGAGGCCAAGGGCAGAAGAAGTTTCAAGTTTCACAGGGATCGGAGATTGGATGGGGGTGGGGGTGGGATTGGATGTTTAAGAATGTCGTATATACCAGTATTTATGTTAGAAGAGAAGAAATGAAATTATTGTGATGGTGTTGGTTGTACTGATTTGAGTTATGTAGACTATAATATTTATTATTAGAAATTATCTGTCATTAAAAACAGCTCAGCTTTCCTAAACTTACCTCTACCCCCCCCCCCCCCCCCATAACAGCCAATTTTATTTTATGTGGATCAAATATAGCCGCAAATATTATATAAAAGACTGAAAGTTTAAACTTGGTTCAACACTTTCTACCTCGCAGATCTGAAGATTGTTCTTAACAGATTTTGGAATGGGCTCTTGATGCTGGATGTTATGTGACGATATTTTAATATTTGCAAAAGCATTTGCTGTCATTATTGGGACTATGTATGTCCAATATGTACAGCAAAAATGAAATATATAATAAACACTGATAATACCTCTAATAAACCTGTAGAAGATATTCTTATAAATTATATGTTATGAAATAAATGAAATTTGTAAGATGTCTTATAAATTAAATAACTTACTATATCAAGTTTGCAAGGTATGTTAAAAACAAAGAGATCTCTTAAACTTTATGAAATAATATATGTTATTTTTTAAGTTATCATACACGTTCTGCAATATATCTTAAAATCGCATGATATCTAAAATGTATCATTAACTTCTAAAGATATCTTACGAAGAAAGTTAAGATAGCTTATACAATTTATGAATATATTGTATGTTATAGCTTATAAAGTTATTATAAGATTTTTTGTAAGATTTTAAAATGTCTTTTAAAACAAGCCAAATTTAGATATGTTATATTTTCTATATAAAATACCTATAAAGTTCATAAGATATCTTTTGATAAAGTTAAAGCTATATAGACCTAATTCATATTATTATTTTACATAACAATAATGTAACAAGGTAGTAATACGACTGTGATAAATATTGACGATTTGTTGGAGGAATTGAGATTTATTTTAATGAGGTGTTGGGAATCAAGACTGAATAGGAAAGCATGAATATGAGGGATATGAAATAAGGGGAGATTATTCAATTTTACCTCTGCATTTATTGTTCTCTTTGCGTATTTAGAAGTGTATTATTTGCATACTACCACATAATAATTTTATGGATATTGAATTTGATGTTAAAATATTTTCACAAAGTTCCTTGATCATGGTATATTTGCAGTGTGGTGCGTTGATAACCAGACTGCGTAGAAGGCTGGCTAGAAGAAAAGTTGGTCCAGGAGCAACTGATGTAGGTGAGTACACTGCAGTAATAGTTTGTTTTATGGTAAATAATATAGTAGGGTTCTATATAAATGATGATTTGATGTATAATATTATTCTAGATGTTTTAAGACTTACATGCATTTCTGCTTTTTTCTTCTTCTTCTGGTTTTGCTTTTTTGTGTATCCCATAATTCTTCCCATATTTAATAAAAGTAGAGACATATCGCTAGTCAATTC
The DNA here is from genome assembly GCA_029931535.1 of Margaritifera margaritifera. Lineage (NCBI taxonomy): Eukaryota > Metazoa > Mollusca > Bivalvia > Unionida > Margaritiferidae > Margaritifera > Margaritifera margaritifera. The sequence goes on along the minus strand of JAQPZY010001652.1, from coordinate 3,605,539 downwards.
TCCAAGATGCAACTAAATTCTTGCATTTGTGACTAAAAATTCAGAATTGGTTAGTGAAAACTATCAAGCAGTTCCTCTCTGGTGATCTTCAGAATTATAACATAGCAACAAGAAAAAGACATGAACACTTTCTAATTACATGCATGGTTCAGCACTGGTGGTTTTGAGCACTTCTAAAAGTGGGGGAGGCACAGGACTACACTGTTTGCTCTACAAATCTCAAGATGTAGAGAAACTTTACATGCCCTTCCATGTTTACTTGGAATGACATTTATTTTTCATCAGTATTAGGAAAAGCATGTGGTGTGAGAATCAGACAGCTGATGAAAATGATTGCTTTCATGTGATTGGGAAACATACTGGAAATAGCATGAAGTAAACTAACATTGCCTGTCCTTGAAATACATAAACAAATCTTCATAGATGTATGCATTACCTTTTCCTGAAAGTGAACTTACAAAATTTTTTAACAGCTGCATCTGATCCAATATATATATATAAAATTTACCTCTAAAATATTTTCTAATAGCTGCATCTGATCCTGTGTGTGTGTATAAATATATATATATATATATATACACACACACAATTTACCTCTAAAGTTCGGAAAGTGAACGTGACCATACAGAGCAATAAATTTTCTACGAGATGGACATCAGAAATAAGGTCTAGCCGTGGAGTCTCTCAAACTTAAACCAACCTTCATCATTTAGATATCAAAATAAAGAAAATTGAATGTTCTTTAAACCACATGTAGGATATACACATTTCTTTGTTTTACAACAAGGATTATCAGTGAGAAAAACGAGGGCATTAACATGTCTTAAAACTTTAAACCCTGTGCAAAATGGGAAAATCTAGAGCTGGACCAAATTTGAACATTCACACATTTCCTTTTTCAGTTGCATATGATAATGTATGCTTTTCGGAATAAAATGGTCCACTAATATTTATCTATGTATAAAAATAAGCTAATTGTACATATTTTGCTTTTCCTCAAACTACATTCCTTGAGTCAGTAAAGTAAATTGTATATTATCCTGACCCATCACAAGAAATAGATTTTACCTGAAAAATCGGTCATCCGGATGATCAAAGTTTCGTCAAAAAGTAGAAATGTGAATGGAGATATCTAGATTAAATGGTATTAAATTGTTGTATTTGTGACTAAACCGGGACTTAGTGTGTTTCTTTAGTGCTGATTCTGACCCCAACTGTACGTTTCCCTATATGCGTCAGTAATTAAGTAAATATTAACGTCTTTTTTTTAATAGACATATGACATATTTAAGAGCAGAAAAATTAAGAACAATAAAATATTAAGATTCTTTAAATATATACAATACACTTATCGGAGATCTACTTGAACTATCCATGTTTGAATGATAAAGGGCTTTAATCAAGGTAAATTCGATTGACATGGGTTCTACTCATACCTGTGCCAGTAGATGTTTAACTTTTATCACCTGACAAGTCACCATTGATCATTGATCAATAGTTAAGCACGCTGGCTTGGACTACAGAATGCCTTTGATTGGACAGTTATGAGTCTTTAATTATGCTTGATAAGATTGGTATTTCTGTATGACAAATTACATATTGCCATAGCTGCACTCACTTGGCAACAACTTGGTGTAAGAATAAACTTGCTCTCTTTGTATCTTACTCTCTTCCTCCCCCTCTCCTAATTACATTTATATTCTAAAAATATAATTCAGTTATTCATAATACCATTGTAATTATAATTCAGGTAGTATTTAATAGTTTATTTCTGATTTCTTTTATTATATTCTATGTTGGTGTCATGATCTGCAAATTATTTTCATTTACAGATACATTACATTGTAATTTAGTAACAAAAATTGGGGGACATGGTAGTAGTACATGCAATTAAATAATCTGGATAATTGATATCCACATAATTCACACTAATGTTTAATTGGTACTTGGAATGCTGCTTCCGGCCCCAACCTTTTCAATATTAGCTACATATCCTCCTCCTGCCAAAACAGCTTCCTTTCTCCATCTGAGTTTGCCTCTTAATGTTGTGCTTTTTTCAGGGATAAAGTCTTTGATTGTTTTCAGATGTAGACAAGAAAATGCTGTAAACCAGGACTGAGTGATTCTTCAATTGATGCCAAATATTTGAGTGATCAACTGATGTTTGAATTGTCAACATTTTACTGGAATTGGAATGAAACATACAGTTTTATGGAGGTTAATGTTTGCTTTAAGCTAATCAACAACCCAGGACCCCAGAATAATGAATAATATATTATTTTCTAACAGCTGAATCTGTTCCAGTAAACGAACAACAGAAGGTCCCAATCAGTGAGCCCACTCCTTCTAGCACTTCAGTGACTCAGGAGGATCGTCCAACTTCCAAGACTCCCGAGGCGCTCAATCGTGAGTAATTACAAGGTTCACGTGTTTAGCAGCCACCAAACACAAAATACAAAAAGAACAGAATTGCAAGTGTAACAAGTAGCTCCAAAGACTGATGGCTGCTTAATACATATTTATTTATTTCATTTATCATTTTGTTGTAGTTATCGTAATATGTAGGTTTATGATAGAGATGATTCTTTAATAGATTTACTTATTATTTTTAAGGTTAAATTAAAATACAAAATTTATAATATATAATTATATTTTATTAAATTTCATATGCTATGCAATATTAGATTGATGAAAAATCTCTCCAAATCTAGAATTGTTAAATTTAGTTAATAGGAAAAAATGTTGTGCCAACATCTGATATACTTTGTGTATTGCAGTGGTGGTGGAAGAAATCGTGGAGTGTGAACTCGAAAAAATTAAAGCATTGAGCCAGATTGAAGACGACAACGTTGCAGATGATCTTATTACTTCTGATGCAACCCTTAACGAGATTTGTAAGTGTAACTTCTATTCTATATGGTAACCCAGATTGTATTGTGAGTAACAGTCCTAACTGTGTTTATTTAAGGTCCTTTTCTGAACTATTACTCATGTACAACATATCTATAAGAATAATTTGTGACAGTTCCTTCAAATTCTTGTCTTTTTAATTGACAGTTGCTTTTAATATTTTGTTCTTACATGGAGTAACTGGCACTGGCTTAACAAGATTATCTGTGGATCTATTTAAACAGGAAAATATTTGTAACGGTAAAGAGTAAACAGTCGTAAGGGATTACCAATAACCACCACCTGTGGCTTCAACAGAGGTAAGCATGAATTATTAGACTGCACCACAATTATGTTTGATAAATTATCATGAGTTTGTTATACTTGTAGATGAAGCTGTTCGCAAGGAGAGAGAAAGTGGAATGCCCAGGGTGGATTGCTAAACAGCCACCCCAACCCCCCAAAAATAGGTTAGTGAATGAATCTTAACAAGAATAAATTTGAATTTGTTTTGGAGGTTTTGTTGCAAATTTGTATTTGTATTGGCAGGTAATGAACATAGATATTGCTGCAGCATGGAGGGCAGTTGTAACATCTTCAATATAGAGATTTATTTATTGGAGTTTTTGTTTTTTCAAGTCATATGCTGTAATATGCATTATAGTCCAGTTGGCAAGTTGGACATGGTGAGTGTCTTTGAGCAAGCCAGTTCTTGTTGACCTAACATCAAGAACATTGTTTGCAAATGGTTTTCCTCGGTTGATGACTCTCATCAGCTCTAAAGTGGAGGTGGACAAGAACAAAGATGGTGGAACATTCTAAATGTATTGTTATGGGATAGCGCTGGCTGATAACTTGGTGACCATTCAATGACTCACTGTGCTCTTCGTGGCCGATAAACTCTCCACAAAATAAAGGCCCAGTTAAACTTAGATCTAAACTCCAAGAGTTCTCTGTGATTCCCTGATGAAGTGGGCGATTCTAGCTATAAGAATGGGACTGGGGATGAAATGCAGACTCCAATTTAAGTTTCTTCTGGTTTATTAACAGTCATAAAGTCATATGGCAGTACAAATTCAAAACTCAAATAACAGGTGCATTACTTCCATATAATGACTCACTGACTTGATATCACAGTGATAGTGTGCATTTGGACAAACATACTTAATTTAAATAACAGTTTATTATGATAGAATTTGATACACACATTTACAAATATCTCAAGTTTTAATGTTCAGATTTTATATTGATTTATTATTTAGGGATAGACTTAGAAACATGGGCTAACATTTAATTATATTCTTATATGTTTTACAATTATCTAAAGTTTTAATGATTACTAGGAATTTCCTTTACTCAGAGCATAAATGTTTTCAAGTTATCCAGAGCAAGGATGCAACCTTTTCAGTTGTAAAGTTTTAATGTTCAGATTTTATATTGATTTATTATTTAGGGATAGACTTAGAAACATGGGCTAACATTTAATTATATTCTTATTGGTTAACTTCAAACAGATCCTTGAGAAACACTCAATGGCTCTAACAATAACTGACAACTTCTGCACAAAGCCTTGAAAAACACTCAGCAGCTTTACAATATAACAAATAACTTATGAAAAGAGCCTTGAGAAATACTCAGTAGCTTTACAATATAACAAATAACTTATGAAAAGAGCATTGAGAAACACTCAGTGGCTTCATAGTCAAACTTGTACATTATTATTATTATTATTAATATTATTATTCCATAATTTCCTATTTCTATTGAACTGTAATAAGTATTATTATTTTAATAAGGTCTGCAAGAAACACTTGACTTGACCTCACAAGATCATGAAAAATACTGTCTGCATATAATTTAATTGATTGGACAAATATTTAAGATAAGGTTGCTGATTTTAAAACATAAAAATGAAAGAATAAATATCCTGAAAGGTTTAGATTATACAGCTGCAGATTTCAGAACTTACTTTTAGACCTGTCCAAAATCAACTATAAGAAACATCATTTGTCCTGGCAATTATTTATAAAGACATTGTGAAAAAACTGTAAATTGCTGATTCGCAGAAAATAATAAACACACTGCCTTATATGGACTTCATAGTAAAATAGTAAAACGACTTTCTCATGCACTGTCTGAACACACAGAACTCTTAACGTGACCCTCGGAAACCCGACCAGTTCATAGCACAGACGCTGACTAGCCCTTTTATACTCCCTGTGGAATTCTGCAGAATTATGCGCCTGGTGGGGAAAATTGTGCTGTTCGCTGGGTAGCAACCGCAGGAAAAATTCTGCAAGCGTGCACTTGCAGGGGCAACCGTACATTACTACTGATAACAACAAAACCACACCTTAATTAATAATCGTGATTAAAATTATATATTACTTAGTGTATTAGCTACGTGCGCATACAGCAAATATATGTCCAAATGGTCAAAACTAGCAATATTGAAAAAAATGTTTAGGTGGCACTGTACAGTTTCGTATTTTGCATAGGGGTTAAATATTTATAGAAAAAGAATTACCCAGGTTTTCCTCACTGGTTATCCTGGCTATTTAAAAAAGACCTTGTATATCTTAGGTATTGTCAAAAGAACTTTTAATTCCCTTTATTTTGGTGTATGATTGATAGGTGCAATTTGGGTTATAGAGTATACAGCTTGGTCTTACTTAAGATGTGCACCTCTCAAAAAACTGCTAGCTCCGCTTGGTCATTTTCACTTCCTGGACTTCAAAGGTAAACAAAAAAAAAAGAACCGATAACTTTCTTACTTTTTATATATTTATAATTCATTCATTGTACTTTCAGAGGCTAGTATTGCCTACTCTGGCATAATTCGTTTCTCTATTTTAATAACTGCTGAAAATAGTGTACTTTTGACTAATTCAGGCTGATTTATCGAGTACTTTGGAGTGTCCATTTCTGTCTGCTGTGTGCTTAGATCATGTACAATTTCCACAATTACAATATGTAAAGAAATTTCAGCCACAGTACATGAAAATAGCATAGATTTATGCTAACATTCTCTTCATTGTGCATGTTGCAAATTCAAACAACTTCACCTTACCCCTGTCACTCTCTCAGAAGTACATAATATCTGTAGAGTGCCCCATAAGTTTTAAAATGGATGATACCGTAAGCGACCATTAAGCAAGATAACTACGGAAGTGTCCCAAATGTGACAAACCTGGAAACAAGACTGATACCGAGGATGGATTTACACATCAATCCATGGTGTAACATCATGAATTGAAACAGTTCAAAGGACGATTTATAATCAATTTATATGTGAATATGAAATACAAACGGGAATCATACCAACCATTGTTTGGCATTGGATAACTCTAGGCATTAATGAAGAAATTAATATTAACTGTAAATGCTGACAACACCCACACACCCTGTTTTACCATCAAGAGCTTTACGATTAAAAAACTTAATTCAAAAAAAATATATATATTTTGAGGCTAGATTTCCTGCCCATTACAGTATTGTGCCATGTTTGTTGTTCCAAGATCAACTGTAGTTGTTAGGGTGGGCACACTCAGGAACAGATGTAAAAGTAAACTTGGCATCTCGACAAGAATCCCAAAACAGGTCGCCCAAAGATGGCCAATGTTCTGTGGAACCCTTGTTTTTGTATTCAGTAAAGTCTCAACAAGAGACATGAAATTTAAAAACTTTAGTTTTAACTTTAATGATTTTTGTACCATTGGTACTTTTTCACTAATGTAAATGACATCCAGAGAGACTAGTCTCCGAGTATGTTTTTATGATTATCGAATTTGGAGGTCGAGTTTATTTTTAAGCTAAACTCATATCACAACCAATATAATATCATCCAGAATATTGATTGCGTGGTGGCTTGATTTAATAGTAATTAACACAAGACCTGGTGAAAGAACACAACTCCAGGAGATACTGCTATTCATGGTATCTTTTACTGTTGTACTAAAACTGCTCTGCATAATATGTATAATATTTTCTAAATTTCCTTTTCTTTTTATGTCACCAGAGAATTTATATTAAGATCAGAAATGTTATCTCAGCAATTATTGTGATTTCCTTTGAAAAGGAATTTCTACATCAGTGGGAACAATATCCAAGGGAGATAACCACAATCTGGGCTAAACAATAGTCAAGGGAGGTAACCACAAAGGGATATAATTCATAACAATATGAGGTGCCTTCCTTGATATAATAAAGTAGACAGGAAAAGCCAGTGGAATAGTTTAGTTGGTTACTGTTTTTGGTAATACACACTATATTTTGTTGACACAGAATATGACATTAAGCCATAAGCATGGAGTGATAGAAATGACATCAAGTGATAAATGGGAAATAACTAAACATTTTGCTCCCCCAAAAAACAAGCTCTTGAATATTAAAGGGAATCACAAAAATAGAGTTAGAAAATTCCAGATACCATATTTATGTGATAAGCCATTGCTTCATGATTATCCCATCCCCATTTTCAACATTTTTTGGCAAATATATACTAAGGATATCTTTGATGGAAATGATACCTACTTTTTATGTAGCATACCTACTATTATAATGAATTTTTGAGACTGTCCCCCTGGTGGTAATTTTCCTGAAGTATGGTTATGAATCATGGTTTTCCTGAAACATCACAATTACTGATTGTAATTTGAGATAGGAGGATTCTTTTTTTTTCCTATGTTTACTTGCTCAGCTCGTTATGTGAATATATGTTTGAAATAGGTATATGAATTCAGTGACTTAGGGGGCCCTGGGGGCCAGAGTGGTCTAAGGTGCTTGCCTTTACAGATCACTCACACATCTCACATGAGCCCACGTATTGAATCAGCCCAGATATGCTACTGTAGTGTGTCCTCGGGCAAGACACTTTATTCCAATTGCCTCAGCATTAAATAACCTGCCTGTGTTGATGTTCCATGAAACACCAAATCAAACCAAACCTAAACGTTAAAAAATGTGTAAAAAATTGAAATAGTGTCGTCTTGGCCTGAAAACATAATCAGGTCATCTGCATAAGGATACAAATAAGTTAGGAAAATTTTATTTGTCTCTGTCAAGTGGTTTTTGTGCAATCTTACATTTGGGATGGATGGACAGATGGAATATGGATGCACAGATGGACACAACATAATCAAGGATAGAAGTAGAGGTGTGCAACTGGTTACACTGAATATTGAAATCATACGCATGCTAAATATATATACCGGCATTACCACCCTAGCCTGTTTTACATTATTTTTTAAATATATGAGTTTTCATTTATTTCATTATTTGTTTGTAGCATTAGGTGGTGAATGCAATGAACATACAAGATATCATTCAACATGTATCATTACACTTTCCATTTGTACATGTAAGTATGGGCATAGTTCTTCATCTGCCATCATGTTGAGCATGTGCCAAAAACTTTTTTCTTTACTATCTTAATCCCTTTTAAATGTCTGAAAACTGTATCTTCTATTCAATCATGTTGTATCTCCTGCATTTCCAGGAGTTCCCATATATTTTTCAACACAGGAAACAAGATCTCCAGGATTGCAAAAATATACGGAGAGCAAACAATGTCAAATGATAAAAAAAGGTTTTAAATGATTGCATGATAATGCCTTTGTCATCTTTTGGAATTAAAAAAGACAATGGGCTTAATTTCAAAGACAAATGCAATCCTTATTTTCAGGGGAACATTAGTTGGAAATGGTGTTTCTCTTCAAATATTGACTTATTAGTGATGTCTATTATTGTTTTTAAAAAAATGTCTGTAACCTTTAAAGTGGGGTGAATTCATTAGCAAATTTATCCATTTATATCATACACTTTGTCATCTTGTCAATTGTAATATTCTGTTAATATTTTGTAAATGTTGCAGCATGTTGGCTTTTTCTTACTCGCTGTCCATTTCTCATTGTACATGATATTGAATGAAAATGATTCAATAATAATCTTTTTTCTTTTTCAGATTTTCATGCATCCATTTCTGCGAGATATTTTTGTGTGAATCATTACAAAAAACAACAAAAAATTAACCACAAGTACACAAGTTTTTTCCCATGATATACTTAATATAAAACATAGTCTTAATCGCAAGTTTTGATGTACAGTTTTAGGATTTGGTTCCAATCATTTCAAAAATCTATTGCTATGATTCCTGTGTAATTTAACAAAATATCAGATGTTGTGGTAAGTTACCTTAAGCATTTTCCATCAATTCCTAAATTGGTATTTCGTTATAAAGTTGGTGATAAAATGAAGACATAGTATAGACAAATAAGCTTTACAGGAGGCTAAAATCCAAATTAGTTGCTGCACAACATCATTGCGGGAATCATCTTTTCACGATTTGTTTTCTACTTGGTTGTAAAATGCTTACATATATCTTTGGTATAGTTTTTGTAATTCAATTCCAAATTTAAACGTTGTCACCTTTTAGATGTAGCTTTGTACACTGATTTATGAATCTATGAATTAAGAAGAAAATTGAAACCCCTTTCCCTATCACCCTTCCAAGTTTTGAATTGGACCTTGTTCAGTTTTTGTGGTAAATGTTCGGTATTTTATAGTTTAAAAAATTTTAAATAATTATGGTGGGAGCCAGCGTTTCGTCAGGGAAGTTATTGGTTGTTCAAGTAAATGGACAAAGTAGGACGAGAGCCAGTTTTGATCCAAAACTGGTGACCCCTCATGCATCATGTTGGCATTCATTTTTCTTTGAGTGAATCCCTTTTCCACCCCCTCTTTTTTTAGGTTTGAATTAGAAATGGTAGTCTAAATTGGGGTGGGAACATTTTCCGATTGTTAGTACTTCATAATTTTTTCTTAAAAAATGTTTGTTTGTTTTGTTTGTTTTTAGTAGGGAACTAGTCATGTGGAAAGATAGATGTAGTTTAATTAGTTAAGGGTTCAATTAATCAATTATTTGAATCACAGTTAAGATACTGTAAGTTTTGTCCCATGTATGGATGACTGGTTCTTTACTAAAAGCATCCACTAACATCATCTATCAACAGTTGTTTTCCAAAATTTTAAATTTTGTGATGAAATTCCTTTGGTTTTGAAGATAGAAAATTCATCCTTAAATTTAAAAAAAAAAACTTTTCTTTTTTAAAATACTGGTTTCTTTTTTCAAAATTAAATGTCACTGTTTGGGTGATTCACAATTAAAGAAAACTTGAGACATTTTATACATTATATATCGTTCAAAACATTATAAAGTAGAAGGTAAATTATTGAGCATATTCATTATAAAGTAAACTCACCTCACCCTAGTATAGATATCACTCGTAACATAACCAACTTTTGACAGTCAGAATTCATTTTGAGCCTTATTTTTTGTTTCTGCATTGAAAACAATTACTAAAAATGTATGTATTTGAAAAAGGAAATTGTTACTTTTTTAAAACAAAAATTCTTCAGTCGAATTCTTGCTATTTTTTACTTGAGAAGTTGCTTTACTGATGTTGGTTTGATCAATATATATTGATCAAAAGTTAAGATGAAATCTTTGATTACCATAGTTTGAATGGCCAGAAATCTACTGATATTTGTAACTTCTTTATATATATATTGTTACTTTCAACTAGAATTCAAGTTATCAAAGGTTATATGACAATGAATATAGTGTATAAAATAAAGGATATTGTTTTTTGCTTGATATCTAAGCTAGGGTGTGGGAATACAAAAGCCTCCTAACAGATAATTAAATCCTTAAAGGAAAGTATCATGAGTAAATTTTAAAAGCATCCTAAATTATGGAAAATATTTTGACTTTCAGTTAGTTGTTTATATATATATATATATATATATATATATATATATATATATATATATATATATAGTTAGTCATTAAGAAAAAATAACTTTTATTCATTTTCTCGCTAATCTGAATTAAAAATTGTGGTAAATACCAGCCATGCACATGAAATGTGGTAAAGAACTTCTCCACTTAGCAAAAAAATTACAAAATGATTTTTAAAAAAGCTTTATAAAAATGTCTCTCACACTTTTTTTCTCATTTTTATCTGATGGTTTAAGCTCTGATTAATTCAATCTATTTTACTAAATTTATGTATTAACTGATATTAAGCAGTGCAAGAATTTTGAATAGACACAAGGATTCAACTTTGGAAACTTATTTTTCTACAAAATTTCATTTTATATAAAAAAAATTAACATTTGTAAAGTTTTGGAAACTTGTTTTATTGCTTAATATTAAAATGTGCCATTTAATGAGAACATTGTATGTTTTGAAATTTGTACGTCAACATTTTTTTTTTTTTGTTTACTGTTACTTGACCGTATGTCACAATAACCATTATTAATAACACTATAAAAGTTTGACTTGTCTCAACTTTTATATTTTAGTAAGATTGCATTTTGTAAAATAATTGTTTTTGATTTTATGCAAACAATATGTTTGGATAAACTCTAGTTTGGATGAACAAGTTTATGTTATCGTCACTTGGTACACCAAACCATACATGTGGTTTTATTCAACTGTGCATTTTGTTTACTATCTTTGTCTTAACTATCTGAAGTCAAAACTTAACTTATTTTGAAAATTCATTTTTTGAAAAAAGTTTGAAAACTGGTTTTGTTTTTCAAAATTTAATCCACTCCTTTGAGAGATTAACAATCTAGTAAAACTTGAGACATTTTATACATTAGATATTGTTAAAAATTAGATCTCCTACATATCCAAAGTAGGAGGTATATTATTGTACATATTCATTGATAAATAAACTCCCCACCCCACTTCCACCCCAGTATATATATCACTCGTAACATGATCAATTTTTTGACATTCATTTTGAGCTTTTTTTTTTGTTTTCGCATTTAAAATAATTACAAAAAATGTATGTATCTGTAAAAACAAAATCCTTTTTTAAATTTGTGTTTTCTTCAGTAGAATTATGGTTATTTAGAAAGTTGATGAATAGTTTTATTGATGTTGGTTTGATCAATATATTGGTCAAAAGTTAAGATGAAATCTTTGATTACCATAGTTTGAATGGCCAGAAATCTACTAATATTAGTAACTACATTTTTCCAAATGTATTTTTTAAAAATATTTTCAGAAAATCTTATTTGTGTCAAATTATTTTTTTTTTTTTCAACTAGAGTACCAGTCATCGAAGAGTGGATGATGTTGAGTTAGTTGGAGCAATATGTTTTTAAAACATTGCCATCCACACTTGGGATGATGGGGGAATTACAGTATAAAAGAAAAGATTTTTAAATTTTAAACATATTTTTTTGCTTGATATCTAAGCTAGGGTGGGAGGAGAAGATCATTTGTTTCAGTGCATATAAATAAAGAGAGATCCTAATTAACCTCCTAACAGATCATTAAATTCTTAAAGGAAAATACCTTATTTTGGAATGAAGTTTAAAAGCATACAAAATTGTGGAAAATGTTTTGTCTTTCAGTTAAATGTTTTTTTAAATAGTTAATCATTAGGAAAAATCGCTTTTTATTAATTTTCTTGCAAATTTGAATTAAAAATTGTAAATACCAGCCATGCATAGGGAATGTGGTTAGGAACCTCTTCACTCAGCAAGACAAATTTACAAAATGATTTTAAAAAAATGTCTCCCACTCTTTTCATCATATTTCTATTGTATAGTTGAAGCTCTGATTAATTCAATCCATTTTTACTAAATATATATATATTCATTGATATTAAGCAGTGCAATACTTTTTAATAGACACAAGGATTCAACCTTGGAACCTTTTCTACAAAATTGGATTTTATATAAAATTGTTAACATTGTAAGTTGCCATTTAATGAGAACATTGTATGTTTTTAAATTTGTACATCAAAAGTTTTTTTATTTTGTTACTGTTACTTAACTGGGTATGGCACAATGACCATTATTAATAAAACATCAAAATATCACTGGTCTCTGCTTTTATATTTTTTAAGATTGCATTTTCGAATAGTATTGCTTCTGATTTTAAGCAAAAATATGTTTGGATAAACTATAGTTTGGATGAACAAGTTTATGTTATCGTTACTGGGTACACCAAACTGGACTTGGGAGAGATGAATGTTGTTTTCTTAAACTGATAATTTTGAGGAATGATGTTGGGACCCAGACAAGTTCTTCTGTATTTATATGACCCTGCTGCATACTCTGGACAGGGCAAGTGCTTTATGCCTTTACACATCTTCATTTTTATTCCAATTCTTTGTTTACTCAACAATTTTATAACAAAATGAATGGATTCAAATGCAATTTGTTATGCACAATCAAATGAGTAAAACACCCTGTTCAACTTTTTCTAAACTGTAATTTAGTCATAGCTTCTGATAACTTACAGTTGAGTACAGTCATGTTACTTGGTATGTGGATACATCTTGATGAATACAACACCAATTTACCAATATAGGTCATTGTGACCTACATTTCATGCTTCCCTGACTTTAGTTAAGTTTGTTGTTTACTGTTTCTTATCTACTATTGGTTAAGGAGTCATCCAACATATTTCATAAACAGTAAAACAATGATTATCTGGGCCCAATCAGGGGATGTAGATTTAGTCCGGATAAACACTTATCTGGATAATCTCATAATTACATGTATTTTTACTTGAGAAAGATAATTTAGTTAATTCATAATACCATTGTTATTATAATTGTATGCATCCTATTAGCTTGTGTTTGTTTTGATTTCTGTTACTCTGTTCTATGTTGGCATCGTAATCAGCAAATCAGTTTAATTTATAGATGTACATTATAATAAGTCTATATGAGCAAATAATAGGTGTCTGGATAATTTATGTTTTACTGTATACATCTTGGATAAAATACCAAATTGCAAACAAGCACCTTGGTGAGTTCAATACTATTCTGTGAGCCTGCCTGGGTTGGAAGCTTGACATAGCGATCATATTGGTGTCTGTGTGCATGTCCGTCCACACATTAGATAAACCTCAATTTTACATTGTGTTACTTTCCTTTTATTTCAATACCATTTGAATATCCCACCCTTTTTGGAATTGGATATAGCTCGGGGGGGGGGGAGGGTTTGGCCATACATGCCATAACACGACGTGTCACACGAAAAACTTGATTTTGGACTCCCAAACTTCCCAACATGATCGTGTTTCGAAAAAACACGATTTTCAGCAATCTTTGCGAAGAAAAAAAAATTCCCACAAAAAAATGTAAATTTCTTGATCACAATGATATATGCCTGTAATCTGTGGTATGTATAAACAGTAAATAGTCTTGCTCAGAGCTCATCTAAAAGTATCCTCGGGGCAGTTTATACAGATGTTTTAGAGACAATTAAAAGGTGAGGGTGTCAGCGATAAACATACACCTTTCAGAGATTTACTGAATTGCATCACAATAGCTAAGGTTATGTGTTGTGTTAAATCCTTTCAGCACTGCTGAGGGCGAGCCCATTAGGCTAATTTGCATAGGTAAAGTACACTAAGTGGAACAACCCAATTTGTCTTAAGTTTAATACATCAAACAGATGTGTGTTGAAAAACAAATGTTATTACATACATATCACTGACTGCATTGAATGAGAATGTTGAAGCCGTCTTTATTAAAGTTTGTGATCAGCGGCAACATTTCTTTGAAGTCTGAGTTTTACTCCATATATAAAATTCAAAACATGATTATTTTGGTAGGTTGAACAACAGCACCATTCAATCTCTAATGCAGTGTTGCACCTAGGATCCAAAGGTCAGGGGACACTGTGTCCCTCACCCTCCAGAACTGGGGGACACACAACATTTTAAAGGGACAGAGGAATATTGTAGTACATAATTCACTAGAAGTGCTAAAAAATGAGATAATCTTATTTACTTCGACAGTTTTGCCACCTTAACTTTCTCATATTTTCCTTGGAAATTTACATGATTGCAATAAACATTTTATCATGTGATCAAGTAACTCATGAATACATCAACATGTTTGAATATTGGGTTAATCTGAAATGAACTGAACCATGGAATTTTAATAATATAAAAGTATTAGATCATTAATCAAATGACAAATTGTGTATTTGCCTAAATTGGTACCTTTTTTCATTAATTCAGCCTGAGAATAAATTAAATCTTCACTGCCGTAGGCATGACTTTAACCTCGAAAATATGTTACAATAGCAGCAGTCAAAGACTTTAGCAACTTGGCAGACTACCACAAACCTTAAATGTTTTCATTGCCAGATTCATTGTTTTGAAAAGGATATTCATTATCATCTTACAGGTTTTATCACTTTTAGCGACTTTGGCCATTGGTTGCGCCAACATAGATGTGGATGCATATTCGTGAACACAAATGACACTTGCATTACCCATCAGACCAACTACTGAAAGCAGCAAAGACTACATGTAATTAAAATTACATTTCACTATCCAATGGATTTTAAAGACAGTAACTCTGTGTATTTTTGTATTTAATGTCCGTGAGGTTGTGACCATGTTTGTGGTGATGTTATTTGACAATGCTAAGTCTACCATTTTTTTTTTTTTTTTTTGTAAGTATATTAAATGTATCGGAGAAACAGATGGTATTTTCTTTTATTCAGATTTGAATTTCCAATCATTTGCTATAGGCTGATTTGAAAAGATAACTTATTCTCATTTGGATTCCGTCGCTTTTGGGGGGTCACGTGCACTGACCCCCCTTGGGACCTCAAAACACACTTTTTGAGTTTCACCCCCACCCCCCACCCCAAACACTGTCTGGGAATATGGCAAGTATGGGGTTGGCTTAACATGCAGACAATGGCCATCTTCTTGTTACTTCAGTGATTGTCTAGTTAATGGCACGTGAAACTGCATGTCAGTGTACTAACTTATAGCTCTTCTGCTGAGAGTCTTAAGTCTAATATTTTCCAAAACCTTTCAAGCACCATGGCGAAACTCATGCTTCAGGTCCTAATGTAAGAAACAATGCTATTCAAATAATATATAAATGTCCTTGAAATTTAGGATGCAAGCAAAATAACCAATGTCTAAAAAATCCTGAAAGTTCTAGAATTAGATCATTACTTTAGAAAAAGTTGTGGAATCAAAACATTATTGTACTTTAAGACACAGTATGAATTTTGTGCTGATGAAGTTTTGAAAATATTGGTCAATACCAACATTTACTAGAGTTAGTAGCTATAGATTATAGTGTAAGTACTGTTGGATATTGTCAGTGAGACCAAGTACAAGCAGGGCCGGATTAAGACCTTTAGAGGCCCTAAGTACTGAAAAGATTATGCCCCCCCCCCCCCCATGTAATTAAAAAAAACAAACAAACATAATTTTTCTTTTTTTTTTTTGGTGCCCCTGCTTTGCTGGTGCCCTAAGCATTTGCTTAGTCTGCCTATTGGGTAATCCAGCACTGTGGATACTTGATGTCAAATAAATGAGCACCCCTTTTTCCATCAAGCAGATTCCGATATATTTGATGTCAAATAAGTGGGCACCCCTATTTCCATCAAGCAGATTCTGATATATTTGATGTCTGATAAGTGAGTACCCCCGAGCATGTAAACAATGTGCCATCATATCATGTGCACAGTGTCTGTGCATCTGTGTAGTCATATTCTTACCTAATCAGACTCATTCTGGCTGATTTGACATCATACACTTCTGTGACAAAAGCCATATTTAAATATGGAAAACTCGTGTGCTGTGTGAGTACAGTTTTTGTTTGACTTGAGTACAATCTGGGCAGATTTGTGTGACTTGCAGACACAGTAGGTACAGATGTACACATCTATAATGTTTGGGCCAAAAGTCAGTGTTATTATATCAGCAGACTGACTATATATAAACAGTGAAATTATTCAAGAGAAAAGTCAAACTGCATGTGTCCATTATTTGCCTTGAACAGATTATAGATGACTATAGTGACTTAATTTTGATGTCAACAGTGTGGAAAGATAACACTTTAGCATTTACTTATTTTCTTTCTAAAATTACCCATTCTGTTAATTGATTATGAAAGAATAATGGTCATATCCAGGTTTCAAGTCTTCCCTCATGCTTCGCAAACATTTTGCACAAGCCAACCATGTATGATCCCCATATATTACTAAAAAAAAATATCCAGTAGATCCTCGCTTATCCAAACTCCTTAAGGAACACAAAATACATCTGGATAAATGGGAGCTTGACTTAACCAGTTTGGTTTATATCTAATCTGAATGTTCAGGGCACACATAATTTGAATGAGTCAATTAACCAAATGAACATGGTTCAGATAATATACATGTGACACTTCTGGAATATTCTGGGGGATTTGTTTTCCCTTAAATTTCCTTAATTTCCAAAATATATACAAAAAATTTGGAAATTCTTGAGAAAGTTCTGACATTTTTTTTTTTTTTCATGGCCAAATTTTAGAGTCTGAATTAGGCAGTCTTCTGATGACCAAGGAGGTATCATATTTGTGGGAAAAACGTTTCTGCAGTATTTAACTGATGGACTGATTTGTATTTAACGGCATGTTAACTCATGAAATACTGTTTAGTGCCAACGGGACTGATTTGTATTTAACGGCATGTCAACTCATGAAATACTGTTTAGTGCCAAGGGGACTGATTTGTATTTAAGAGCATGTCAGCTCATGGAATACTGTTTAGTGCTAAGGGGACTGATTTGTATTAAAGACCATGTCAGCTCATGAAATACTGTTTAGTGTCAATGCAATGAGAGTAAAGTGTCTTAGCTAGAGCCACACCGCAGAATCTGACCTGCCCTGGTCTAGGTAGGAATCAAACTTGCAACCCACCGATTGGGAGTCTGGTGCATTAACCACTTAGCCACTGTGACTCCCAACAGTATCTTACTAGATGGGTGTTTACTGAGTATTGTTTAAATGGACCAACCATGTTGCAGGTTATGAACAGACACAAACAGTCTTAATCTTCATTGTAAGTGACTGTTCAACATTCTGTAATTATTCTCCCAATACCATCTTGAGAACATTAATTAATGGGTATTTTAACAGTTCCAAATATCATAAAATGACATCTCAATACTGTGTATTGGGCCTAGTACAACTAAAAATGGGGAATTCTTAAGATCCAATGCATTCAATAACCTTTCAGAGTAGATATTATCTTCTTTTTTTTAAAAATGATTTTACCCTGAGTATATTTCAAAACTATGTCCTTATATATATGATTGTCTGCTTAGTAATATACATTCATTGTATAGAAATAAGTTATGTGTTCAAAGAACACAAATGCCTAACCACAGTAACATAAAAAAATTGAAGTAAAATTTACTAGACATATATTAAGATAGATGGACAGATAAGGATAAAAATTTCCCTTTCACATATGAGGTCGTACATAAATTTTATATTTGCAATTAACCATCCATGTCAATATATGGATCTACTGTATGATGCCTTTATCCCTGAGAGTGCCTAGTTCATCTGTGCTCATTGCAAGTAGCTCCTGCAGTACAACATCAGTGTGTTCTCCTAGCACAGGGGGAGGGCACTGCAATACTGTTGTGCTCTCACTGTACTTTACTGCTGGTCCTGAGAGTAAAATGTGAACTGAATATATAAAAAATTTCCATTTGTGAAATGTATTATTTCTAATTAATCAAGAAGTCTGACCCTGTATTCGTGAAACCCCTTATCTTGTGTATACCCTCAAACATACATATTTTGTTCACAATTGACATAACCTTGTCAAAGTTTGAGAAATAAGATGTCTACTTTACATGTATTGGATCTAAGTAATTTGTAACATGTTAATCTTATCCATATAATTTAGTCTGTTCAATAATTATTATTTAATAGAAGGAGTTCGAGTCAGAAGGCAACAATTTCTAATATTGACCTACTAGCCAGACATGGAGACTAGATGGCAAACTGTCTCAAAATT
This sequence comes from Margaritifera margaritifera, assembly GCA_029931535.1. Classification (NCBI taxonomy): domain Eukaryota; kingdom Metazoa; phylum Mollusca; class Bivalvia; order Unionida; family Margaritiferidae; genus Margaritifera; species Margaritifera margaritifera. Next base: position 3,586,789 of record JAQPZY010001652.1, on the reverse strand, counting down.
AGAGCAATTTTATTTTTTTCTATAAAAACATTGAACCAGTTACATGAAAGTTTACAATCCCAATGATGATTTTTAGTTGTCCAGACTAATTTTATATATGAATTATTGTCCCGTTAGTGTACACATGAATTGAGAAGTTCCATGAATACTAGGCCTGTGATTTGTCATGTAGTGATTTAGCCACTCACTCTGCAACTCTACTGTCCCAAGTTCAATATCCAGGGCCAGCACATTTTGCAGTTTTCTCCAGTTCACATGACTACTAAGGCCAACAAAAGTATTCAGTATCAATTGTTAGAACTTGAATGATCATTTGAAACAAATTTAAAATATAGAATAAATACCTGAAATATGTTCCATTCATCCAACTGATACATGTCCACATAAGTAGTCTGATATTGTCATGACCATGTTTTTGGACACACAGATTGGACAGTATGTTCCAGAAGGGTGAATTACAGAAAAACTTCAATCACACATACATATGCAGCAATCGTGCTGGAATGGCTTGGTCAGTCTCAGAGTAAAGCATGAGTTTGTCACCAATCTTAAAATCTTGAAATAGTACTAAACTTAAAGCAGAAATTAAAGTCCATAACACTTACAATTTGTGTAGATCTACTAAATAACAAGGACAAAAGGTTGGTGTAGATTAGGCTAGCTCCACTGTATAATTACTATTGTTTAGTGTGTCAAAAGTTTGCATTCTTAAACTCAACTGGTTTCATCCAGGCCATCAGAGAGGGGAGTTGGCAGGGGGGGGGGGGACAATTGCCCAGGGGCCTGGTGATTTCTAGGGGCCCGACATCAACTCAGTTATGAAAAATAAATTGATCTTTGCAGTAAATATTAAAATTTGTTCCTTGCAAGAGTCTAAGTTCTGGTAGATTACTACAGGTTTTATATGCACAAAATTTCACAGGATTTTATATACAAAAAATTGAACTAGTTTTGGGGCCCATGACTGCTCTGCCCTGGAGCTCAGAATTTCAGTTGGTGGGTCTGGTTTCATTAAGACATAGCATATGTGGTACTGGGCAAGCTCATGTTGTCGTCTGGCCTAGTGAGCTAAAACTGTCAAACGTTGATAAAACAAATATTCTTATTATCAGGCCATTTCCAGTTGGTTTGATACGTGCAATTTTGTGACATCAGCTGTACTCAAACATTGGGACTGCACATGGCATCTAAGCAGAGTTTATTTCTGTTAGTTTGTTTGTTTAAATCCCTATGTGATTCTTAAATAATTCATTCATTTTAATTGATGATGCAAGTATAATAATCATACAATCATGTTTTTCTGTATGCCAACATTTTGTGGAGTTGTATGAAAAGATTGAACACTCAGGCTCAAACTCATCCTTTGAGTTCTGGTAAATATTTGCACATAGCAAAACATATAGGATCTGTATAAGTGTATGCAGTTTTTTGTTTGTCAGTTTTAACAGCACTTTTAACACATTATTGGCTCTATCATGCTGAGAAAACAGGAACTAAGTGCCTTTCCGACGGACACACTGAGGCAGTTGACCTGGGATGGTATCAGAAGTGTACCGTATATACTCGCATATTAGCCAAGTCCAAATGCAAACAACATAGATTCTGATCTGCTGTCACATAATGCACAGACAGATCAGGGTCTTTGTTGTTTGTTCTACTGATCAGTCCCTACAAACTGCATAGACCCAGATCTGCTGGTGCATTATGTGACGGCAGATCTGGGTCTATGCAGTTTGCAGTTGGTATTAGCTTATATGCGAGTATAGACAGTAATTGTATGCAGAGGAGAAAATGTATAGATAATGAGTTCTTACCTGCCACCCTAATTTTTCCTGCTGTTGAATGATCCATTTCTTGGATCATGTTATTATAAAGAACCTGAAAGCGAATGGAAGATGAAAACAAATATATACAACTGATGATAAGTAACACTATTTGTTACATACCAATTTAATCTTACATGGTTGATCTTGTGTTGGATATAAATGTTCAATTCAATTCACATTGTCACATCACACAACCAGACTGGAACAAGTTAAGTGTTTTCACTGAAGTTTGCATGTCTAGATTTTAAGATGCACAGAATCAAACTTTAATAAATCCCTATTTGTTTTGAAATCCATTCACTGAGTATGGCTACAAATATTTGGAAAGCATAAAATAGGGGGCATGTAATAAATACAAAAATGCAATCATGTTATGATCCAAGCTGGGGATAGAACTTGACTGACATGGCACATGTTGAGTCCGTCAGACCGAGACATATCAGTACACATATCAAATTTGTACTTTCTGCTGACTCAAACCAAAACATATATATAGTTTTGTATCATGTCTTGCTTGCCAACTGCGATATTATGACACTATTATTGTGAATGCAGAAAATACAGGTATTATATCACATCAGGACATAAGCTTATGACATACAATAATATTTTTACAGAATTTAAGTTTAATACATCAAATATTACATCAAAGTTATAAGACTTTAAAAAACCTCAGCATAAAATCTTAATTTTAATGATACTATCACAACTGAAAAAGTTGTACCCATGTCTCACTATCTGCTCAACACAGGTGAGATGAAAATTGTTATGAAATGTCACTGAGATCAAGAGAGCAGAAAAGTTGTGATTTAAAGATGTAAGGCATGCAAAATGAGAGTAAATTTAACATGCACAGGTGTTAACTTTTATTTCAACAGCAAAGATACCTGGATATACTAAGAAGAAGCAGAAAAGATACTCCCTTTGTTACCCACATTTTTCTGTTTGATGACTGAAAATGGGCTAGTTCCATTATTTTCCAATATTTCCAACTGTCTGTTTTCCTATTTGTCAGTTTGCTTGTCTGTCTGTCTTTGAGAGGGAAGAGGAGGCTTTATTTTTTTTTTACTGTCATAGTGGCCATATTTGATGGTGGATTGGCATCATTCGTACTAAATTGAAAGCCCTTCATGCCAGGCTGTTTTCTGTCAAATTTGCTCACATTTTATTTTGGTTTTTTTAAAACAAGTTACTTAAATGTTTTCCACTTTTAGTAACAGCAGCAGTATTAATGGTGGATTGGCATCATCTGTACAACATTGAAAGCCCTTTGGTTCTTTTGTTAATATGGTCAAATTCTGTTGAGCCAGTTTTGGGCACAAGTCCTTTCAATGTTTCACAGTTGTTTGTGACTGTGGGCATTTTCAATGACTTACCATGCATCATTTGCACAAACTTAAAGGCCCTTTATGCCAGTGTGCTTTCTGTCAAATTCAGTCAATTTATGTTCAGCAGTTTTGTAGAAAAAACTGTTGAAAGGTTTTTCTACTTTTAGTAATGGTGGCCTTATTTGATGCGAATTGGCATTATTTGTACAAAACTGAAAGGCTTCAATGCAAGGGGGTGCATCATTATAAATTTGATAAAATTCTGTTGAGTGATGTTTGAGAAGAAGTTGTTTAAAAGATTTTTTTATGGCAGCAATAACTGATGGTGGATCTACATTATTTGTATAAATCATGCAAGGGTATTGTCTGCCAGATTTTGTCACATTCTGTTTAACATTTATTTAAAGCAAAGTTGTTTAAAGGTTTTTCTGTATTTACAAATGGTGACCATATTTGATGGTGAATTGGCATCATTTATAAAAAAAAGATCTGAAAGCCCTTTATGTTATGGAGTTTTCTGTCAAATTTTATCGTATTCTGATCACCATTTTTTAAGATGTCAAATTGTTTTATATGTTTAGCAACAGCAGCCATATCTGATAGCAGATCAACATAATTTGCTAAAATCTGAAAGGCCTTCATGCCAGGGTGTTTTCTATCAGCAATTTTGAAGCAAAAGTTGTTTCTCTATTTTTAGTAGTGGCAGCCATACTTGATGGCAGACTGGCCTCATTTGTATTAAACTGAAAGGCCTCCATGCAAGGATGCATTACATAAAATTTGGTTGAATCTGTTGAGCAGTTTTTGAGAAGTTACTTAAAGGTGTTTTAATAATCGTGACCATAATTGATGGTGGATTGGTGGTATTTGTACAAATTTGAAAGGCATTTGTTCAGCATTTATTTGAGACAAAGTTGTTGAAGACTTTATATTTTTCGTAATAGTGGCCATATACAATGTGTGTTTGTCATCATTTGGAAAAATTTAAAAGAAATTCATGCTATTATGGTGATTTATATCAAATTTGGTTATATTCTGCTCAGCAATTTTTTAAAAGTTGTTGAAATATTTTTCTATTTTTAATAACAGCAGCTATATCCGATAGCAGATGGACATCATTTGTATAAATCTGAAAAGCCTTCATGCCAAGATTCTTTCTGTCAGCAGTTTTTTTCAGCCTTAATGCAAGGTGAGCTAAATATTATTGAAATGGAAATGAGATATCCAACCATAAAAGCATCTTCTTTAACCATCAGCTAATATAAACAAATTACGGTGGCAGACAGCATGAAGATTATAATCTCCCACCCCTTTTTGTAATTGTTATTGTTATTTAGCAAAAGTTGACATAAACTTCTGATTATGTGGCATGAGTTGATCTTTTCAGCAATGAGCAATAAATCTTGAAAAGCAGGTCACAGTGGCCATGTTTGGGGGCATCACACATGTCCTCAAATGCATGTACACTGCAACTTTGGTGGAAAATATGTGAACATTTTGGGTTAGAGTTTAGGGCAGAAATTACAGTATTTACAGGAATTTTAAGCAAAGTTGAACAAAAAAGGAGGTCACAGCAACCCAGTTTTGGTGTGCACAACAGCCAAGTTTTGGTGTGTAACATCTCATTATTCCAAGGTGACCTTTTGATTCAAGTTTGATATCAATACTAAAATAAGTATTGCAGCCCAGACAAGAAAGGACAGCTGGAAGGACAGACCAATACACAGATAGATGGACAGAAAAATGAATAACAAAAGGTCCAATGGCCTAAGACTGCTCACCATCTGGGTTAATGTCATGTTTCTTGACATTTAACAGTTTTTAATTTTTTTCATAATGGCAGAAGTATTGATTGTCAAATCAACATCATTTGTGCAAAAGCCTTATGCCAGGGTGCTTTGAAAGGCCTTATGCCAGGGTGCTTTGAAAGGCCTTATGCCAGGGTGCTTTGAAAGGCCTTATGCCAGGGGGCTTTGAAAGGCCTTATGCCAGGGGGCTTTGAAAGGCCTTATGCCAGGGGGCTTTGAAAGGCCTTATGCCAGGGGGCTTTGAAAGGCCTTATGCCAGGATAATTTTGGTGAAATTCTGCCAACCTCTGCTGACTTGTTTTTGAGAAGTCATTTAAAAGTTTTCTTATTTTAGTAACAATGGCCATAATGAATAGTGGCTCAGCATCTTCTATGCAAAATTTAAAGGATTTTATGTCGGGATGCTTTCTGTCAAACTTTGAGAAGTCATTTTAAGTTTTGTCTTTATATTTTAGTAATGTGGACAAATCTGATGGCAGAGCAGCAGCATCTGTATGAACTTGAAAGGTCTTAATGCTGACATGCTTTTTGATCAATTTGGTCAAATTCTGTTCAGCATTTCCTGATAAGTTTCTGAAAGGTTTATCTATTTTTAGTAACATTGGCCATATTTGATAGTGTATCAACATCATTTTTACAAATTTAAAAGGTCTTAAATGCCAGGATACTTTCTATAAAAATTAGGTAAAGCAATTTCAGTGGTTTGTGAGAAGAAGTCATTCAAATGTTTTTCTACTATTAGTAATGGCAGCCATATTTAATAGCAAAACAGCATCATTTGTACAAATCTGAACAGCCTTCAAACCAGATTCCTTTTTGTCCAATCTGTCCAATCTGGCTAAATGCTGAACAAAGGCTTTTGAGAAGAAGTCATATAAAGATTTGTAGTTTTAGCAATGGCAGCCATATTTGATGGGAATGGCACAATATGTATACAAAAAAAAAAATTAAAGGTCTTTTTTTCTATTTTTAGTAACAGTGGCCATATTTGATAGTTGATCTCCATCATTTGTACAAAACTGAAAGGCTAGTAAAATTCTTTTGAGTGGTTTTTTAGCAGTTGTTATAAAGGTTTTTCTATTTTAGTAACAGCGGCCATATCTGATAGATCAACAACATTTGTACAGTTTTAAAGTCTTCATGCTTTATGGATGCTTCCTGTCAAATTTGGTCAAACTCTTCAAAGTGGTTTTTGAGAAATTGTTTAAAGTTGTTTTATTTTGAGTAATGATGGCCGTATTTGATGGCAGATTGGCATTTGTACAAAAACTAAAATGTCTTCATGCAACAAGGAATCTGTCAAATTTACTCAAATTCTGATCAGTGGTTTTTTATTTGAAGTTGTTCAAAGGTTTTTGGAGTTTTAGTAAAGGCAGATATATTTTATGGTGGATTGGCATAATTTGTATAAATATCAAAGACCTTCATGCCAGGATACTCTCTGCCAACTTTGGCTGTCATTAGTTCTGTAGTTTTTGAGAAGAAGTTTAAAACAGCAATTGTTGATGAACAGACAATGGATGATGCACAAAGGACACAGGGCCATCCCATAAGCTCAGCTGGCTCAAGCAAAAGATTTATTGTATTTAGAGCCCTCATAAAGAAGACAAATACAAAAGACACAGACCTGTGGATCTGAAAAGACTTGCTGCATATTATTTATAGCTCCAAATGGAATTCCTGAGTCCTCAAACACCTTCAACCATTCTTCTGTTGACTTCTTGCTAAATCTGAAACAATTCAATAAGAAAACCATGAACCTATATGTGAAGAACATTAAGATATCACAACTCGATGCAAGCCTTAAATACTGCTTATTATTAAGAAGTTGTGTTTTCTGTACTGTAGTACGACTTGAAAGAAATAAGCACAACTTTTGAGAAACAAAGTACCGGAGGTACGAAGAATATCTGGGCATCTGAAAGTGACAGGACATGGTTGACTGCATTTTTTACCTTCGGGTATGTGTGAAATGTTATATCTTTAGAATAATTTGGAGGAAAAAATTCAACAACTCATTGAAAAAGCTTAAAACATTAGTTGTAGCTATGCAGTAGAGTTTAAACCTGTTCTAGTTTGTTGCATGATGCACTTATTAAAAAAACAAATAACAAGAATACTGTAAATGGTACTTTGTATGCTGCCATGTGGTAAATAATATTATTACACTTCTTTTATGTAAAACCTTTCTCATTGGTCAGATACTCAGGTGCTAAAAGACATAGGACCAGTTGAACTTCTGTACTATGCCAGTGTTGCTGTGACCTTGATCTTTGACCTTTGACCCACAAATCTTTTCCTCATAAGCAACTTCACCAAAGAGGTTGCAAAAAAATGCAAGCTACTAATGAACTTTGGACTAGGTATATGGCACAAAAATAACTCTTCTTGGAGTCATTGTGACATTGACCTTTGACCCTTTGAATCTGACATAAATAGGCATCTACCTTGTCTCAAATGTAAACCATCTACAAAATTTAGTCAAGGTAAAAAAAACAAATAGCTCAAGTTAATTTGCATAAACTATATTTTTTTCTGTCAATCTGTGACTTCGACCTGTGACCTCAAAATTGATAGGTGCCTTTCTTGTCTCAAATGCAAGCTATCCATAAAGTGTGGTCATAGTTTGTGGTATTAAACTTGATTTATTTTGTGGAATTTGTTTTCCTTCTTGGAGTCTCTCTGACAGTGACCTTGACCTATTAACCACCAAATCAATAGGCATCTTCCTTGTCTCAAATGCAAACCATCAGCTAAGTTCAGTCCTAGCATGTAGCACAGAACTTAAGTAGTTTAGTGAATGAAATTCATTTTCATTCTTTCATTCCTTGTGATCTGGAGTTTTTATCTTCATAAACGAAAGGTAGTGTATTGGAAGAAGAAACTGTGGAATAACTAATTCGTACTTCTAGTATTAAAAATGTGCCCCATGGCCAATCATACAAACTGTTTAGTGCTACCTGATTAATGTGCACAGATCCAAAAAATGCAAAGAGACTTTCTTTGGATTCATTTTTACCATATATTAATAAGTTCCAGATTGTATTAACTTAAATGATCCTAATTACATTCCATCTACAGGTTTACCCAAACTGAAATTCAAATTTTTCATAATGAAAACATTTTTAAGGTATGCTATTTTGGTTTTGATTTAGATTTTGCATTAAAAGTCAATTGATTGACAGCAACAGAAACATATGAAATATATCATCAGGGAAAATCTCAGCATAAGAAATTATCATGTGTGAGCCTGTGAGGTGATCCAAAATTTTGTGACTCTTAAAGATATGACAAGCATGCATGCATATCAAATTTCTGAACACAAGTTTAATGATATTCAGCTTAGGGATGTTGGACTGACTGATACAGTTTTGCACAACCTCACTTCAACTTGTACCAAATGATACTTTATTGGGTGAATATGCAACAGTATAAAAAGAGGCCCAAGTGGGTCTGATATTGCTCACCTGGGTAAGTGAGAAATGTAAGCTTCTGAAAGCAAATTCATACATGTTGTGAAACTGTGGAGTGGAAAGAAAAGTTTGGAGCACTGAGTTGCCACATTGTCTATTAGGCCTAACAAAATATAAGTGTTTACAGTTTCATGCCCAAAAAAATGGGATTGGTTAAAATAAAAATATTTTAAAAAAAATTATTAAAAAATACTAAAAAAATTAAAATAAAATATTTTAAAACTCATTTATCCCCTTCCATTTATCAAACATGAAACATGGGTGCATGACCCAATTTTATTCCTTTGAGAAAACAATTTGTCAGAATTACTCAACAACATGATGTTATATGATAGTTAGATATACATTCTCTATATAATTACTTGAATAATTTGCATTTGTCTGCTGTAGCTTGCTGTAACTATGAACCAACCATGATTAGCAAGCAGCACTGAAAGATACCCATTATTGAATCATGCTTTTTAGTCTAGATCCAGCAGGTGCTAACAAATATTGAGAGAAATTGTAAACATCTCAATGAGCATGATCTATAATACTGTACCTATGAATGAAATGAAATCCAGTTGGGCCACAACATTAAGAAAATCTGGTATTTATTAGTTATTTTTTAAAAATTCTGTTTATGATCAGAAAATTTCTAGGGTTGGCACCTTGAAAAATTGGAGGATCCATATATCTGGGTTAATGGCAGTAATAAATCTGAAAGTGGTTCAGGAGAAAAGCATATTGGGTTATTGTTTTTTATTTTTATTACTGGCCAAAAATCTAAAATAATGTGTAATAACATGAAAACAACAAATATTTTAGGCATGAAGGTGTTAGTGACTATAAAGTTATGTTGGACAATGAGGTTATTGGTGTGTGTCAGAAACACAATACTTGGTTTGGCTGGGCAGAGCCTCCTTTAATGTATTTACTAGTGTGCATCAGAAACCCACAAACAATACCTACCTGGTTTTTAAGCTCAACAAAGCAAATTCATTCCCAACATTATATATAAAACTTTACTTTACTTAAGACTTTTTTTTTTAAAAGAATTATTCTGAAGTTATATTTTTATTTTATATATTTTCTTTAGCTTCTAGTTATAGATTATTAAATTCAATCCATATGTGCATTATTTATATAGTTTATTTAACTTGTTTGATTGAAATTTATGTATCCTATATTTTAAAATTAAATTTGTCAAGTTTTTAAATGTTTTCCAAGGGGGAGAACTCTCTTCACAACCAAGACCAATGATTCTCAATAGGCCTAATCATAGGTTACTTCCCTTACTTTAATATGCAAACTGCTATTTTAGCCTCCACAGTGGTAGCAAGCCCAGATAATTAGATACAATATTACCTCTTTAATATGTGTAGATCTCACTCATTACTGAACTCATCAGAGATCTTAATGATACAAGCATAATTTCCAAGTTTGATCAAAATTGGATCAGAAATACAGCCTGCATGGTGGTAACAAACTAAGCCAATCAGATGCATGACAACTTCATTAGTGAGGGTGGATCTCAATCATTATCAAACTCATTCATCACCTTAAAGATATAATCATATATTCAGAGTTTGATCAAAGTCAGATCAGAAATACGGCCTCTTATGTGGTAACAGGGATAACCAAACTGATGCAAAATCACCTCATTAATATGAATGGATCTTTCCCTTTATCAAATTTGTCCAAGATTTTGATGATATAAACCCATATTCCAAGTGTGATATAAAATTGGATCAGAAATATGGTCTCCAGAATGGTAACAAGCAATTGTTGACAGATGGATGCATGATGCACAATGCACGATGGATGCAGGGCCATACCATAAGCTCACTTGGCCTTTTTTTTAGGAGAGCTAAAAGCATAGTTTTGACAGTATCTGGCTAAGAATGATCTATTAAAATGTTGTAACTTGCAAATATATGCCATATGCCAAATTTTAAGGTTATTGTTGAAATGGTGCAATAGCTATAGCAATAAATTACCCAATACACGAATCAGAGGTGGACAACTGACACTTGGATGAAAATACTGACCAGGAGACAAAAAAGGCAACCCCATGTACTTCCTGTTTCTGGTAGAAAGAAGCACAAAATTAAAGATAAATAACCATAACAGTGATTAGTTAGTCATAATTATCGAAGAATTTCTTCCATGATAAAACCTTGGGGACAGACAAAGACAATTATCAAAAAGCAAGGGGTGGGGCCTATTATCAGACAAAGACATTTATCAAAAAGCAAGGGGTGGGGCCTATTATCAAACAAAGACATTTATCAAAAATCAAGGGGTGGGGCCTATTATCAGACAAAGACATTTATCAAAAAGCAAGGGGTGGGGCCTATTATCAGACAAAGACATTCATCAAAAAGCAAGGGTTGGAACCTATTATCAGACAAAGACATTTATCAAAAAGCAAGGGGTCGGGTCTATTATCAAAGACATTTATCAAAAAGCAAGGGGTCGGCCTATTATCAGACAAAGATATCCTTAGTTAATATTTGCCAAAATTTATAAAAATTGGGGTGGTCTCATCATCAAGCATGGTCTCATCATCAAGCATGGGCTCATCATCAAGCATGGTCTCATCATCAAGCATGGTCTCATCATCAGATAAATAAGTTCATAAAGTTTATTTTTGCACTACTAGTGAAATGAAAATGTATAAGAAGGTGCTAAGTACTGTTGAAGAGAAGATGAAAGAAGAAAAGTGATTTGATGGATGGGTTGCCTATTGCAAACTGTAAAGTACAAAGGAACTTGAGACTAAAGGGGTGAAAGAGAAGGAATGGGGGAGGGGGATGAACAGGATTGTTAAAGGATACTTTCATGTGAAAATTACATATAGTATGATTAAGATAAGTGTCCGTGCACTTTAAATATTCTTCAATATAATGAAGAACAAGGCTTTCTTTTTATTAGCAATAATGGGAAACTTCTTTATTTTATTTTTTTATATCAAAAAGGCGTTACATTTTTACAGATAACTAGTCTGGAGTACATTACTGTATTTACCCCTGCATATCGCACACCAAACTGTGGACTGCAGAGACCCAGTCTATGCTGTTCATTCTGATTACCCATGCAAATTGCACACCAAACTGTGGACTGCTGAGACCCAGTCTATGCTGTTCATTCCATATACCCATCCAAATTTGCACACCAAACTGTGGACTGCAGAGACCCAGTCTATGCTGTCCATTCCATATACCAATCCAAATTTGCACACCAAACTGTGGACTGCAGAGACCCAGTCTATGCTGTCCATTCCATATACCCATCCAAATTTGCACACCAAACTGTGGACTGCAGAGACCCTGTCTATGCTGTCTATTCTATTTACCCATGCACCAAACTGAACTGCTGAGACCCAGTCTATGATGTTCATTCCTCTAATGAATTAAAGTAATCAGTATATGCCCTGATCTGCAGGCACATCATGTGATGGCTGATCTAGATCTACATTTTTGCAGCTGATGCAGTGAAACATAAGCAACTTACTCTTTAGTTAAAATACTGATTAGCTCCACTCTGTTCTTAACTCTTTCCCTGTTGGATATAAAATCAGGATGGCTGGCAAGATCAGGAAGATGAAGTTTCTGAAAAATACAAAGACAAACAAATATTAGAGCATTCTAACATTTTTGGAAAGAAATGAACTACTGTTGCATCAAGTTTGTTTGTCCCTCCCCCCCTCCTCTCTGTATCCCTGAACACAAGGCCTTTCCATGATAAAACACTATGTTTAAAATCATACCTGTATAACAGATGAGGACCTACCTGTGTAATGAAATCATGTGTATAACAAATTAAGACCTACCTGTGTAATGACAAATAGGACTTATTTAAATTACAAACATGACCCAAAAATTGATAAGTCAATATTAGTATGTTTTGATAATGATCCCCATGACTTCCAACCATGTCATCATTGTTTTGGTCCAATTTATGCAGTTGCTAACCCTAGGAAAAATCTGATTATCTACTACAGAACTTACAACATATGGCAATGTTCATTGGCTTTGGCAGAATGTAATGATTTGCATTTTTATCTTCAAAACTTAATTGTAACTATTTGGCATTTCCTGTTATCCCAAGAATTATCTTGTATATGTTAACTGAAGAAATATAACAGTGGTTTTCAAACATAGCACTGTCATTATGCAAACACAATTCGCATACTATGGGGTTTTCTGTCAAGCTGATTTAAATGAATGAGGCATTTCTAAAGTAGTTCCAAATGAGCACCTTCCTAGTTTTCAAATCAAAGTCTCATCCATACATTTAAACATTTTTGGTCATGGAAATGCCTGAGAAATTATGATGGCTTTAAAACTCTCACAATGCAATTTGTAACTTGTATTTCAATATTCTACAGATTAAAAAAATGTTAAAAAAGACATAAGCTGCCACTGAACTTGTGTATTTTGTTTAAAGATAATAAAATAGGAATACATTTTTTTTTTAAATGTGACGATCAAAGGGATAAAAAAAATCTGCACATTATTATAAGATTCCTGCTGTTGTAAAAAAAAGTTAATAACTTTCCTGGAAATGTGCACATTCTTTTTTTTCTTCTTACTTTCTGAGGAAATGACCTAAATTAAAAATATTTAATTTTCATGAAATATTTTTACTTCGTCCATTCACTTTTTCCCTTACTTAATTATTCTTTCACAAATCATCAATTCATGTAAAGGAAATGAAATTAACTTACCTGACAGAGAAGTTTAAACTGGTGATCATTTCCTGCCCCTACCATGAAGTAGCCATTCTTTGTATTAAATGCCTGCAGAAGGATGACATATATTTACACTAGGCAAAACAATGCAGGTAGTGCATATACTTCAGATGTGGTAAACAAAAGCACAGAAAAATTCCTTTTCATTCATAATTAGTGCTCAGGCTAAAATTTTGTCAGAAAGGAGGGAAAAGACAATATTTTCAATAAGGTTCCTTTTCTGAATGAAGAGACATGTTTTGTAACAAAGATTGTGCTTCTTTTGTGACCAAATGACTTACTGTTAATGACAAAATGTAGGATGTCATTTTTTGGAAAGTAAAAACAGGCAAAATCGCATTTATATGTGTGTCCTAAATTAAATGAACATAAAATTAAATTAAAATAAGAATTGTCCATATGCATTTTAGTGATCTGGAGAGAGGCAGAGGGAAGGGATAGATATGAACAGTATGGAGGTATTTAAGAGGGGGGGGGGGTAGGAGGGGGGGCCTCCATTTCTATCTAGCTGAAGCAGTATAACTGGTAAGAGTGAAAATGTATATTATAAACTCATCTCACTATTCTTGCTGCCACTATTGAGGAGAATTAGTACTCAGTTTGATCCAGTGATAATAGGTTCTAAAATTGTTATACAACAGAAACAACTGAAAATTAACTGTACTATTTTTACCTATATTATTCAAACACCTAAAACAAGTCCCTCGAAGGGACCAGACATTCAGGAAAAGTAGTTATAACATGATTTTCAAGATGGAAATTGTGGTAGTTGCATCAGAAGTCAGATTGGCACCATTTTCATTTATGACCAACTAGACATCATATGAAGTCTTTGAGTTTCATTTAAAACCCCATGCTTACATGACAATTCATTCAGAAGAAATAGAATAACAAGATTTTCAAGATGGCCACTGTGTCAGGCATACTGAATGTCTGAATGGCACCATTAGATCCAACTAGACATCACAAGAAGTTGTTTAGTAAAATTCCCATGTTTATACGACCATCCAATCAAAAGGAGTAGTGATAATATTTTCAAGATGGCCACTGTGGTGGCCATATTGGCCATCAGATCAGTACCATTTTTATGTAGGACCAATAAGACATCATAAGAAGTCTTTTAGTGAAACCCATGTTGATATGACCATCCATTCTGAAGGAGCAGTGATAACTAGATTTTCAAGATGACCACTGTGGTGGCTATATTGGATATCAGAGTGGCACCATTTTCAATTAGGACCAACTAGACATCATAAGAAGTCTTCTGGTGAAAACCCCATGTTGATATGACTTTCTGATCTTTAGAAATGCATTATTCGACTTTCTGTTCAGGAGATGTAGTGATAACAAGAGTTTCAAGTTGTATATCAGATTGACACCATTTTTATTTAGGATCAACTAGACATCATAAGAAGTCTTCTGGTGGAAACCCTCCGTCAATATGACTTATCGTTCAGGAGAAAAAGCGATAAAGATATTTAAGATGACTGCTGTGGTGGCCATATTAGACATCAGATCAGCAGCATTTTCATTTAGGGCTAACTAAACATCATAAGAAGTCTTTTAGTGAAAACCCCATGTTGATATGACATTCCATTTAGGAATAGTAGCAACAACACATTTTTTAAGATGACCGTTCTAGTGGACATATTGGCCATAAGCTCAGCACCATTTTCATTTAGGACTAACTAGATATCATAAAAAGTTTTCTGGTGAAAACCCCATGTCAGTATGACTTTCCATTCAGGAGGAGTAGCAAAATAACAGCATTTTCAAGATGGCTGCTGTGGTGTCCATATTGGCCATCAGATCAGTACCATTTTCATATAGGACCAACAACATCATAAAAAGTCTTTTAGTGAAAACCCCGTGTTGATATGACCATCCATTCAGAAGGAGTAGCGATAACAAGATTTTCAAGATGACCACTGTGGCAGCCATACTGGACATCGGAGTGGCACTATTTTCATTTTGGTCCTAGCAGACATCATAAGAAGTCTTCTGGTGAAAACCCCATGTCAATATGACTTTCCATTCAGCAGATGTAGTGATAACAAGAGTTTCAAGCTGTATATTATATTGGCACCATTTTTATTTAGGACCAACTAAACATCATTAGAAGTCTTCTGGTGAAAACCTCCCGTTGATATGACTTTCTGTTCAGGAGAAGTAGTGATAACAAGATTTTCAAGATGGCTGCTGTGGTGGCCATATTAGAGATCAGATCGGTACCATTTTCATTTAGGACCAACTAGACATCATAAGAAGTCTTTTAGTGAAAACCCTATGTTGATATGACCATCCACTCAGGAGGAGTAGCGATAACAAGATTTTCAAGAGGGCCACTGTGATGGCCATATTGGATGTCCAAGTGGAACCATTTTCATTTACGACCAACTAGACCACTGTGGTGGCCATATTGGATGTCCAAGTGGAACCATTTTCATTTACGACCAACTAGACCATGGAATCAATGTGTGTGTAAAGTTTCATGGCAATCCTCGAAGTAGTTTAGGAGAAGTAGCAATAACAAACTTGTGCTAACAGATGGCTAAGCAACAGAAAATGGACCACAGGCCATCCCATAAGCTCTTCTGGTCCATGACCAGTAGAGCTAAAAACACATAAGGACAATATTATACAGTATAAATCGTATTTCAAGCTAAATAAATTTAATTTTTCAGGCAAATAAGTTTAAAGGTGACCTTTAGAATTGCATTATTCAATTCATTTGATACTATCAATTTAAGCACATACCATAAACTGGTCATTTTTGCAGCTTTACATTTTTTTTTAGTTTTTTTGTTTTTTTTGTCTGACAGCTATATTTTAATATTTGCTATTTCAATTCTTTGAGATTTGGCTGGTTTAAATATCTAACATTAAAAGGAAGGAATATGTTGAAGTTTTAATCTTTTTAAGGTCACATTCAGACTTTACAAAAAAGGGAAATTAGACTTAACATAAAAATTACCAGTTACTGTGAATTAATTTATTTTCATGGGTAGCAATTTTCATGGGTTTGCCAAAAATTATATTTTCATTGGTACAGTGAAACCCTGCTATAACATGTTTGTTATAACATGAATTCGGATATAACACAATTGTGGCATGGCTCCCAAAATTTTACATAATCTCACCAATTAACTTAAGTACTACAAAGTTTTAGGGCCAAAATAAATAAGAGTTTGATTTAATAATTTGGCAAGATGTGTTGCATTCTTGAAAAAAAAATATCACTGCTTCTTTCTTCATTTGAATAAAGATGTTAGAAGTTTCCAGTTAAGAATGCTCACTTCAATTGTGTCTATAGTTCATCTGTGCACTGAGATCTTGGCTCATTTTTTAAAGATGTCAGCTCTTTAAAAATATGAAAATTGTTAATCTAATTATCACTGAGCCATCAATAATAAAGCCATTAAGTCTTTTTGTGTTTGTCTTCAATGCATCCTGTGTACAATCGTTGTTCAATTCAGGGTAAACAATAGACAACAGATGTTTGTTCAGTCAACCGGCATACACAACCAAGCACTTAAACAATGCAGTGGTTGAAAAATGTTTCTCACCTGAATTTGTAAATCAATTAATTTACCTATCTAATTAAGTAATTGCTAATCATGTCAATCTCATAGTTAAAGATTGCTGAAAATATTGGGCACTGCTTTATCAAAACATTAAATAATGAAAGCCACCATCATGTGCACACGACTTGACTGTGTCAACTTGTTAGACAATCAGCACACAATCAAACTGACCAGTGAATCATATAGTCCATCCCCCACCCCACCCCCCCACCCCGGCAAGACTCCATTTGTTCGTTAACACTGCAGTTGAAGGTATTACATACAGTATTCCAATTTATATGGAATCAAGCAGAGAAAATTCCAGTGGTTTGAAATTTATACAGACACCACGTAATGACCTTGACACGTACATATGCAAACATACTGAACAGCAAATGTTAATTATCTTTCCAGATATTATTTTTGGATTATTTTTGCACTGAATTTAGATATATCATGATCTATGATCAAATGGCTAAAAATGATGCCTCCTTGTGCATATTTTTGGTGGAATTATTATGGATTTACTAGTGTTATGGATGCAATGTGAGTATATGTATTGATTACTTTAACTATTCATGCTAAACATATATGTACCAATGCATGATTCTCTGCTTAAAGTCAATTATGTAATATGCAGTCACTGTGTTTTCACTGCTTCTCATTTAATATGTATTGATTTAAATTCATGGCAGCTGTGCCATGCATGATTTTCTTCAGTTAAATGTCCTGTTGCACTACTACAAGATATGTTATGTAACATGCTGTGGACCCCAACCATAGCGTCATAGTGAGGTTTCACTGTACTTTAGTAGATTGGCAAGTGGGTCCTATTCTTTCTGATGAGGAATCATTGTTTGTTCTGTCTTGTAATTTGTTATGGTTTGTGGCAACCATGAAATCCATGAAAATTGGTATCTCAAGAAAAATAGTGAAATCAAATTACAGTGGTCCTCCCAATAACACCATTCAAGGGGCCATAAAAGTGTACCATGATATAGGTGAGGTCACCATATACTGTGGTACATTATACAGTGGTCCTCACTATAACACCATTCAAGGGAGTGAAAATAGTATACTGTGATATAGGTGAGGTCATCATATACTGTGGTACATTATACAGTGGTCCTCCCTATAACACCATTCAAGGGAGTGATAATAGTATACTGTGATATAGGTGAGGTCACCATATACTGTGATACATTATATACATGATATAGTGGTCCTCACTATAACACCATTCAAGGAGCCATACAAGTGTACCATGATATAAGAGAGGTCACCATATACTGTGGTACATTATACAGTGGTCCTCACTATAACACCATTTAAGGAAGCCATACTAGTGTACCATGATATAAGAGAGGTCACCATATACTGTGGTACATTATACAGTGGTCCTCACTATAACACCATTCAAGGAAGCCATACTAGTGTACCATGATATAAGAGAGGTCACCATATACTGGGGTACATTATACAGTGGTCCTCAATATAACACCATTCAAGGAGCCATACAAGTGTACCATGATATAGGTAAGGTCACCATATACTGCAGTACATTATATGGAAATATATAATTCAACCAGTATACTGAAATCCTTAACCATACCTGTGTTATAAAAGGGACTGTTTTATATTGAGCCATTTTATAGTAAGGGAAAACACTGTATATGACACTCTTTATTCGTGTATAATACATGCTCAACTTCAGGGTGGGTGAAATAAAGACAAGCAAGAATTTTAAATTTGATAGCCCTTATTATGTTAAAAAAAGAAGCATGTTGATCAATGAAGATTCAGCAAACAGTTATTGAGTGTGCAAAGCAGTTGCAAGCTCTAGTTTTAGAAAAATCAAAGTCTGCTAAATTTCATATGACAGTCACCTGTAAGAGATTTTAATGATGCTATTTATTTACATGTGGCTTTTTGTGGTCAAAGACTGTATCTGTCTGTATATAACAAGCATCTAACTGCAAACAGTACTGGTATACTGAGCTGCTGGCAGATCAGGTTCTATTCTATTCATTAAAATCATGAATAGAAAAAACAGCACAGATCCAACTGCACTGGCAGATCAGGGTCTATGCTGTTTGTTCTACTGATTACTCCAAACAAAATGCATAGACCCAGATCTGCCAGCACATTATGTGACAGCAGATTGGGGTCTATGCAGTTTGCAGTTGGACTTGACTTATAAGCAAGAACTTACTGTCAGGCAAGCTGATGTCTGCTCATGGGGTGGCCTTTTTAGAGAGGAGACTCTCAAGAATTGATCCCCTATATAAAATTTCAAATTTTTATTTGGGCTTTCTTTCAAAGATTACTATTCCATCTGATTTTGAAGACATTCTTTTAAATATTTTCTTTTTTAATAAAAGAAGTATTTTAAAAATTCCAAAAACTAGATCGGTTTATATAACAAAGCCATAGATCTGGACCTGTCAACATAAAGGCCCTATGAAATATCGCTTGAATACATTCTACATCCACTCACTTAAAAAGATTGCCAGAGACTAACAAATAATTAGCAAAACCATAAAAACAAAATTACTGTGATGTTATCAAAGTACTCAAAGTACTGTATAGGTGAATAGGTACAACTAGACAAGAATAATACAATACTGGTTGAATGATGGAATGAGATGACCTTTTGACCCTAAAATCAATAGGATAATGCTCCTACATAAGTGAAGCTTATATGAGAAGTTTCATGAATAAATGCTAAAAGAAACATAACTAATCAAGTGGTAACAAAAATTAGACTTGTTGTGTCTACTTAACCTTGACACAATAACCAATATCCTCTTTGTTTTCTTGTAATAATAGGAATCAACAGCTTTTTGATTTCTCTATGTCTAAGAGATGAATTTTAAATCACTCTTTTTACATTATAGCATTCTTCTCAAGATACTCACTACCAAGAATGAATACTCGCCAATCACTATTAACTGATGTTAGTTCTTCACTGACTAATGAGTTAGTTTTCCGTTGGTCATAAAATAACTATCTGCCACTAACCTTGAACAAGGCATACAAATTTGATACTTTTCACCCACGATGTACTGCACTGGATACAAGACTACAAATCAAATCACTACAGTTTTGAGGGAAGTTTCCAAACTTCATTCAGACTGATTGTTACATAAATGGCATCAAGTTGTGAGAATGACATCACTAAATAACCAATCAGGGGACCAAAATTTGAATATTTACTGGCCTAAGATACTGGCTTGCGAATTTAGGCTGAGCAGTTAGTATAAGTGTACACTGGAATATTTAAACTGGTTCTCTGTTTAAGAAAGCTCTGTTTACAAATGAAACTTCTGAAATAGCGAACCAAATGACCCAGAGCTGCAGCTCCCATTTCCATAGAACTATACTCGGCATTTTGAGTAACAAATATTAATCCAGACTGAAATCTTACTACAAATGCAGCATTTTGATTGGTCAGAATAGTATTAAATAAGATTTGGAATGGAGTAAAGTTTTATGATGTTCAAGCCAGGATGGATGTGTGGGAGAATTCCATCCAGAAACTACTGATGTTTATTTCTAGAAGGTATATTCAATTTTATTTCAAAATCTCTGAATCCATATGACAAAGAAGTTACCAGATTATCATGAGAGTATTTCAATGTTCTTTTTCATGGAAGGGCTAGATTTTTATTTTAAATGTTGACTTTCACGTTAAATTACCATTTTTTAAGAAAGACTTTCTTATAACTTCACAGGATGAAAAGTCATATGCTACAATTAAATATTCACTTTTAAGACATGACCAATCTGCAAACAGAACAGTCATATCATCATTATTTTGAGGACTGGACAAATCCATTGTCAGGCAGTCAAAGACAAGTTAACAATTTCGCAGGTGGATTAAAAATTTTTTAGTTACTCAAAAATGAATATGAAGGAACACTTTCAAATTGAGTACATGTACCATGTTATAAATATTTCAATTTCTGGTCAGTAGCAAATTTCAGGAATGTTCAAGGCCTGACTTTTCTATCTAGGACACAAATGGTAAAATAATTTACGCATACAGAAGCAACAAAATGTTTGCCTATTGTTTACCTTCATCTACCCCTTAAGGCATTTAACCTTGTCTAAGATGTAATTCTTTTTCACTGGAACTCAATTTTGTAATATAGATTAGCAACCTTTTAAGGAAAAAGTAGAGTTGCAATTAAAAGTAGTCCAGGATACAAATGGTTCTTACGAAGATTTATAATTGAGGTAACATATATACTCGCTTATAAGTCGAGTCCAACTGCAACAACATTGACTCTGATCTGTCATTGCATAATGTACTAGCATACCAGGATCCAGGGCTATTGTAAGGGGTGGGCAAAACAGACGATCAGAGTTTGCGTTATTGTTTCCTGAGTGAGGGGCACTGAAGGCAATGCTCGCCCAGGGCGCCGTTTCTTCCAGAACAAACTTGCGACAGCCCTTCCAGGATCTATGTTGTTTGTTCTACTGATTACTCCTAACAAACTGCACAGACCCAGATCTGCTGGTTCATTAAGAAATGGCAGATCTGGGTCTGTGCAGTTTGCAGCTGGACTTGACTTATAAGCAAGTATATACAGTATGAATAGGTTGATCAGGTAACACTTTCATAAAACATCTCAACTTTGGGTAAAATTCAGCTCAAATTTTGCATGCTAATATTTTGGAAACTACTTTACAATAATTGCATTAAACCTACATTCTGAAACAAGCTAGTATTTTGAGGGTTCAACAATGAGATACTGACTTTATATTTGACTCATTAACAATTTTACAGTGGGACAATTTTACAGTGGGGCAATTTTACAGTGGGACAATTTTACAGTGGGACAATTTTACAGTGGGACAAAACTTGGAGTTGAGTACCCAGTACTCAAGTTGAGAAGTTTTATCAAGGTAGGACCTGACAGCAAATGTTGATAGTAGCTGTTTGTACTAGACCCTATCCAAAAGGCAAGAATGCATGCATGTTTATGAAATTACCTGATATGGAACGATGCTGGCATGTGAGGTGCCATAGCGTTTAGCCTCCATCCCTGCATTAAGATAATTGGAGGCAATGTTAACCAGAGATGCAACCTAGAGAAAGTAGAAAATCAGTTATGGAAGATAGTGGCTGAATAGTGAAATGTAACAAGTTTTGACAAATTTCAAAATCAGGTGACTGCCTGATAGGATACCAGAGAAGAACCTGGTAGTTGGCTTAAATACAGAGTACCAGAGAAGAACCTGGTAGTTGGCTTAAATACAGTATACCAGAGAAGAACCTGGTAGTTGGCTTAAATACAGTATACCAGATAAGGCACTTTAACATGAAACTGCCAAATCTAATTAGTAATACTTTCCTTTTTCCTTGCTATGAGTTTTTGATTGTTATTCTCTTTTTTGAAATATTTTTATGGTTATGAAAAACAAAACAAAAGAACAGCGAATGTCACAATATACACCCACCCCATGTTTAACAGTCCTCTATGCAGGCATCAGTAAGGCATGATTAACTCGGGAGATACTCACCAATAAGTCTCAATGACACAGACCTTTGTTCAAGGTACGTGGTCTTGAACTAAACTTCCTGTGCAAAAACCACTGTTTTCTCAGTAGACTTAACATAACCATGACCTTTAGACCCCAGAATCTATAGATTTTTTTATTGCTCTTTGTGCAGGTCATCCACAGAATTTGTTCAAGGAACTTACACCAGAACAAAAATTAGGCAAAACCCATTTTTCTCTGTGGCACAATGATCTTGACCTTTGCCATTTTGACTCCAAATCAACAGGCCTCTTCCATACCTTTAGTCAAGGTAGTGGTCTATAACTCAAGCCATTAAACAAAAAGCATTTATCTTCTTTTGGTCATTGTGACATTGACCTTTGACCTCAAAGTTAATAGGCTTCTCCTTATCCCAAGTGCCAAAAACATTTATCTTCTTTCAGTCATAGTGACATTGACCTTTTGACCCTCAAATCAATAGGCTTCCTTACCCCTAGGTCAAGCCAGCCAAAAAGTTTGGTTCAGGTCTGTGATGTAGAATTCATGTTATCATGCAGAAATCCTTTTTATTCTTTCAGTCACAATGGTCTTGACCTTTTGCCCACCATATCTACAGACTTTTCTATCCCCAAGTACAAGCCACTCACAAAGTTTGATCCAGGTCTGTGATGTAGAACTAATGTTATTGTGCAGTTATAGTGACCTTGATCTTTGACCTTTGACTACAAAATCAATAGGCTTCTTCTTTACCATCCACAAATGTTTGGTCCAGACATGTGTTGTAAGGCTAATATTATTGTGAAGAAACCATTTTTTCTTTCAGTCACAGTCTCTTTAAATTCTGAGCCTGAAAGCAATGGCTTCTACCTTAACCCAAGTGCAAGACATCCACAAAGTTTGGTCCAGGTATGTGATTAGAACTAATGTTACTGTGTGGAAACCATTATTCTTATGTCAGTCACCAGTGACTATGACCTTTGTTCTTTTCACTCCAAACCCTAAGTGCTGCAAGCCATCCACTAAATTTGGTAAGTGTAGATGGTGAAGAACTCGAGCTATTGTGCAAAATCAAAACTGGTAATGGATGGATGGACAAATGGACAGAAAACATCATAACGTAATGGCCTTATGGCAGGCAGATAAAAAAGTAGAACAAAGTCATGATATATTGTAGTAGCCCACTGGGCAAAATCTAGTAGCCCAGACCCTGAACTCTGGGCAGAAGATTTGTCAGACCCTGTTGTATTAGGCTTATAAGAAATATACAAGAGTTGATGTACCAAGCCAATTATTATAATTTGCATTCACACCAAGTCCTGGAAACAACCTAAAATCTATAATTACATGTACCTCTTATATTGTTATTATTTTACAGATAATCAATATTTTGGATATTAAAAAAATTCCAACAGGTTTGAACATTTGATAACTCAATATGCTTGATTCAAAATCTTAATGACTGAAATATTTTTGTAAATATGTGCTGTTAATATGAACATAGAAGAAAGATATAATGGTAAACTTTAAAATATAGTCAAGAGTGTAGAATTGATTTTATTAATAACATTATGCTCAAAATGTCACAAGATGAAATAGAAATGTGGTTATAGAACAAGATAACTTCGATAGTCAAGGGTCATCAGTCGACTTTATTCTACATCAACCCTTGGCATATGTAATTAGCCAAAACTGTTTGGAACAAGATGCACATAAAAGAGTTACTGTTCATAGCAAATCAATTTACCATTGAGTTGCACATGTTGGGTGTGCAATATGATGACTTCCATTACATCCACATGCCTTGATTTGGAAGAAAAACTTGTGTGAGCAGTCTGAATTGGAGAAAATGACATGTGACATGTGTTGTTTCTGCAGAGGCCACAATGATTATTCCTAATTTTCTTTCTGGATCACTTACTTTCAGCTGCATCCAATTAGATTGCAGAGCAGCAGATGCCATTTTGGCTAGCTAGATATGCCAAGGGTTGATGTTGAACATGTGGATCCATGACCCTTGGCTAGTTAAGATGGGAACAAGGATGCACCACCACAGTGCCTGAAACTGACATAAGCACAAAACTTAACCAAGATGTGACAGACAGACAGATGGACAAACTGACACTATGCGCAACCACTGTTATGGTGTAGCATAAAATAAGCAAGATTTGTAAGAGGAAGTTTTATAAGATTAAATTAGAAAGAAGCATTAACTGATATAACTGAATGTGATACATGCAAAAATTACTGCTTGTTTTTGAGAAGAAAAATGATTCCCCCATTTTTCAAAAGAAATTTTTAAGAACATGCGGCAAGACTTTTTTTCTCTGGAGAATGCAAATGCAACAGAAAATATATCACCAAACATTTTGTGAGGTTGACTTATTTGAAAATAACTGCAAAACACTTCTGTAAAACAAAAGAAAACAAATGTTAAGTAATTATTATTTTGCATGTGACAAATATCAGCCATTTTAATTAGATTTATTAAGTCTTCAGAGCTGGATAAATCTCTCATTTGGAAAACTGGAACTAGTTAATAATCTTCATGGGTAAGCTCAATTGTATAGCTAACTTAAACAACAGTTGATGTAAAATATTGGGTACAAATTTGAAATGATTTATATTTTATAAATACAACAGGACAAGTGGAATATTGTGTGATTTTTCCAGTCCAACTTATTCTTGGGCTCAAGAAGAATATTTTATATTTACCAGAAAAATGTATGCAAACTTGCATAATGATAAACTGATGGAACAAATTAGATAAAAATAGATCACCATCATTATCAGCAGCAACAACAAGAGTCCCATGAAGATACTGATCCTCTACTGGCCAAAAAGAACTTCCAAGAATTCAAGATAAGACCAGTCTTCTTTTAGCTGCTGAGTGTTGAAACCATCTCAAGATTTTCAAATTAGGTGATGTGGATGTCAGATTGGCACCATTTTCATTTAGGACCAACAAGATATCATTTAGGACCTACAAGACATCCTAAGACGACTTCTGGTGGAAACCCCATGTTGATATGACTTTCCGTTTTGGAGAAGTAACAATAGCAAGATTTTCAAGATGGCTGCCATATTGGATATCAGATTGGTCCCATTTCCATTTAGGACCAACTAGACATTATAATAAGTCTTTTGGTGATAGCACAATATCAATAGGACCAACCATCTAGGAGATGAAGCTATAATAAGATTTTCAAGATGACCTATGTGGCAGTCATATTGGAAGTCAGACTGGCACCATTTCAGTTATGATCAACTAGGCATCATAAGAAGTCTTTCAGTGAAAATGCCATGCTGATATAACAATTAATTTAGGAGTAGTGATAATAAGATTTCCAAGATGGCCATGGTGGTGGCCATATTGGATGTCTGAGCAGCACCATTTTCATTTAGGACTAACTAGACATCATAAGAAGTTGTTTAGTAAAAATCCTATGTTGATACTCCATTCAGTAGGAGATACAATAACAAGATTTTCAAGATGGCCTCTGTGGTGGTAATACTGGATGTGCAAGTGGCACCCTTTCCATTTAGGACAACTAGACATCAAAAGAAGTCTTCTGGTGAAAACACCATGGCAATATTACTTTTTGTTCAGAAGTAGCAATAACATGATTTTCTAGATGGCCACTATGGTGGCCATACTGGATGTCAGATCAGCACCATTTTCATTTAGGACCAACTAGACATCAAAAGAAGTCTTTTAGTGAAAACTCTATGTTGATATGACCATCCATTCAGGAGGACTAGTGATAACAAGATTTTCAAGATGGCTACTGTGTACTCTGGCAGCCATATTAGACATCAGATTAGCACCATTTTCATTTACGACCAACTTGACATCATGAGAAATCTTTCACTTTCCATTCAGGATGAATAGTGATAACAAGATTTTCAAGATGGCTGTCATAGTGGCCATACTGGGTTAGATCAGCACAATTTTCATTAAGGACTAACTAGACATCATAAGAATTCTTTTAGTGAAAACTCCATGCTGATATGACCATCCATTCGAGGAGTTGTGATAACAAGATTTTCAAGATGGCTGCTGTGGTGGTCATACTTTAATGTCTGGGCAGCACCATTTTTATTTAGGACCAACTAAACCATGGGATGAATGTGTGTGTAAAGTTTCAATGCAAATCCTCCAAGCAGTTTAGGAGGATTTGTGATGACAAACTTGTGCTAATGGATGGAAGGATGATGGACAACAGGCCATCCCATAATCTCTTCTGGTCTATGGCCAGTGAAGCTAAAAACAATACAAATCAAGAACTCACACAGCACTGAAGAAGAGCAACTTCTAGGTTTCAGCATTTGTAACATTTCCTGCATGCAACTGATACTCTGATTGATTAATTGTTAATTTCACAGCAAAACATGAGAGGTTATACAGTATCATGTGAAGGCAATTGGAGTCAAGTATTTTGCACAGAGACAAACCATGGTAGCTGACCCAGCCTAGTCTGGACAGGGTTGGAACAAGCACTCTCCTGGTCAGGAGTCCAGCAAACTAAACACTCAGCCACCATGGCTCTTCTTGTATGCAAGATACATAATAAGTCTTACATTTTGCCTGCATACCATGGCTCTTTTTGAAAGCAAGATACATAATAAGTCTTAAATTTTGTCTGCATACCATGGCTCTTCTTGTATGCAAGATACATAATTAAGTCTTACATTTTGTCTGCATACCATGGCTCTTTTTGTATACAAGATACAGAATAAGTCTTCAATTTTGTCTGCATACCATGGCTCTTCTTGTATGCAAGATACATAATAAGTCTTACATTTTGCCTGCATACCATGGCTCTTTTTGTATACAAGATACATAATAAGTCTTAAATTTTGTCTGCATACCATGGCTCTTGTATGCAAGATACATAATAAGTCTTAAATTTTGCCTGCATACCATGGCTCTTTTTGTATGCAAGATACATAATTAGTCTTAAATTTTGCCTGCATACCATGGCTCTTCTTGTATGCAAGATACATAATAAGTCTTACATTTTGCCTGCACACCATGGCTCTTTTTGTATGCAAGATACATAATTAGTCTTAAATTTTGTCTGCATACCACACATATTCTTCAAAATGGTCAAACTGGTCTTCAAATTGGCTGTCTGATTCTGCGAACAGTACTGGGCAAGTGAACTTTACATACAGATTCCGTACAAGTACATACAAAGTGTATTGACCATATCCATTCAAGCCTATGTAGCATAATGATAAATCTGTCCCAGTAACATATTTTTTTCTGATGGTCGTTATCAGGACAGATATAGGTTCATGTAGTTGTATATGGGAGGCAGGCCAAAAAAGTGTTTGAGGTAATTTCACCCATTTATCGCTTGAAAATCACATTCACAGCACACATAAACGTAAGTCTTTATTCTATTTATCCATCATTAACTTGACACTAAAATGACTATTTTACTCACCTTCTATGAGCTAGATTTTCAAAACCCCTAATCCACAGTTTATAAATAGAAATCCTCCATACTGATTCTTTCATCTAGCAGTGAGCTCATCAAATTTTAGCATACCTGATGGAATCTGACATCAGATACTGACATTACATAACTTGAGATTATTAACAACCTCATGTATTTCTATAGCACTTTAGTCTTATTATCCTTCAGATTTACCGAGGTCTTGATTTGTGAGACATTATGAAACAACAAATACTGAGGAAAATCCAAGTTTTTTTTTATATATCTGTGGACCTTATTTTGAACTAAATAACGGCTACAAAAGTTTACTTTGTCACTGAAATGAAAAGATGAAAGGGATATTATGCGTATCAGTCTATCCTATGTAGCTGCCACTGATTTACACTCTACTTCACTGGGTACCATCTTTATCACATGTTTTCAGGCATAAAAAAAATTGTAATTTTTATATCCAAAAACCAACTGACCAAGAAAATAATTTCCAACAAAACCATCCAAAAACTTTGGGTTGGGAGAGGAGTGGTGCAAGATAAAGCACTATCTTTATTTCTGGAGTCAGCTGAATAACGATTGTGTTTGCAATGTAGATACAACAAAAACAAACTCTTTGCGATCGTTACATTAATAGATTTTGACATTATTTATGTACAAGATGATATTTTCAAATGAGAAAATACCTACATCAAAACAGAAGTGTGTCAATGTCAGTACTACAGTGCATGTCACCTCACTGTGTATCAGGTTAAACTGTTAAAGCTTAATTGATGGATTGAATAGAGACTTCAAGGATTACTGCAGTCTTCATGTCCAAGAAATATTACATACTGTATTCATATTTACTCTGTAATAATCCCAAGTCTGACCTGCTGTGAAGTGTGCTGCCATTTTCAATCTGGCTTAACATTTAGCCAATCAGTGTTTGCACTGTGATGGACCATCAGTAAAGCAGCATGAGGTGTGAACATGAAGTAAGAGTATATTTCAGTGTATTATTATTACTATTCACACACCACAATGAAATCTGAATGGTTTGGTGTGTATTCAGTAGGATGAAATCTAAATGAGTTTGGTGTGTATTCAGTAGGATGAACATTAATTCCATCTGAATGGTTTGGTGTGTATTCAGTAGGATGAATATTAATTACATTGAATGGTTTGTTGTGTATTCAGTAGGATGAACATTAATTATATCGGAATGGTTTGCTGTGTATCCAGTAGGATGAACATTGATTAAATCTGAATGGTTTGGTGTGTATTCAGTAGGATGAACATTAAATACACTGAATGGTTTGGTGTGTACCCAGTATGATGAACATTAATTAAATCTGAATTGTTTGATGTGTATTCAGTAGCATGAACATTAATTACATCTGAATGGTTTGGTGTGTGTTCAGTAGGCTAAACATTAATTACATCTGAATGGTTTGGTGTGTATTCAGTAGGATGAACATTAATTCCATCTGAATGGTTTGGTGTGTGTTCAGTAGGATGAACATTAATTACATCTGAATGGTTTGGTGTGTATTCAGTAGGATGAACATTAATTACATCTAAGCATTGTGGTCTGTAGCTCTCTCTCTCTTTAATGTAAAAGAATAAACAATGACAAATATACATAAGTCTAACATCATTTACCTAAATGAGGAAACAATATTATAATATTAACTCGACTGATTAAAATGGGATTTGAAACATTATAAATGTCCATGTGTATGTAAGGTAAATATTACATGAATTTAGTGATCTACAAGACCAATTTTTTTCTTAGATCCACAATATCTATTAAAATAAGGGGGCAAATAAATTCAATGTACACTTTTTATAAGGCATTTTAAGATTCTGATACGGCATCAATAATGCAACCATCCATTCTTAAAGGGTCTTGACATGGCTTGCATAGAATCGACTCAAATTATTGTCAACATTTAATTAAATGGTATTAGAAATTTAAGTTTATGCATACCCCTTTATCAATTTATCATTTCTTTTAAGTGAATGTTGCACTTCTTCTCCATGAAACAACTCTTACCAAGCAATATGAATTGTTCTTATATCATACCCATCAATTGACATAACTTGCAAAAATAAGTTTATATAGTCTGAAACTAAAGAAAATGCAATTTTCTGACATTTTCCCAAAAGATATACCATAGATACTCACTTATAAGTTGAACCCAACTGCAAACTGCAAAGACCCAGATCTGCTGTAACAGTTGCATAATGCGCTGGCAGAATTGGGTCTGTGCAGTTTGTTAGGAGTAATCAGTAGAACAAAAGAACATAGACCCTGATCTGCTGGCTCATCATGTGATGGAAGATCAGGGTCTGTGTTGTTTGCAGTTGGACTCAACTTACAAGGAAGTATATATGGTACATGCAAAACTATGACTGATAATCTTTAAGCTAACTGTAAGTAATCTTATTTTGTATCCCAAAATTAGGATGAAACTTACTAACTATGAATGTGCATTAAAACTGTCCTCAGAAAAAAATTAAGGATCTCTGAGTTTAAAGTATCCTAAGACTTATGGTAATGATAGTAATATCCAGGTATTACAGGTAGATCCAGGTATTACAGGTAGATCCAGGTATTACAGGTATTACCAGGCTCAGGCCACACTGTGCTGTGGAGTGTTGGACTTGACTGAATTACAACCCATGGAATTCTGAGTCCTCTAAGGATAATATATAATACTGCAGTTTCACTATTTTTCATGTGGAACCAATTTTCATGGATTTCATGGATGCTCTGAACCATGAATTTGAAGACCCAACTAAACATGACACATGTCATGCAAAAACCCCATCCCACCCCACCCACATGCTATTCATGCTAATTATGTTCCTAACTATTTGTTAATTCAGGTTGATTACTGTACTGAAGCTGTTATCTTTTACATGTGTTTGTTGTATTTTAGCCCTTTAAAAAATTAAATTATACAAGAATTATAAAGCATTTGATGTTCCAATCCACATGTGTTTCAGAGTATTTGATAACTGTCAGTTCCACTCACTGTCTAAATCAATGTGTTGTGAGATTAGTGAGGATAGAGAGAAAAGAAAGTCAGACCATAAAGTATCGTTGACCGTCCAAACTTCATGCCTATCCTTGATTCGTGCACCACGTTTCTCACAACCTCATGCACTTGTTTAGATATTTTGATGTCCTTAACTGGGTCACTAACATTCATTGACAGTGACACTAGGTGCTGACTGAGAAATATTTGACGAAATCAGCTTTAAATATGTTCTACAATTCAAATCAAAGAAAACACAATGAAAATGTCCAATTTAACTAATGCCAAACTTGACTTAAGTTTGAGGCCCTGGAATGAGTGTTAGCTGTTCAAGCCTGGGCCGCTGTTCACATATTGGCTTAGTTTACCTTTTTATTAATAGGAAACCCACGATAGAGATTTCTGAGATGGCAAAGGCAATGTAATCACTTGGTTACTGTAACATGCACTTCTTATTTTAAAAAAAAATAAATCCAATGGAAAACTATACAGTATGAAATTCTTCATTGGATTATTTTAATATAGGAAGAAAAAAAAATCTTTGTTGTGAAGTAGCCTGAAGAAAACTTTTAAAAATTCACCATATCTTTAAATATAATAATTTTATCGATATAGCTTGAAAAAAAATTAAAGAAAAAATTCATATTTTTTCTTATTTTTATATTTTTGTCATCATTATTTATAAGTGTTTTATGATTGTCAGTATGCCTTTGAAAGCAATGAAATATATTACAGATGCAAATAATAATAATAGAGAAAAACATAAATGATCGATTTCTACACCTTGGCCTAATTGTCACATTCCAATCTTACATCACATGGTCTTTATTTCAGGGGCACAAACCATCGACGGACTTCCAGAAATAATCAAATTTTGACAGGCTCATAAAAACGGAAGCTTGCAAAGGATTTAGCTAGTTTATAAACATTTTTCAAAGCTGAATAAATTAAGCAGATATAGTTTAACACTTTCTATGGTAATTTTAATAGCTTGCAATATTATGATGCAAGCATTAAAAAATTCATGTTGAGGGTGCAAACCATGGCAGGTCAAGGATATTTAAGTACTATGATTATTGAAATGATAGAGTGAATAATGAAATGATGCACGAAAATTAAATTTAATACTTATTTACATCATTACTTTGCAATTCTCTGATTTAACCACAGTTGTGATCCAACTCGATGAATAATCTACATAAAGGAAAGATAAATGCAAGCATTTATACTTCTCATTACAGTACACAAACTTTCCTGTCAACATTTAAATCCTCCTAAAAGCACATCTCATTTTATCCACACACTTTTAATCCAAAGGAACAAGACTCTAAATACCAGAACTATTCCTTGAAGTACATGTTCTAATTAAATACATGTATATACACTAATTACAGTACATTAGCAAAGTATTCACTTCACTGATTTTTGGACAAAACCACTGACTAAATAAACAGTATCAATCAAGTCTCATGGCACACAAACATTTGACAGGTAAATAATCTTGCCACTGCAGAATTACACAAGTCAAGCTTTCTCAAAGCTGTGAATAATTAGGTCCAATCTGTCCAATCTGAATGCACTGATGATGCAACATTTTCTCATGAGCTGCAATTATCCATTTACCATTTAGCATGAATCAGCTTTAGTGATAATGTTTGAAAGTCCATTGATAAAGTGCATTCACCAGTGATGTCTTCCTATTTCTCCCATGGTCTCTGTGACCCATTTCACATAGTAATTGTGGAAGCGTGATTTCAGTTCTTCTTTGTGTTTGTTTACTGTTTAAGTTTGTCTGTACACAAGGCAGCTACAACAGAGTAATTCCATTATCTTTCAGTTTAGATATTATTGTCACACAGATTGCCATGGCCTACTGATTGTATTCAGCAAGTGGCTGTTGGTCATGTGTGTGTTTCACATGTGGAATGATGACCATATCCGCATAATCAGAATTTTACCACACTTAAGCCACTGTGTTAATGCCATGATCACTGGAATGCACTGATGATGCAACTTTATGGACAGGAATTTAAGTAAAAGATCATATCAATGTGCCTCAATAAGTGCTTGGCTAAGTGTTGTTGGCTCTGTTGGCTCCATTTGATGTTGAGCACTTGTAAGAAAAAAAAAATTGTGTATGGGATTGATCTTGGCAGGTGTTTGATTTGTTCTCATACTGGCGATAGTGTTGTTTTAACTATTCAAGTGACAACTCTTTGTTGTCAGCATAGTTTTGTTCTTATGTATGATTTATTTTGGGTGTTTGTAGAGCTTAACCGACAAAAGTAAATATCTATGAATATGCAAACTTTGACAGAGGCAAATCCATAATTTTAAGTACCCACAAAAACGTGTTTTTTTTTTTTTACAAAACCATGAAAATAAATGAAACTACAGTATACAAGGTAATCCATGGCTCTGCCAATTAATGCATGTGATGTTATGTGTAATTTCCACTAGGTGAGGGTAGTACATTCAACAGGTGTCAGAATTCCACCAGCATATATTACTAAACTACACTCAACAACATCCTACACCAACAAGAACAAATGTAACATGGTCAATTCACTTGTGTGCATACTGTACGAACAGTTAAACATGCCTTTAAGAACACCCATGAGAACACAAAAATCTGTCTAGGTTGTGTGATTGCAGGATTCATGCTTATTTCTAAAACATTTTGCCAAAAAATTGACCAATTCACTAAATCCCTTCTAAATTAAAAAACTTTACCATTTTCTTATCAATGGAGGGGGGATTTTCCCCTATAATTTTCAATTCTAGAACAGATGCTGAAGTAAAATAGCATGAAAATTAAAAAAAGGACCAATAAAAGTGTCCTTTATGATCAATTGTCCTTTATATAGAGGTGTCTGCTATGGAAGGTTACAATGTATTGGATAGACAGAAAAGGGCTCAGTAGATAAAACTAATCAGTAAAAAGAAAGAGCTAAGTGCATTTTGTATTTTCTATACAAATCACATATCTTACTATTTAACTCCTTTTCCCCTGGAGATTATTTTCATTTTCACCTGAAATGGGGTTAGAAAACACATTTTTAGGGTTACTTCTGATTGCATCCAAACACATCTGTTTCAGAAAGATTTTCGTTTTGCTGGATGTTTCAATGTATAAAAGGTGTTGTTTTTGATTGGCTTTTTTGCCAGCACATAAGCAAATGGACAATAATTGAATTCCCGTTTTTTGTTCTTTGGGTTTTTATTTGATTTTTGGGTCAATGATTTTCATGTCCTGGCCCAATTTTACTCCAAATGTCAAACTTACACTACTTTTTGCAAAGGTTCATCTGTCCATGTGCAGTTCAAACCAGTCTGCTTTAGATCTAATGGCAGGAAGTCTAAAATCTGGACACAAACTCCGGTTCCTGAACCGGTAATATTTGGCCTACAAAAAATCTAGTCTAAAAAGTTAAGTTTCTTCAGCTTTAACATGAGTAGAAAGTCTACATTACTTGGCATCATTACAGAGCTATATCTGTCTCCTTTTTTGTAATACCACCTGCTTTGGTGTAGCATGAATTATATTGATGCCACAAGCTTGGAACAAGGGTCCTACCTCATGATGCAAAAAACATGGCATGCAGGGATAATGGGTTAAAAAAAACCCAGAAAAACACTGATGATCTAAAATGAAAACAGAAAAACACTGATGATCTAATTTGATGAAGATTTGTCCTTAAGTAGTAATCTTTTATTTATCAACTTTAACTTTAAAACTGATAGAATCTTTTGGATGAATGAGTTAATCACTTGCAGTAATCTGGACTTCCAAAAGAGTCATAAATGTTAACACACATACTGGTATCTCCAAATAGATATCATTCATTTCCTAATCAAAGAAAAAAGATAACAACTATGAATATAAACAAATCTTTTGTAGTCCTTCAAACAGTTTGGAACAGGCTGGTAAATCTATTTATTCCAAAACATTATTATTTGTCACTCTTCTGCTGTGTTATAAATAACATACTCAACTCTGTGGAATAACACTGGATAATACATGAAACCACCTGATGATTCCAGCCTATAGTTTATAATATTCAACTCATCTCATAAATTCAACTGATGTTTCATCAAGAAATTTAAATATTTAGGTTACAGCTTGTCATGTTAAATACAATGAGATGCCATTACTAACAATGTCATGAACTCCTAAAATGCAATGGAACATGTCCTAGACATTCAAATGCAGTTAAAAGTCATGACACTTTATGAATAAACCTTGAGTTGTAAATTGGCAGGAGTTCACAAGTAACCCTGTTCCCGTGGTGTGAGTCAGTATCTTTTAAGTACTTCTCAATAAACAACTGCAAGTGCGTCATAGTAACCAAGATTTGTGTGTGCTACACCTTTATCTTAAGATGCATTCTCAAAGCATGTAAAAAGACACTGAAATTAGAGCCTGGACACAGCTTTTAAGCAATGTTTAAAAAAGTGAAATATTGGTTACAGTAACTCAATTTTAGTGCACAACAAAGTTCACCCCAAGATGCAACCACAAAGCAAGTTCAGTGTCATGGTCACTTGAACAGATTCTTAAACCTGTGTTTTTCTCATTTGGATTTAAATAATTTGAAACCCTTGCTTGCTAATGCTCAAAAAAGCAACAAAATTCAAACTATTTCATCAATTTAAATGTAGTGAGAACCCATTTCAGCTCCTCTTCTTCTATTGGACATTTGTGTAAGATCTTCTATGTGAAGTCACCTGTGTAGACAGCAGATTACAGTCAATATGCTGGCCCCTCCCTGTTTTCTGTCTATGGATAAGGGCCGCTAATATTGACCCCATAGCGTACAGGCCTGTGGAAAGATCTGTAATGGCCACACCCACTTTACATGGCTCCCCATCCTGTAAACCAAACACACCAGTATCAGAAAGTTTTAATGCAATTTCACAATCAGGCTAATAACAATAATACTGAGCGGTCTACCAAACTCATATTTGTAAAATTTGAAAGCCTCATGAGTAGTCCAACATTACTGGTATATATATATATATACACACACACACACATACATACATATACACAATTACAAAGATCACCCCATATTTGTTTACACAAAATAGACATGTAGTTTACAACCATTTTTCAACTGTTTTTTTTCTTTCCTGTTTCCATTATGCAATTCTTGTCGGCAGATTTCCCATGTCTTTCAAACATGTAATAGTCCATGTTTTCTCTTGACTTTTACAGTGTTTGTTTTGTTAATGTAATTTGTTTCTTCCCCTGATAAAGAACTTGATTAGCTCAAATTATTGGGATAGTTTGTAACTGCACAGTTTTGTGCCAAGACATATACGCTGCTCCCTCATTTTAGCACACATGGATAACTCACGAACCTGCTTAAACTGTGGGGGCAGGTGTGGATCCCATTTTTCTTATAAAAAATAGCCCCAAAATAGTCCCCTATTTGGTGGAGGTGAATAATTTGGTAAACGAAACCTTGATATATTGCTCATTTTATTGTTGAAAACAGCAGTTAGTGTCAGGAAATTTAAATCTACATCATGATATTTGCAACTTTTAATAAGAAGTCATATATTTTGTTTTAATTCTCTTTTAAAAAGACATTCTCTGTACACTGTAAATAACATTATATGACAAAATATTGATCAATTAAAATGTGATTAATGCTTACTTGTGACAATGTTTTAAGAAATAAACACCAATGAAATAAATCTTGTCATGAAAAATTTGTGTTTTATTTTTACCTTTTAATTTGGTTTCAGTGTAATCATCATAAATGCAATATGTCCTCTTGTATTCAAACATAAAAAGTGTCCCTCAACCCTTACATATATCAATGTCCATAGGCATTTCCACAAGAACCTAATTAAGTATTGTGTTTTGATCTCTGACTTATGAAGTGTTTGTTTTACTGTTATAATTAAAAGTAGTCTTGCTTCGTATTATCATGTTTATTACGCCTTTTGTATCAAATCAAGTAAAAGGGGGTAGAATAAAAAAAGTTAAAAGGCATGCAAATCCTACCTGTATAAAATGAAGCGGTCATGGCTGCATGCAGAGTCAACTTATTTCAATTAAGCAACTGAACACTGCAAAATATTATTATGCAAGTAACATAATTAAAGCATCTAACATTAACCAGTGGTTCTCCTACTCATTTGCAAATGTGATCAAGGACAGCAAGTGAACTAAGTGAAAGGCATACTTAGTGCATGAAAAGATCTGTTTCACAGATAAGGTTGTAGAAGTGAGTTTTAATATTTGTAGTGAACTTAAAATTCCAAATTTGGCACTCAGAGGTTTGCTCAAAGATGACAACAAATTTTGCTATTACTTGCAATGAAATCAACATTTTGCTAATAAAACAATAAAAAAGTTGAGTTTCAACATTGTTGCTTCTTGAAATTATTGCCTGTCATTTTGGAAAAAAGAACCTCATTGTGTTATGAATCAACAATAACACAAGAATGTACCCACATTCACATGCAAAAAGCAGCAATATAATACACAAAGTTTTTGCTGGTACACATGTGATGTGTGTTGAAATGCCTCTTGGAGTAATGTTTTCAATGATCTTTCAGAGATTGGTTGACTTGAAAATAAAGGTAATTTATACAGAAAAGTGAACAACTTCATTAGAAAAAGCTATTTATTTACAATTATTCCCAATGCAATTATAAAATGAGTATTCAACCATTTACCCCCCACCCCTTTCTTAATGTTTCAGAGGTCCCTCAATAACTCGTGCTCTTGCTTTTGCTGCAGTCTATGTTTTTGGACCCCATATTGTGCGAGTTATTGAGTGAGAGGTGTGTGTATCTATATATACACATACACACACTCACATATATGCATACACATGAATGATTATTATTAAACATGGGGTTTAAAAATAACATGACCATTTATTGTATATAAAGTATTTTGGAAAGTGTAAATAAGATGAACAATCAGAGAACTTGATATATGTACCAAGTTTCATAATTCAGTGAAACCCTGCTATAACACAATTTGTTGTAACACAAATTCAGACATAGCATGGTTGTGACATGGCTCTCAAAATTTTACAATAATTTCACTTTTCCTGAAGTACTAGCTTTAGTGCCAAAATAAACAAGAGTTTGATTTAATAATTTGGCAAGATATGTTGTATTCTTGAAGAAAAAAATATCTTATCACTGCTTCTTGCTTATTTTTTAAAAATGTTATCTCCTTAAAAAGCTGATAATTGTTAATATAATTATTATTGAAACATTAACAATAAAGCCATTAAGTCTCCTTTGTTTTTGCATTCAATGCATCCTGTATACAACTACTGCTCAATCCAGGGTAAACAATAACCAAGAGATGTTTGCTCTGTCATCCGGCATACACAACCAAGCACCAAACAATCGACTTGAATTTAAAAATCAATTAATTTAACTACCTTTTTAAGAAAAAAGAATAGACTGTCAATGCCTGCTCAATCAACCATCATACAAACCTGTGCATCAAGCAATGCAATTGTTGAAATAAGTTTATCACCTGAATTGTCAGGAGCAGTTTTGGTATTTGCCACATACATGTACCCCCCCCCCACTTCATCTTACCATAGTTAGGTCCATAAATATAAGTATAACCCCGCATTATGTCTTTCATATTAAGTTTTAAAGTCATCATATGTATATACCAATATGCTTAAAATCGGACTCAATCCTTTTTTTCTAGTCAGAAATGCAGACATCAGCTTCAAATTGCTCAGATATAGACAGCTCACTTGTCACTGCTAAAGTTACATATACTGTTGTTCAACTGACTGGAACAGAACCATTTAAGTTGTAGGGGTGGATTGATTTGCTTTTATAATCAAACATACTACTCCCTGATTTTGCTCTAATGTAGTGCAAAGTTATACTGATCAACATAAGTTTCAATGAATATAGGGCTTATTTAATTAATTTTTTCCCTGTCTTTTAGAGAATGACTCAACTGTTTTTTGGGAGATCACTCTTTACCCATGTAAGTGAATGGTTTATTCCCAAACTTGGTTGAGCCAGTTCTGCACATGCGGAATTGTTCATCTCAAGTACATTAGTACATTATTATAAGGTCAATATCCCCAAACTCATGTATGAATTTCAGTTAAAGTATTTTTCAAGCCTAAATACAGGTTTCTTTTAGAAACTCCCAATGTCTGATTTATGCATTTTATTGTTGTTGAAAATTAGTCCTTTGGACATGTCCAGCATATATGTTTTGGAAAATACAGTGTTTCATAAGTTACTGTGAGTGTATTAACAAGAAATTGAGTATTTAGATTCCAATTAAATCTAGCTGAGTAATTCAAGAAATTTTGCTTCTTTGCACACATTTTTGATGGAATTACGATGTCTTTTGATATAATGAGATTGGCTGGTGAGTACCGTACAAGTACTATACCAGCCAATTTATACCGTTCAGTTACCAATTTTCTTATACATGTATCTGTATGTCCCAATACATGGATCTCTGACAAACAATTAATCACTGTTTTAAGCATTTATTGTTTAATACGCATCAATTTTAGCTGATAACTGCATCACTGAGGCCCATAGTTTTGCACCCTCCCAACCCACCGAACTGGTTATTTAAGTGCATTCATCAGACATGTCAGGCAAATATGACCATTTCAGGTGCTCCTGAGTGAGTGTGTGCATATATATATATATATATATATATATGAATTTGATCTTGACTAATAGATCACACTGAGTTTTAAACATCCGAAAATCTGGATTATTATGAGATGCCCCCAACAAGACATGATCAAGCAATCAAGACCGAATTACTATGATACAGTACTTATATTTTTGTTATATACATATCAATTTTCAGATAATTTAATAAAATCCCTATACATAACTGAAAAACAAAAGAAACTGCATAATATTTCAACCTTTTAAAATGATACGGAATCAGAAAACAGCAGTATTGTTTTCCAACTTCTAGGAAATGATGGTAAAATTCTACCCCTTTCTTGAATAAAAAATTAATAGGCATATATATATATATATATATATATATATATATATATATATATATATATATATATATATATATATATATATATATATATATATATATATATATATATAGATAATATAAGGTTAGCAAATGGTCATTTGAGTTCATTTGTTATTTTCAATGATTCACACTGTCCCATTGAAATACATGACACAGTCTCCTGTCTGTAACATTATATATTATATATATATATAAGGCACCAATAATTATCCCATGCATTTGTCATTATTTTATCCAGATTGTTTCAACACTCTACAGCCACAAAGCATAAAACAAAAAGAGATCTAGAAGCTTATCTCCTGGACTTAGATGTATGCAGGGCACCAGAAGTCTTTTGGTGAAAACCCTATGTTGATATGACCATCAATTCTGGAGGAGTAGGTATAAGTAGCCTTATACCATGTGCTTTTAGCAGTTTGCCAGCACATATATGATCTTTAGAACAAAATATGCAAAGCCCAGGACCTAATTAAAAAGAGAAAATATACTTGAAACAAACTAACTTTTATTATCATCCGCCAAAACTTGTTTGATGATCTGATCAAATAAAAATGTATTGTTTGATTTTGACCAGAAATGGCTATTAATTAAGTGTTATGTATTTTCGAGGTAGTAGTAAGTCTGCTTATTGTATTTCAAAAAGAGCTGAGTGGCATAAAATGATGTTGTTGGGTTAAATTCTATAATATAGTTTTCTGAAAGAAAAATTTATTTTTATAAATAGCTTGAGAGAAAACTAGTGAAGCATGGAAGAATAACATTAAAAGTGAAGCAAAATCATATCTGCAACCAAATATGACACATCTGTCAGTATATTTAATAATTAAGCATAAAAATTTTTTCTTTTTTGTTACAATTTGTTATACTGCCTTTGAATGTTTTTACATTAAATTTCATAAATATCTGACCGCCAGGTTAATTTTCAGGAAAAATGTCCTACAAGTGCCATTAATAAAAACCCTCGAAAGCAACTTATGTTTCTGGTACCAACTGTTTCTTGCTTTAATTTAAATGGACTTTAAAGCATTAAACTGATATCCTTCTCCTCTGACAACAGAAAGAAATTTTGTTAGGTCCCATATGTTATTTAATTTTTACAATAAACTGAACTATATAATACCAAAAATTGGTCAAAGCATATTGCCAGCTAATGGTCCTTCAACATCTTTAAGTCATGCAAAATAAAATAAAACCCAAAACAGAAACACATACAAATGCAATGAATCCTAATTATCACCTATATCTATTTTAATGATTGACTGGCTATTGTCAAAACACATAAACATTTACTTGCAAATGAGAGAACAATCACCGGATATTGTCCATTGTCTGGTTAAAATAGACAAACTCAGTAAACTGATAACCTCTTACAACCAAACACTTTTCATTTGGTTCCAAGAGATTTCAGTTTTGAGAGGTTTAACTATCATTGTAAAAGTGTGTGTGTGTGTGTGTGTGTGTGTGTGTGTGTGTATGTGTGTGTGTGTGTGTGTGTGTGTACTTACCTCAGGTCCAGTGATGTGTGCAAGTCCTCCTATCCCTTCCACCATCACATCATATCCTGCCCTTTTTGAATATGGTCCACTCTGACCATAACCTGTAGTATTCAAATTATATCCATAAGGGCTTGAAGCATATAAAAAAAACCAAAAAAAACAAGAGTCCCTTGAAGGGACTGATGCTCGACGGTCTGAAAAGAATTTCCAAGAATTCAAAATAAGACCATTTCTTCTTTTTAAATGCTGAATATTTAAATTTACCATCTCTGATGTTCTTGAGTAATAAGGTTTTCAAATTTGCCATGGTGGTAGCCTTATTGGATGCAAAATTGGCACCATTTTTATTTAGGACAAAAACTAGACACTATTAGAAGACTTTGTGTGAAAATACCATGTCAATAAGACCATCTATTCAGGAGAATTAGTTACAAGATTTTCAATATGTTCATTGTATCAGCCATAGTGAATGTCTGTGAGGCACCATTTTCATTTGGGACCAACTAGATATAAGAAGTCTTTTGGTGAAAACCATGTGTTGCTATCATCAATTTTGGAGGAGTACCGTAGCAATAACAAGATATTCAAGATGACCACCATGGTGGTCATGTTGGATGTCAGATCAGCATAATTTTCATTCAGGACCAACTATACACCATAAGAAGTCTTCTGGTGAAAACCCCATGTCGATATGACTTTTAATTTAGGAGGAGTAGGAAGAAGATGATTTTCAAGATGACTGCCATGGTGGCCATATTTAAGGTCAGATCGGCACCATTTTTATTGAAGACCAACAAAATATCATAATTATTCTTCTGGTGAAAACCCTATGGCAATATGACTTTCCATTTAGAACAAGTAGCAGTAACATGATTTTCAAGATGGCTGCCATGGTGGCCATACTGGATGTCAGATTGGCACCATTTTCATTTAGTGCTATTGAGACATCATAAGATGTCTTCTGGTGAAAACCCAATGTCAATATGACTTTCCATTTAATAGGAGAAGAAACAATAACATTTTCAAGATGACCACTTTGGTGGCCATATTTGATATTAGATCAGTACAATTTTTATTTAAGACCAACTAGACACTGTAAGAAGTCTTCCGGTGAAAACCCCATGCTGATTTGACTTTCCAATGACAAGATAACTGCTGTGATGGTCAAATTGCATGTCAGATTGGCACCATTTTCATTTAGGACCAACTAGACTTCATAGGATGTCTTTTAGTGAAAACCCCATGTTAATATGACCATCCATTCAAGAGAAGTAACAATAACAAGATTTTCAAGATAGCCACTGTGGCAGTCATACTGGATGTTTGGGTGAAACTATTTTCATTTAGAACCAACAACATAAGAAGTCTTCTGGTGAAAACCCTATGTTGATACGATTTTCTGTTTAGGTGGAGTAGGAATAACAAGATTTCAAGATAGCTGCCATAGCAGCTGTATTGGATGTCAGATCATCACCATTTTCTTTAGGACCAACTCAACATCATTAGAAGTCTTTTTGTGAAAACCCATGTTGATATTACCATACATTCAGGAGTAGCCATAATGAGATTTTCAAGATGGCTGCTGTGGCCACCATATTTGATGTCTGAGCAGCACCATTTTCATTCAGGACACACTAGACCTTGAAATTAATGGATGTGTACAGTTTCACGGTAAAATTCTCCAAGTGGTTTAGCAGGAGTAGCAATAACAAACTTGTGCTAACCATTGGTCAGACATCACATGAAGGATGACTGACAACTGGCCATCCCACAAGCTCTTCTGGTCTATGACCAGCAGAGCTAAAACCAAGAGACCCAAGTGTGTCTTAGATCGCTCACTTGGATGGCATCTGCGTAATAGCCAAATGCAAGCAGTTGGCAAAGAAATCTGAGTCAGTAGGATGTTTTCTGTACAAATTTCTTCCAATTTGGTTGATTGCATATGTTACAAAAACAATCGATTCAAGATTTCTCTCTATTTTGTATCTTCATCCATATCTGATGGCACAACAGTATTATTTGTTCAATATTAAAAGGCTTTTATGCCAATGTTACCCAAATTCTGCTGAAACTTTTTTGTTATATAAAGTTGTTTAAATATTTTCTATATTTAGTAAAAGGAACCATATTTGGCATCATTTGTATTGATATGAAAGGCTTTCAAGCTAAGATGCCTTCTGTTAAATTAGGTCTGTTTTTCAGATTTTGACAAATTATTGTTGAAGTTTTTTCTATTTTTAGTAACATCAGCCAAATTATATGACAATTTAACATCATTTGAACAAATTTAAAAACCCTTTATACCAGGATGCTCTCTATTAAATTTGATCAATTCTTTTGCGTGATTTATGAGAAAATGTCGTTTAAAGATTTTACATTTTTGGTAACTGTAGCCATATTTGATGGCAAATCTGCTTTAATTTTTATAAAGCTTGTTAGACTTTCATGCCAGGATGCTTTCTGTCAAATTTAGTCAAATTTGGTTTATGAATTCTTTTCAGAAGTTCTTTAAAGTTTTTTTTCTATTTTTAGTAACATTAGCCATATTTGATCATAGATTCCCATCATTTCTAAAATCTTCAAAGACCTTCATGCCAGGATGCTTGTGTCAAATTTCGTCAAATTCTGTTGTGGTATTTTTTGAGAAAAAGTCATTTAAAGGTTGTTATATTTTTTGTTATGCCAGCCACATTTGATGGCAGATTGACATCTTTTGTACAAATTTGAAAGCCCTTAATTCCAGGATGCTTTCTGTCAAATTTGGTCAAATTCTTCTGAGCAGCTTTCGAGATGAAGTTGTTTAAGGTTTTTCTATTTTTAGTAATGGTGGTCATACTTGATGACAGATAA
Organism: Margaritifera margaritifera; assembly: GCA_029931535.1. NCBI lineage: Eukaryota > Metazoa > Mollusca > Bivalvia > Unionida > Margaritiferidae > Margaritifera > Margaritifera margaritifera. The sequence continues at coordinate 3,542,689 of JAQPZY010001652.1, read as the reverse complement.
TCACTTGTTCAGATCTGAATATCCTTCATGCCAGAATGTGTTCTGTCAAATTTGGGCACTTTCTGTCAAGTAATATTTGACAAGATACCATATAAAAGTTTTTCCATTTTTAGTAACTCCAGCCATATTTAATGGTGGATCGGCATAATTTATTTAAGACCAAAAGCTACAGCTGAAACAAATACCAAATTTTCCTATTTGAAAATTTGCTAAATGTATTGTAACAGGATTTGAATTTTCATCCATCTAAATAAAGGTATCAAATCCATCCTCTTTTCTTTGTCCACTTTGGTATTTATTGACACCCGCCACTCCTAGCCAAGCCGCATTGAAAACACTGTGAACAAAGTCATCTAAATCTAGATAAATGACATTGTAGGGTTTTGAGTAAAAAAATATTATGATTCAGACAAAAAAATCAGATTAATGTTGGTGTTATTCTCCTTGTTTATCTTCAAACTCAGTAAAAACATAAACGTTCCTATAGTGCTGAAGACAGCTGGTAAAGGGCAGAAACTCAATTACCCATTCAGTTAAATGTGGGGAATATGTCAAATATTTCTGTGAAGTGATTTGTTCACAATCAAAATCACACACAGCCATGTGGCCAAGTTAATTGAATAAAATTTTGATTTGTTGATTGTAGGTCTCCAGAATTTGTTGTACTAGTACATGCCTGACATTTCCGCAGGGACTGACTTTTGACCGACTATATAATCCCCAAATTGGGATTTTCAACTAAGCCGTAAGAAACGCATCATCAGACTTCAGAAATAATTGTTTAAATGAAACCCATACATAGGTATTGACCTCATCTTGTATGTAAGATGTACATTGTAACAGGTGTGAAATGGCCTTTTGGCTTCTGTGGACAGTATAATGTAACCTATACCAGGGCCAGGTACATGGAGTTTCCTTCTCAACCAAGTTTGGGAGAACACAATTCGGTTTCCTGGGTACGGAGGAATTCCCACCAAAGAGATAAGTCATTTTCAACACGGCATAGGAAGGTAAAAGTGAAATTATCCCTGCACAAATTGCAGTACATGTATATACTGATAATTATAGCTTTGTGCTAATGCACAGCCAAAACAGACAGTAGCAGGATTTATTGTAATAGCAAACTCTAAACCCCCTACAACTTAAATGATTCTGTTCCAAAGTCATGTCATCTGACTCATATACATCTTATTGATATGAAGCTGACATCTGCTTTACTGACTTTTAGGAAAATAAAAGGATAGTGTCAGATTTTAAGTATATAGGTAATTCCAAAGATGTGTAATTGCTACAAAAGTTGAATAACAGACCAAATGCAGAACTATATTGGAGTTAACTTTCCGAGGTAAGATGATCGGGGGTGGGGATTGGTAATGGTTTGTGGGATTGATCTACGGTATAACTGATACAGACAAAACGAATGTCCAACAACAGTTCACAAATTGTTCAGAGCTCTGTTTGATTGATATGTGAAGGCTTTGTTGACTTTAATATGACCCCTATTCTATACCATGTTCTTCATCAACTTGCCATATTATGTTATCTATTCAAGAGTATAATGAATAGAAATGGTGATGATGAGCAATGTGATCATCCAGAAATTTGACATGATTACTTTGTGAGTTGGAGTTAGAATTTCAGGTGATTTAGCAAGTTTTAATTTGTTCTCTTGTGAACTAAATAATTCAATGTTGCATAGGTTAAATTTTGCCCTGTTTGTCTCTTTTACAAAATGCTGCCAACCTCACAAAGTAAATATTCAAAAACCAATTTTCTATTTGAATATTCGGACAAAAGTATTCAGTTTGGATGTTCATTTCAGCTCTACTAAAAGCCCTTCATGCCAGGATGTTTTCAATAAAAATGTAGTTTTTGGGGGGTAAAACTAATTTTAATGATGTAATACTTACTTGTTGTTATTGCATAGCTTCTACTTTTACAGGAGGAAAATACCCCAACCAAATGACAAAATTTTGTCCTTCCATTAGCATGAATCAGAAGCTTCCAGAAAACTGGGCCACCACATCACTAGGACCCCACACATCCTCGGCATGTGCCCCGACATCCTCGTTATTTTGAGGAAGCAACCTAACTTCATGAGACATCAGTTCGGGGTGGGAGGAGGAAATCTAACAATAACAACAAGTAAGCATTACATCATTAAAATTAGTTTAACCTTCCAAAAAACTTCGTTTTAATATCAGCAATATCATACCTGTTGTTATTGCATAGCTGAATTTTGTCAGTTTGGTGGGAGGCTGATGATCCCACAACTGGCCAAAAAAAAACAAACACAAGAAATACTCACCCTCACAGGAGAGTAAGAGACTACTGCGGGATGAAATCCACATGGGCCACTTTCTGAGCAACGATGATTGGGCCCAGTGAGTAAATGCCTTCGCTTTGGTGGGCTAATGAGCAAAGGTAAAAGGAGGAGAAAGTAGTGTGAGAGTGCCAAAATGCGGCTCTCATCACATCCTCCAAAGATGAATAAGTTAGATAGGCCCATGAGGCAGCAATGGCTTTAATTTTCATGAAAGACAGGTCCCTATCAGTAAGGGACTGGTAAGCTCTCTTGATAGTTAATGTAATCCACCTAGAAATGGTGGAAGCTGAAATATCAGCTGAACCTTTAATGGGGAGGAAAAGACACTTACTACCCTTCCTTCTCTCTTAGAAGCTGCCAAGTAAAAAAAGAAAGAGCCCTAACAAGACATAAAGTCTATCTTGTTCATCCCCAGCACAGATATGGCTGAGACAGGGGATCTCAATAGGGAGTGGAGCAACCAATGGAAGCTGCTTTTTTGCTAAAAACCTGGTTGGCAGAGGAGAGAAACTGACTCATAATTTCCACTGAACATGATACAGCCCTGCTCTATGGATAGGGCACGAAGCCGATCCTTCATCTCACAGACGCTAAGGTGAGCAAGAAAACCGTCTTGAGGGTAAGGTTCTCAAAGAAAGCTTCACCCAAAGATTCATAGGGGGGTATATTAAAAGACCACAAGACACAAGAGAAATTCCATTTAGGTATTAAAGAGCGAGACAATGGTCTTTGCAATTTAAAAATTTTTGATCAGGTCTGCTAAGTGAGAATCCGTCACAATGACAGGACCTTTTGAAAATTTGAGAGTGTTGGAAAGGGCTGCTTGATAGCACCTAATAGTAGAAACCGAGCATTGTTTCTCTTCAAAAAGGAAGAGAAGAAAATCGGCCACTGCGCTCACAGAGGGACAGCTAGGATTGACACATTTTCTGCTACACCAATCACAAAAGTTTCTCCATTTGGCATCATACACTTTTGATGTCGATCTTCTCCTGGACTGAATGATGCACTTGGCAACTTTGACCAAAAACTTTTCTTTGCGGAGAGATCATTTGAGAGGAGCCAAGCGTGAAGGTAGAGAATATGTGGGCTGTTGTGTAGGAGTGAGCCCCTGGGATGGTCCTCAAGCAGATTGAGAAGATCGTTGAACCACGATCGCTGGGGCCATAGAAGGGCAATCAGAATGAGCAGAGCCGTGGAGTGCCGAGGACCTGTGGGATCATCCTGAAAGATGGAAAGGAGTAAGCAAACAAAAGATTCCATTTCAGGCTGAAAGCATCCATTGCCCAGGCCCGCTGGTCATTGACTGGGGAAATGTAAAAAGGGGAGCTTGTTGTTCAGCTTGGTGGCAAACAAGTCCACCAAGGGAGTTCCCCAAAGTTGGAACAGATAGTCTTCTATGGATAGGTGAAGCAACCATTCCATAAAGACTATTTTCCCTTTCCTTGACAGACGTTCCACCAAAATGTTCTTCCTGCCAGGAATGCCATGAACTCAGAGTAATATTCCTTCAGAAGCTATCCAGCAAAGGAGGTTCAAAACCCCCATGCAGAGAGAATGTGCTTGTGTGCCTCTTTGTCTCCTGAGGTACACTACCACCAACGTGTTGTCGGAGGAGACCATCATGCAGCAACCTCTTATTTGGTGGACACACCCTTGAAGGCCTAAGAACACTGCCCTCATTTCCAAATTGTTGATGTGGAGGGTAAATTCTTCCCAGGACCACGAACCCTAAAGAATCAGTTCCTCTGGCTCTAGATGAGCATCCCACCCTGAATTTGACATGTCTGCGAACAGGAAAGAGTGGAGTTCGAGAGGGAGTGTGTGCATGGGGACTCTGGCCAGAAACTGGTCCCGATTTTTGCCCACCAATTCAGATGATGGTGGAAATCCCGATCCAGAGAAATCATAGCAAACAAGGGGTCCCTGTGTGGTTTCCAATCAGTTAAAAGGAACATCTGGAGAGGATGCAAGTGCAGTCTGACTAGGGGAACCAGGTCCGCTGCGGAGTTCAAGGACAGAAAAAACAATAAAATAAGTAAAATTAGCAAAAAAACCAGTAGCTTACGATTGCTAATAATAAGGAAAAATTTTAAGGAAGGCTACCCAAAACTCTCTCTGTCCTAAAATTGAAAAAGAACCTGTGTTCGATAACTGAGCACGATAGATGAAGTGAACTCGTGTGCGACCTGCTTACCACGTATATAATTATCACAGTTCACGATATAGGTAAGGTGAATTAAATGATTGGCAAGTGAGTCCGTAGACTGCAAAAGGCAAGGATAGGGAAATTAAAATAAAACGCGTAGCTTTTGCTGTTTAGAAATTGTTTTTACAATAATAAAAAAAAACAATTTTGAAAAACTAATGCCCTGAGAGGGGGTAAAAAGGACAAATTAAAATGCCAAGACATACACCGCGGATTACGGAACAAATGTCTAAAAAAAATAATCTCAAGAGAGCTTAAATAAACAGAGATAAAGGTTGATCAGGGTATAATCCTAATGTTTAAGAAGAATATATCACACAAGACAATTTGATAATTCGCTTGTTGACCCATGAAGCAGTGGCTAATCTTCTTTACATAAGTGATGTTGAACATTACAACATGGTGACCGAAAAATATATGAGGACATCAGGGCACATGCCCAGTATGTGTGGGGTCCTAATGCAGAGGTGACCCAGTGTTCTGGAAGCTTCTGGTTGACTCAAATGGGAGGAAAACATTTTCGTCGTTTGGTCTGTTTATTTTCCTCCCAGAAAAGTACTAGCTATGCAATAACAACAGGTATGGTATTACCGATATTAAATCTGATAAAAGTCAAATTTGGTCAAATTCTGTTTATCAGTCTTTGAGAAGTCATTTTTGTTTTTAAGTATTTAGTAATCGAGACCATATTTTAATGCAGATGTCACCATTTGTACAAACTTGAATGTCTTTGATGTCATAATGCTTTCTGTCAAATTTAGTCAAATTCTTTTGTGCAATTTTTGAGAAGAAGATTTATCTATTTTTAGTAATGGCAGCTATATCTAATAGTGGACTGGTATCATTTGTACAAAATTAATAATACTTTATGCCAGGATGCTTTCTATCAAATTTTGTTCATTGATTTTTTAAAAGAAGTCATTTAAAGGTTTTTTATTGTTTGAAATGGCAGCCATACTTGATGGCAGACCAGTATCATCTGTATGAACCTGAAAGCCTTGAAAACCTTTCATAGAGAATGCTTTGTCAAATTTGGTAAAATTCTGTTGAGTTGTTTTTGAGAAGTCATTGATAGGTTTTCTATTTTTAGTCAAGATGGCCATATTTGATGGCAGATTGGCATCATCTGCATAAAACTGAAAGCCATACAATCCAGATGCTTTCTATCAAATTTGGTCCAATATTGTTGAGCAGGTTTCAAGAAGTTGTTTAAAAGATTTTCCATATTTAGTAATGACAGCAGATAGGCATAGTTTGTAAAAATTTGAAAGTTGTTTATGCCAGAATGCTCCACCAAATTTGGTTTAAATTTATTGGTTCTTGAGAAGAAGTTGAAAACCGCAGCTGTTGATGGATGGATTACGCATGATGGACACCAGGCCATACCATAAGCTCATTTGGCCTAAAACTCATTATGATCTATATACATGTAGTACCATCTTTGTAAAGACTGATGTTTGCAATAATTAGAACGGGCTAGGGCCATGGGTCATCATCTCATTTTTTTTTAATGCCCCATTATTGGTGAAAAAAGGTACATTCAAATGAAAAATATTTATACAGAAGTTATAAGGATGGCCCAATCAAATCATCAAAATTCATTAAAATCAATGGACCAATGGACCAAAGTACTGACTACTCTTTTCAATGACTGGCTTTGAACCACATAAATCCTACTGATGTCAGTACTGTCATAATGCACTTGTTTTGCACCTCTGCCACACCAGGTTCAATCCATGGACCCATAATATGTTAAACTTAGTTGGTAGGCCATTGTTTTTCTTCTGAATCTTTAGTTTCATCAATGTCAAGCACAACATTACAATTTTATTTGCACAGATACAAGTATTTGGAGTAATTTGTGAAACTACTTGCTGTACAATCAACATAAAATGAATATAATTAAAACAAAGATAGAACAGCTAAAGCTACTGGAAATAAGCCATTGTAACCTCTATCATGACATTATTTAAAATTAAGACACATACCGGTAACTATAACATGGTATAAACATTATATGTAAAATGTTTGTATAAAATCTCCAAAACAAAAGTTGACACATAATCCTTGTTAATATGTTACAGATAATCCCTGTTAATATGTTACAGATTATCTCTGTTAATATGTTACAGATAATCCTTGTTAATATGATACAGATTATCCCTGTTAATATCTTACAGATAATCCTTGTTACAGCATTTAAAGACTCTGCCAAAATGATAAAAAAATAAAAAGAAAGAAAAGGTACCGCTATTAAGGACGTTGGATTACATACCTGTAATGGAGCAGTAGATAAGTTTAGGGGCAACTTCCTTTACTTGGGAATATCCCAGACCAAGTTTAGACAACTTGCCTGGAATGTAGTTTTCAAGTAATACATCACTTTTCTGTGCTAGCTAGAATAAAAAATACATAGTAATTTGACGATGATGATGATGATGATGATGATAATGATAACTTATAAATATTAAGAACTTTTTTGCAACTCGACCAAAAGCATCTAAATACAGCATAGCTCCTCTACATAAATTCGAATTAGTTTACATGTTCAAGTTGTTACCAACTATAAATTTTATTTGGTGGCATTGAAATTACATGCACTTTACCAGAACAATCTGGATTTTTGGGGCTTGAAAAATTCGCAATTAAAGTTCAAAGAATGAGAAATATGAGATTGAAAAGCAGACTACATTAACAATCTTGCTAATTCTTCAGAATTTTACAGAAATGTAGCAATTACATGCTTTTCAAGCTAGAATGACTCTTTTGACCTAAAAAGCATTAAATAGACAAAATCATATTTCCTCTTCTTTTGTAATGTTTGTTTTGAAAACTGTATTGAATGAGTATATTTAACTCTATCATCACACTCTAAATTTTCAGTGTCAAAATGGATGGAAAATATCAACAAAATCAATATATCCAAGACAGAAAAAGGGGGGGGGGGGGGTGTCAGGCGAGCAATTAGTAAGTGTACCTTCTTGACCAAATCCTGTCCCTCTTCTTTTTTCAGATTTAAAGCCACACTCTGAAACAGAAGATACAATTTGAGCTGGTATAGTATTAAAGGTTCTTACTGACTTTGAGCTGGTGTAGTATTAAAGCTGCTGACTGACTTTGAGCTGGTGTAGTATTAAAGCTGCTTGACTTTGAGCTGGTGTATTATTAAAGCTGCTGACTGACTTTGAGCTGGTGTAGTATTAAAGCTGCTGACTGACTTTGAGCTGGTGTAGTATTAAAGCTGCTGACGGACTTTGAGCTGGTGTAGTATTAAAGCTGCTTAATGACTTTGAGCTGGTGTAGTATTAAAGGTTCTTACGGACTTTGAGCTGGTGTAGTATTAAAGCTGCTGACTGACTTTGAGCTGGTATAGTATTAAAGGTTCTTACGGACTTTGAGCTGGTATAGTATCAAAGCTGCTTAATGACTTTGAGCTGGTGTAGTATTAAAGCTGCTTACGGACTTTGAGCTGGTATAGTATTAAAGCTGCTTACGGACTTTGAGCTGGTGTAGTATTAAAGCTGCTGACGGACTTTGAGCTGGTGTAGTATTAAAGCTGCTGACGGACTTTGAACTGGTATAGTATTAAAGCTGCTGACGGACTTTGAGCTGGTATAGTATTAAAGCTGCTGACGGACTTTGAGCTGGTGTAGTATTAAAGCTGCTGACGGACTTTGAGCTGGTGTGGTATTAAAGCTGCTGACGGACTTTGAGCTGGTGTAGTATTAAAGCTGCTGACGGACTTTGAGCTGGTGTGGTATTAAAGCTGCTTACTGACTTTGAGCTGGTGTGGTATTAAAGCTGTTTACTGACTTTGAGCTGGTGTAGTATTAAAGCTGCTTACGGACTTTGAGCTGGTGTGTTATTAAAGCTGCTTACTGACTTTGAGCTGGTGTAGTATTAAAAAGCTGCTGACTGACTTTGAGCTGGTGTAGTATTAAAGCTGCTTACTGACTTTGAGCTGGTGTAGTATTAAAGCTGCTTACTGACTTTGAGCTGGTGTAGTATTAAAGCTGCTGACGGACTTTGAGCTGGTGTGGTATTAAAGCTGCTGACTGACTTTGAGCTGGTGTATTATTAAAGCTGCTTACGGACTTTGAGCTGGTGTGGTATTAAAGCTGCTTACTGACTTTGAGCTGGTGTGGTATTAAAGCTGCTGACTGACTTTGAGCTGGTGTAGTATTAAAGCTGCTGACTGACTAGCCTAGCTATTTTTGACTGGTCTAGAGCTTACAGCCCAACCTCCTATCCTGGCAAGAAATATACATATATGTGTTTTTAACACTTATTTGTTTCTCCTGTTTGTCCATATATTTTGTATTACAAATTGAAAACTTTCCTTGTACTTTAAATAGGAAACAAAATAATTAAACTCTGAAGAAAAATTCTTTGTTTTCAATGTAGGAAACAAACAAAAAAATCAAACTGTAAAGAAAATTTCAGCTCTCTACTTTTCCCAGTCTGCAAAAGTAAATTTTTCAGTATTTAAGACTCATATCAGCAGGTACCAAAGATCATAAAATGGCACCTTCTGGTCCAAATGGGGGTGATAGCATTTTATCATGCGGAGTAAGGGATGGGGGAAGAGGGGGTGGTGGTGTTACTACAACAGAAAAGAATAATAAGGTTAGGGCCTGCATGTCAACCTATGATCAAAGTACTGCTAAAAAATGTGTGACTTTGACCCCAAGATCAAAATTTTAGCAAATGTAATTGCCCAAGCTACATAATAATTCATCCCTAAACAAATCTATCATGGGGTGTGGAAATATAAGCAAATTTTTTTTAAAAACTGGAACCTTAATGCAAATTTGTTATAACTGTGACCTAGACCCTAAAGTCAAAGAGCGGGTGAGCGTGTTGCAGAATGAATTGTCTTAGATTCATAATGTTTTATTTTAAGTATAAAGAAAATCCATCAAGGGACCTAGTAAATATAGACAAATGAAAAAACTGTAACCAAATCCTTAACACAAATTTTCTATGACTGTGGCATTGACCTCAAGCCAAAGGGGCAGCAAGTGTGTTGCAGAATCATTTGTCCTATATTTATAATTATTCATTTGTCCTATATTTATAATTATTCATTTGTCCTATATTTATAATTATTCATTTGTCCTATATTTATAATTATTCATTTGTCCTATATTTATAATTATTCATTTGTCCTATATTTATAATTATTCATTTGTCCTATATTTATAATTATTCATTTGTCCTATATTTATAATTATTCATTTGTCCTATATTTATAATTATTCATTTGTCCTATATTTATAATTATTCATTTGTCCTATATTTATAATTATTCATTTGTCCTATATTTATAATTATTCATCCCAAATATGAAGAAAATATAGGAAATATAAGCAAATGAAAAAACACTTTACCAAAACCATAACACAAATTTTCTAGGACTGCAAATCATGAACCCAAGGTCAACGGGGCATGTGTGAGTCACAGAATGGATTGTCGTAGCTTCATAATGATTCATCCCATGTATGAAGGAAGCCATCAAGGGGTTTAGGAAACAAGGAAATTAAAAAACTTCAACCAAAACTGTAATGCACAGTTTCTGTGACTGGGGGTCCTGACATATTTTTTTTGGAGTTATGGCAGGAAAAGAAAATATAATCCCTCCTGCCCTTGTGATGTTGCTGAAGTGGGTAATAAGCTCTGCATATTCTGAATTATCACAGGATTGGACACGCTTCATGAGGATTTCTGCTCATGAAGTTAAAGCTATCTCTGTAAGTCTAGCATTCAAATGCAACATTTTGATCTAAGATATAATCAAACCATTTGCTGGCATGAACAGTGAAACTTCTTGAACTTTTTTCTCCAAGACCAGGCATCGCAGAGAAAAAAATTTAATCTGGTGGATCCAGCCTCCTCACAGGCATGGGTTTAGTGCTTTCACTGGATTCACCCTAAGTTTTTTTTAATCAGTAAGGAAAAGTCACTCTTTTCTCCTTATCCGAGTATTGTTGTCACTTGCTATGTGACCCAGGGTTGTGCTGTCAACTATATTAGAAGAGCGGTTTATCCTTCTTATTGGTAATTCAACCAATTTTCCACTGAAGGATGCCAATGATAAAGGTTGGATGCTCATGCATTTCCTCCTCTTACCTATTCTCCTAATGTTAATGTGATCAGGAAATTTATTCAATGGAAAATTTTGCTTTAGTAAATTATGTTTCTCCAAGAATAATTACCTGATCACATTACTATTCAACCCTCCTTCACCATATTTGGACTACTGTAATGTAATTTGGGGGGTAATACCTCTAATTCAAACATAAGAAAACTTTTCAGACTCCAAAAGAGGGCATGTCATTTACTTCTAGATCAGTTTAAAGACAATTTTTGGACGTAATGAATTATATAAAATTTTACCAATACATGAAAGAATATTCCTTAGAAAGGCCATTTATGAATAAAGTGTCCTGAAAGCCATTCTTTTCTACCTAAGCAATATCTTTGATGAAAGGTCTGTTAGAAGTAAAAATTACATACCAAAGCCAAAGAATGAATTGTTTAAAAAGAGCTTTCAGTATACTGGTCCACTGGTATCAGGGCCGTTGCAAGTTTCTGCCGGACGAAACGGCGTCCTGGCCGAGCAACGCCTTTTTGCCCCCCCCCATTCCGAAAAAAATACTGCAAACTCCACGAAACGGTGCCCCCCGGACTTGGCGCCCCAGGCAGTTACCCATATAGCCCACCCCTTATGACAGCCCTGACTGGTATGAAACAACATTCCCAGTGTCATAAGACAGTCTCTTAGCATTTCTTTTTTTCATAATCAATGTCTTGAATGGATGAAATCTTAAGACAGTCAAACAGTTCTAAGTAATATAAATACCTTTTGCTTTTCTCTGTTTACACATTTTTCTCACAGATGAATTTTCAATACAGTATATTTTATATATATTTATCTGCTTGCTGATACTTACACATGCGCTATGGGTTTGAATGTTTGCTTGATTTTCAGAATAACTCATTTTTTTGGTGTTAAACCAATTTACCACATTGTGCTGTATATACTGCATATATTGCACACAACAGAAGGTCTCAAGGTTGATTAGTTCCTGTAACTAAATGAGTTACCTTCTCTAAATAAAGTTGTTATTATTGTTATTATTATTATTATTATTATTACCTTCCCACAAATGCAAGCATCCTCATTGATGCATTGCTCAGCTTAAACTGGTAAACAACAGGTTCATGGGTAACTACAGAGCGGTGGTAAGGGGAGATAATGGTTAAGAGTTTCTTCCCTTTGTCTATATGGTATATAAATGGAAAAGGCAAAATTGTCCTCTTTCTGGGATTACTGGAATCGAGAGGGAGCAGAGTGTATTTCCTAATGTTAATATAATGAGGTAAGTATTCTCAGAGAAACATAATTTACTAAACAATTTACTATCTAGCAGTATCCTGATACAATTTTTAATTTACATAATGAATCAGTAATAATTATCTAGCTGTAGTGAAAACTCAGTAATAATTATCTAGCTGTAGTGAAAACTCAGTAATAATTATCTAGCTGTAGTGAAAACTCAGTAATAATTATCTAGCTGTAGTGAAAACTCAGTAATAATTATCTAGCTGTAGTTAAACTCAGTAATAATTATCTAGCTGTTGTGAAAATAGGTTTCCAGAGCAGGATGCACAAATTATATAGCCTTATAAACTGTTCCCTGTGTATCTCGGAGTCCATAATCTTAATTCACTTTCATTATTTACCTTATAGTTTTACATCATCACTGTTTTGTGTGATTTTGTTTTTAACAATTCCAATTTGTTATTTAAACAGTGAATTGGTATCAGCGATAGACTTGATTTGACTTAGTGACATCACTAATATATCCATCATGGTGACTCTCTTAGCCCAGACTTTAGCACAATGTTTGAAATTAGTTGGCCATATCTTTAAAACTGCGCTGTATATTTGAATACTATTTGGTGTAGACATACATTCACTTAGTACATTTGTTCAAGGCACAAATGAAAATTAGATTTCAATTTCCTTTACCCAATAATTATTGATTCACATGCTGTTACTGTTGCTACTGATGATTATTTCCTCATTACCCCTTCCATCATTGTTGTTGTGATGATGATGATGATGATGATGATGATGATGATTAATAGTAGTAATAGTGGTAATAATAGTTGCAGCAGCAGCAGTCATATTAGTAGTAGTAGTTGTAGTAGTAAGGGCAGGAGAAGATTACTATTGTGTTTGTAGTGGTAATAGTGCAAATATTAGTAATATCTATATGAAAATGAACTGATGTGGAGCATAATTGTATCTAGGGACTTTTTTGTTCCATAGCCATAAGCCAGAACATATTATGTAGTGTCTGTCTATTTGTTACCCATGTCATTTCTACACAATTACTCAAGTTGTCCACCATCTACAGTTACCAAACTTTGTGGATGGCTGGCACTTGGGGTTAAAAAGAACCCTATCAATTTCAGAGTCAAAAGCTCAAAAAGGTCAAGGTCACTGACTGAAAGAAGAAAAATTATTTTTCAAGGTCACTGACTGAAAGAAGAAAAATTATTTTTCCAGACAATAACTCAAGTTGTCTATCATCTACAGTTACCAAACTTTGTGGATGGCTTGCAACTGGGGTAAGGAAGAATCCTATCAACTTCAGGGTCAAAAGGTCAAAGGTCACTGTGACTGAAAAGAAAAATGGTTTCCTCACAATAACATAAGTTCTATATCATGTACCTTGACCTAATTCTGTGAATGGCTTGCATTTAGAATAAGGAAGAAGCCGCCTATCAATTGTAGGGCAAAGGTCAAGGTCACTGTAACTGAAAGAAGAAAAGTGGTTTCTGCACAAAAGTTTTCATTATCTACATAGAGGATTCTTTAAGAAAAGGGCAGGCATATAGTACTCTGTTCACAATACTCGTTGTTCCATCGGTTCAGGATGACTGAATCCGAGGACATTTCAAAGCTTAGGGATTCATACTGGGATCCTTGGGCCAAAGTCATCAAATGAGAACAAAATTAGCAAGTTTGTAATAACTAGGTAAATGATACCATGTGTTTCTGAAGGATGTTGTTCAGGTACACCAAAGTTGCTGCTGACAAGGACATCCTGAACAAGATAATGACACAGTTGACTGTCTACATAAACGCCCATGGGCTGAGATTGGGCTCAAAAGGCAGAGCTAAAAATTGGTAAATTGTTCTTTGGAAGGCAAATCAAAAGAATCAATGCAAAGTTGGATTGATTAGGACATGTTTTCTTTTGGTTTTGGTACCAGAAAAAGCCTTGAATAAACCCCTGGAGAGTTTGGTTTGTGAACTCTCTCCACCACCCACTTGGAGAGTCTGATAGTGATTTTATCCATTACAATCTACTCCTCCATGGAATCTGTTGGGATCTCCATCATTGTATGGGAATACAAAAAGGAAGAGGACAAGATAAAAAGAAATCTGAAGGCCTTCTGAGACTACCTGGATCACCCAATCGTTGTGGGGAAAAAGGTTGATCCAAGCTTGATGAAAATGGAGAAGTCTGGCACCAACCAAAGATTCTTTGTGGGCAGTGGGGTTAGTAAGTCACTGGCAGTTGTTGGGAGGCTTGGGGAAAAAGAAACTTTGTTTCCTTTTCTTTGAACAATCTTCCAGCAAATCCACAGCAGTATGAGATGGGTCAGCGGAATGAAATGGCAAAACCTCCCTGATTAAAGCAACTGTGCTGTCATCTCCTGAATGAATCTCCTCATGTGCAACTCCAGAACGTATTAGACTGATGTAGTATGGATGCATATGACACCACCAAGTTGTCCCTCTATAGCTGCCTGGATATGATGGTAGCTGATTGCCAGCTCCAAGGGATCTTTGATGGGAGAGGTGCCTTTGGAATGTACTCCACTATACTCACAACAGAAGAATATTTTGGGTGTAGGCTCAGGACAACACAATACGGAGATTTCAATTTATCTTCCTATCTCTTGCCTTCAAATTTTTCAACAGGACCAAAGATCAAGTCTCCTATGACCAACAACTACAAATACTGCAAGTGACATGACCATCCTCTTTGACCTTGAATTTCTTGCATTTGTTGCCATTGCCATTTGCATTTGTTGCCACTGCCATTGCAGTCTGAAAAGACAATAAAGGCCACACACAAACTGGGAAATAACAACCTGAAAATTCCAACAAATAAACATTAGCACCCATAATAACACAAATCAGAAAATTCAACCAGTGGTTGTAGTACAAAATACATTATGGTACTGATGCCAAGTGCGACTTACCAAGTCAGAAAAACGAAGTCCACAAACTTTAATAAATATGAAAAACTATCCACTGAAAATAAGAAATAAGGTTACCAGTCCTTTGCAGAAACCTTAAAGCACAATATTACACCACACTTAATGATGGATGGATCGAAAAATAAAGAATATCTTGAAAGATTCATAGAGGCAATGTGGGAAGATGTTGTTTATACTGCAGTGAAAGCTTAAACCAATAAGCAACCAGTTGATGGGTAGCCACCTAGCTGTGGTAAGGGGAGGTAATAGGTAATATTTTCTTCCCTTTGTCTATATCATATATAGAGGAGAAAGACCAAATTTTCATCTTCCCTGGATTGCTGGATTTGAGAGGGAGTGGAGCTCATTTCCAACTGTTAATGCAATTGTGGAATGTACTTGACCAAGAAACTGTCAAGACATTTATTGTAATATGAAATATAATTATATTCAATTTACCTCCAAACTTCTTAAATCTACAAAAACTTCAAGTCACTTTCAACCAAGTGGAAAATTGTCAAATAATAATAATAATAAATATTTAACTAATCTCACATGAGGCCCTCAGGAGCAAACAATACTGTATACATATATACAATATTTATAAAAGAGAAAGAAAGAATGAATGTATTAATTATGAGTTAATATCACACAAATATTTCACTTAAAACTTGCATAATGTACATACATATACATCAGAGTATCATGTATGTAACTGATTTATGCATACGCATATGAAACTGTTGGAATATTTGGTGGTATATATATTATATGCTAAGGTAGTTGAAACATCCCGCTTTGAACACGGCAAGATTGTCAGTTTGCTTTTTATCCCGCTTTTAAACACGGCAAGATTGTCAGTTTGCTTTTTATCCCGCTTTTAAACACGGCAAGATTGTCAGTTTGCTTTTTATCCCGCTTTTAAACACGGCAAGATTGTCAGTTTGCTTTTTATCCCACTTTGAACACGGCAAGATTGTCAGTTTGCTTTTAGTTCAAATGGTAGCTGAATCCAGTCAGAAGATCCTGTATATGTAAATTACTTTTTTAATGCAATAGTTCTTGGTTTTTAAGCACAGGTTTGATGCTGATCTTAAAGAGTACACAGAGGCAGTATTGATGGCTTTGAAAAGCATCATCATTCAGGTAAAGAGGTGTTAAATTATGAAGGGCTTCATAAACAGGCTTTATAAACTAAAATACATCTATGATATGAAATTCTTTTCTTAAAAGGGAGCCAGTTTAAAGACTTAAACATGTCAACAGGTGGTGTCACTAGATCAACATCTAGTATAATTCTAGTTGTATGCATTTAAAGTTTGATTATACGATTAATATTAGTTGTAAATGTGCAATTATGGTAGTCCATAACAGGTAATATGCAAGTTGAATATTACCTGCTACAGACAAGATCTATGCGATGATTCCAAATTAGTTTATCATCAACATATACTCCTAGGTGCTTATGACATTCCACATTAGATATATATTCATCATTTACATAGGGGAATGGTTTTAGCAACATCACGGTATGGACTCTTACTGCTTTTCACAGGTGAAGAACCTACAAATATGGCAGCATCCAATGCATTGAGAAAATACACTAATGCAAAAAAGTAAGAAAATATTCCTTATAAGAGCACTAAAAAGCAAATCTCATTATGTAGGCATTTTACATTTAATACAAAAATTCTCTTTTTCTTTTAAATTCATTACTTTCATAAAAAGGAATAAATCTGAACACTTTGGTTTCACTAATTTTCATGGGGTACCAATTTTCGTGGGGTACTGATTTTTATAGATTTCATTGTTGCTCCAAACCATTAATTTAAAGACCCAATGAAAAATAGCCACATACAATGAAGAAGCCCCTCTCCTCCCTTTTCTTACTGATGTGTGTTACATTCCTAGAGATCAACTAAGCTATTTAATAAATCAACGTCATTTCTGTAATCTAGCAATAAAATATTAGCTTTTACATGTGTATGTTTTATTTTAAACCTTTAAATAAAAAGAATTATAAATCATCGATTATAATCGATATTGATTGATGCACCTGTAACTATATATTTATCTGGTAATTTACACTCAGCGACTTAAACCGATATGTTGTGACATGAGTAAGGATAGAGAGTAATAAGAAAAAGCAAAAGGTATTCAAACACTAGCATTACTGGAAATGAAAGAATAATAAATGATACTAGTATATATAAATTAGATTTATTACTTATTCAAATTGATTCTTCATTCAAGTGAAACTGTCAACAAATTTAAATCCTCATAGTAGCTTTCTCATTTTATCCAAGCATGTTTAATTCCAATGAACAACATGACTAAAATACTAGAAATATTGCTTAAAGTACAATTACTAATGAAACACTATGAATATTTTAATTACAGCAGAGTACTGAAACTCACTCTTCACTGATTATCAGACAAAACCACTGAATTGACATCATATCAATCAAGTCTGCTGCTACACACCAATGTTTGTCCGGTAAATAATCCTGAAATTGTTTAATTACTGTATAAACTCGCTTATAAGTCGACATTTTTTACTTAAAATTAGATTCATGCAGAGTAGAGGTCGTCTTATAAGTGCAAAATTTTAAAAAAATTATAAATTTTGGGGTAATGTTGGAAACTCTAGATGTTTGCAGTACATAAAAATACTGTCAATTCATATATATTTATGTTTTCGTGCCACTATTCCTATGCAGTAATGCATATATGGTATGCACTGTGTTTATCCATTTCATGACAGTGTTCATTAAACAATACTTGTATTTTAATAATTTGAAAATATTACCAGTAAATTAAATACTACCTACCGCAAAGTGAAGTGTCCATCAATGTTACCATGGGTGTTTACTAGTAAGTGTATTGCTTCCATTTTCATGCAAGTCCGTACAACCTGTTTTTGAATTAATATTTGTGTTTTGCTGTATAAAGACTGTGCTTGATGCAATAAAAGTTTTAATTTAATTTGTATTTTCCTTTTCCACAAGTCAGATTTAATTCCCAAGTGATATTTCCCAAGTTATCTGCCAGTGCACGTGGGCCGATAAGCCTTTGGCTTGTAAAGGCACTCACTTTGTTTTCAAGTTGACAATCCTTTTGATTGAGCTGCGAATCTAATACTTGTTCTGTGCCAAGTAAAGTTCTACAACTTCCTGTGCATATACTTTGACCTTAATCCCTTAGCTTGTATAGGCACCACACTCTCTGTTTTCCCACGTGACAACCCTTTGATCAAGCCGCGAGTTTCATACTTGTTCAGTGCCAAGTAACAGAGGGTCGTTATTTGAACTCTGTGATCTTGCCGCACAACTGACATGTGTTCAGTTGCATCCTTTAATAGATCTCTGACTTTATGATCAAAGTGTTACTTACAGAGCCCAAGTCTCTGCATAGGCATCCACATATGACAGTAAAGCCAATGAATCAGATTTACGATGACTAGATGATGACGATTTACAATGACTAGACGATGATGTAGGATTTCAGAACTTTATCAGACAATGAGGATTAATTCTTGGACTTTGTACCAGATGACATTAGATAGTGACATTTATAGGATACCGTGAATCACAAAAAAGTGGAATTAACTTTCATTGTTTATTTACACAACATGTGGAATTAACATATTACGGGATATTGTGAATCGGATCATTCTGAACTACTATTTTTATACCATTTTGTGACCTATCATTGAATTCGTGGATTTATCATATAAATGGATTTAAAATGTCAAGCATTATGGATTTCAATGGACTTCATTACACAAAGATGGACAAATTGTAAGTTGTCAATTTATTTGTGACATATTTCACTCAAGAATATAATTGTATTCTACACTGGTTTTGTTTTTATTTTTCTTATCTATCTATCCAGTTTAGCTTGTTTATATTTCCAAAGTGCATTTCTGACTCACTAAGAAGTCACCCCTTCAGACGGATCCGACTTGCAAAATACACCCCGACTTACAGGAGAGTAAAAGAGAAATTGACTTTTTGCAGCCCTAAAAAGGGAGGGTCGACTTATAGTTGAGTCAACTTATAATCGAGTATATAAGGTAAACAAGTCCAGCTTTCTCAAAGTCATGGATAATTAGGTCCAATCTTTCAAACATTTTCACGTGAGCCGCAATTACCCATTGATGAGGTTTTAAGGTCCAATAATACTGTACACTGATCTTCACCAGTGATGTCTTCCTTTTTCCTCATGGTCTCCATGACCTGTTTAGCATACCAGTTGTGGAAATGTGATTTTAGTCCTTCTTTGTAGTCTTTATTTATTGTAAAGTCTAGTGGTTGAATTTGGTTCACACATGAGGAAGAAAGAAGAGATTCCATTGTTTTTCAATTTAGTTAGCATCTTTGTAATCTGAAGGGCTCTAAGCACGTCAAATGCTGACATTGTTTGCTAACTGCATTAAGCAAGAGGCAGCTGGTCATGTGTTTGGTTCACATGTGGAATGATCACATTATCCAACTAGTGGGGATCTAACTTGAATTTTACCACTCTTCAGCCAGTGTGTTAATGCCATGGTCATTAGAAAGTTCTGATGACACAGCTTTATGGACAGTGTTTTAAGGAAGAGATCATACACATGTACGCATCAAGTATAATAGCCCATTAGCTGAGTGTTGTTGGCAGTGTTGGCTCCCTTTGATGTTGAGTGTAAGTGACTGACCTTGACAGGTGTTTGATTTGTGCTCATACAGGTGGCAGTATTGTTTTAATCACTGAAACGACTAACATTTGTTGTCGGCATATTTTTTATCTTTTTTATTCTTTGTTTGGGGTATTTGTTGAGGTTAATCCACGCAAATTAAATACCTACAAATATGCAAACTTTGACAGGCAAAACCATGAATGTAAGTACCCACCAAAATGTCTTTTTTTTTTTTTTTTTTTTTACAAAACCACAAATATTGAGACCCACCAAAAATAAAGGATACCATAGACATATTTTTCAAGTGCAAGTTAAACCTTTTGATGGTAGAAAGAATCAGTATGGATATGAATACATTTTTAATCACTTTTTTAAATTTGGTAAATAAAGAAATTCGACATATAGCCTTTGTTCATGATAACCATATTGGCCTCCTTGCTGGCTTGTTTTCTAGACTGGTTATTGTCTCTTTCCATTACTATAAGTGGGCAGAGCATAGATGATGGGCTCATTATTATTGCATCACAAAAACAATCAAATTGCCTTCATCAATTTTGCTATTAACTGAAAGAACAATATGTCAATAAGGACTAACCTTCTTATTTCTGTTGATGGACAGAAAGTATGCACTCTCAATCCCAATAAATGGGGGTCCCCATGAGCGAGTGTCATCTCCTTGACCTTTCTCAAATAGAGGTTAAAGTTATTTGTAAAATAGATATAAAATGGTAAAACAAAGTAGATGAAGACAAAAAGAATTAAAGAAAGAAAGAAAGAAAGAAAGAAAGAAAGAAAGAAAGAAAGAAAAAAAAAAAAAAAGAAAGTCAGGAAGGAAAAAAAAGAAAGAAAGAAATAATAAATGAGAGTGTAATCAAAGATTACATAGCTCACATCTAAGACACTTTTAGTAGTCTCCAGTAGTCACTGTAAACTTTAATTATTTGCAGAAAGCAAGTTCAGACAAAAGTAATCTTGACAAGAAAATGTTGGCCCCTTTTCATATTAAAGTTTTTTTTAAATTTTTACTCTACAGATTTTAACTTTTATTCATTTTAAAATTAAAAATGTTAACTTTAAATTGACACTATATAGCCAGTATTTTATTAACATACCATTAAACCACCTACCCCCTCACCTACGTACCTATCTACACTCACTTGGCCCTGGAGACATAAAAAACAACAAGACCAACGTAAAGGGACTGGTGCTGTACTGGCCAAAAAGAATTTCTGGGAAATCAACACAAGGCTATTTCTTCTTTTTAACTGCTGATATTTGAGAGCAATAACAAGAGTTTCAAAGTAGCCACTGTGACAGCCATATTAAATGTAAGATCAGCACTATTTTCATTTAGAACAAACCAGACCTCATTAGACATCTTTTGGTGAAAATCCCATGTGAATATGATCATTAATTCAGGAGTAGTGATAACGATTTTCAAGATGGCTGCTGTGGTGGCTGTAATGGATGTCATTTCAGCACCATTTTCATTTCAAACCAACTAGACACCATAAGATGTCTCTTGGTGAAAATTCCATGTTGATTTGACCATCCATCTACGAATAGCAATAACTAGATTTTCAAAATGGCCACTATGGTGGCAATATTTGAAGGTCAAGTCAGCACCATTTTAATTTGAAAGTAACAAGATGTCATAAGAAGTCTCCTGGTGAAAACCCCATGCTTATATGACTTTCCATTGAGGAGAAGCAGTGACAAGAAAATTTTTGAGATGGCCGCCATGGTGGCCATACTGGATGCCTGATCAGCACCATTTTCATTTATGTCCAACTAGATATCACAAGAAGTCTTTTGGGGAAAATCCCATGCTGATATGACCAACCATCTAGGAGAAGTAGCTAAAACAAGACTGTCAAGATGCCCACAATAGTGGTCACAATGGAGGTCAGATTGGCACCATTTTCATTTGGGACCAACTAGATATCACCAGAAGTCTTCTGAGGAAAATGCCATGTCAATGTGACCATTCATCCAAAAGAAACAGCGATAATAAGATTTTCAAAATGCCCACGGTGGTGGCCATATTGGAGGTCAAATCAGCACCATTTTCATTTGGGACCAACTAGACATCATAAGAAGTCTTCTGATGAGAACCACATTTCAATGTGACTTTATATTCAAGTGGAGTAGCAATAACAAGATTCAAGATGGCTACCATGGTGGCCATATTGAATGTCAGATTGGCACCATCTAGATATCATAAGAAACCTTTCAGTGAAAATACCATGCTGATATGACCATCCAGACAGGAGGAATAGCAATAACAAGATTTTCAAGATCGCCACTGTGTCGGTCATATTGCATGTCCAAATGGCACCATTTTCATTTAGAATCAACTAGATGTCAAAGTCTTCTAGTGAAAATCCCATGTCAAAATGACTTTCTGATCAGGGGGAGAAGTGATATGATTTTCAAGCTGATTTTCAACAAGTAAAATGTGAAATGTAGGTCACAGTGGCCTTCTTTTGTTGTAAGGGTGTGGTACTAACAGCAATGCATACAATCATCTAGTTTGGTGATTTTGGCATGTACAGTGTTTGAGACTGAACCCAAGTCAGTGAAGCATGAAATGTGAGTCACAATAACCTACATTTATGATGAGGATGCAGTGCTCCTCAAGATGCATCCCCTCAACAAGTTTCATTATTCTAGGTATAACAGTATGTATACAGGGTGCAAAAACTATTTGGTTACGAGCTAAATGCAATAGCTTAACCTAAGCCAGTAAAAAGTGAAAATATTGTTCTTTTATTGTTAGAATTTTTTACGAACAGAGCTGCATACAATCATCTCATTCAATGATTCTTGCATGAACAGAGCTTGAGAAATAAACTTAAAGCACCAAATTTAACCCAAAGTCAGTGAAGCATGAAACATGGGTCACAGTGACCTCTTTTGTGATGAGGGTGTAGTATTTGTCAAGATGCATCCCCTCACCAAATTTCATGATTCCAAGTGTAACAGTATTTACACAGTGAGTTAAACACAAAAAAACAAGCCAAGATAGTTAAACTAATGTACAGGTATGTAGAAAGTTAGCCCCCTCAGCTCCTCCCCAGGGGGTAGGTACTGTGAAACCCACTCCAAACTGTTGCCTATGACCTAGGAAGAAAGAAAGGTTGAGATTCAGTGAGGCTGTATGTGTAAAACAATTCAGGAAAATACAAAACTCTTTTGATCAGCTCTAAAGTATCACAAGTCACTACCCTTTTCGGAAATTACTGAAGCCCTAATAAATGACCTACCTGTCCTTCCATCTTACCCTACTCACAAGGGTGGTATAATTCAAGGAGTGTTGTGTATGTCTACAACTATTTTAAATCATACTAATACCATAAAGATCTACAATTTTTTATTATGAATGCATTACTGTGTACAAATACATATGCATGCACACATTTGGACAACTGGACACGATCACATAGTGCCCTGATTTTCTGTTCATTTTGTTTTAGGCCAGATGTAAGTAGTGATGCACCTAATAAACAAATAAGCTATGAAGGATCTAATAAAAAGAGCTGTGAAGCATGTAATAAAAAGAAGAGTTATGAAGCATGTAATAAAATAAAGAGTTATGAAGCATGTAATAAAATGAAGAGTTATGAAGCATGTAATAAAAAGAAGAGTTATGAAGCATGTAATAAAAAGAAGAGTTATGAAGGATCTAATAAACAGAGGAGTTATGAAGCATGTAATAAAAGGAAGCATTATGAAGCATGTAATAAAAAGAAGAGCTTTAAAGCATGTAATAAAAAGAAGAGCTTTGAAGCATGTAATAAAATGAAGAGTTATGAAGCATGTAATAAAAAGAGTTATGAAGGATCTAATAAAAAGAGGAGTTATGAAGCATGTAATAAAAGGAAGCATTATGAAGCATGTAATAAAAAGAAGAGCTTTAAAGCATGTAATAAAAAGAAGAGCTTTGAAGCAGGTAATAAAATGAAGAGTTATGAAGCATGTAATAAAAAGAAGAGTTATGAAGGATGTAATAAAAAGAAGAGTTATGAAGCATGTAATAAAAAGAAGAGTTATGAAGCATGTAATAAAAAGAAGAGCTTTGAAGCATGTAATAAAAAGAAGAGTTATGAAGAATCTAATAAAAAGAAGAGTTATGAAGGATCTAATAAAAAGAAGAGCTATGAAGCATGTAATAGAAAGAGTTATGAAGGATCTAAAAAAAAGAAGAGCTATGAAGCATGTTATGAAAAGAAAAGCTATAAAGCATGTAATAAATAGAAGAGTTTTGAAGGATCTAATAAAAAGAAGAGTTATGAAGGATCTAATAAAAAGAAGAGTTATGAAGGATCTAATAAAAAGAAGAGTTATGAAGGATCTAATAAAAAGAAGTCATGAAGCATGTAATAAAAAGAAGAGTTATGAAGCATCTAATAAAAAGAAGAGTTATGAAGCATGTAATAAAAAGAAGAGTTATGAAGGATCTAATAAAAAGAAGAGTTATGAAGCATGTAATAAAAAGAAGAGTTATGAAGGATCTAATAAAAAGAAGAGTTATGAAGCATCGAATAAAAAGAAGAGTTATGAAGGATCTAATAAAAAGAAGAGTTATGAAGCATCTAATAAAGAGAAGAGTTATGAAGAATCTAATAAAAAGAAGAGTTATGAAGCATGTAATAAAAAGATGAGCTATGAAGAATCTACGCAGATATATACATTTTTGTATTCACATTAAATCCACGAAGTCCTTCAAACAAATGAAATTCAGACATAAATGTGGTTTTATGGATAAAATATCATTATTTTATCCATGTTATTTACAATAAGTGAAATTTTAAGGAAATATTTATGTTTCATGCATTAGAAAGTTTAGGAAGAAATAAAAGATTAAAAAGTAAATCATAATTTGCAAAACAGTTTTTGAAATTACATCATGGTTTGAAACTCAATTCAAGAAACTCACTGGTTAAATTTAAAAGTAGCAGGGAAAACCCTATGAATTACTGTGTATGTTGTTTTAAAATTCATGGTCTGTGGTAAGGACAAAAAAACTAAGAAAACTAGAACCATACAAATATTACTGAATATACAGTATTATAAACAAGTCTCTACCCAACTGGATTTCAATCCATGAAGTCCTTCAAACAAATGAAATTCAGACATAAATATGGACATGATGTACATATTACAGATGTGCATTACCTGCTTGGTCAAAATACATTACTGTTACGACTCTAGGTCTTAAAAAATATGTAACATAAAGAAAGTGAAACCAACAATGTAATAATATCAACAAGCAATTTATTTCCCTACAATACAAAGTGAAATTCAAGAGATACTTACAATATTATGATTCAAATTCCAAATAATCCTAAATGTCCTAATCACAAGTCCTAAAATATAGAATGTTCAGAATGAGTTCCAATAGTCTTGAATGTCCTGATATAACACAATGATAAAACCAGAATGTCTTTGAATTAGTTCACAAAAGTCCAAAGTAATATATTAATTCAAAAGTCAATGAGCACTTTAGTAATTCCAATGAATATATTAAGTAAATAATTCCTCTCAAATTATATCTGATTTTAATGGCACAAACTGTAAAATCTGATCTCAAATGGATTCTTACAGATGGATCTAAAACCGGAATGAATTATTTGTTTACCAAATCCCTACTGATACACATTTTCACTTGACCTATATCCTAACAGGATGTGAAGCAATCGAATGGAGAAAAAAAAAGTCTAACTGTAAACAAGACTGACCTTGAACTCAATTGCTTGTAAACATTATGTTTACACATGACCAGAATCTAAAGTACAACTTACCTTCATGGACAAGATTTAAACACACATTATAGATTAAATATACATAACAATACATACCATGATACCTGCTTGGCAATACAATATATATCATAATATGTATCATACAATAAACAGTAAATACAATGCATACTGGAAAACAGCAATGATGATACAATACATATCATGATACAGACGCTTACTTTGTCCATTTTTTTTTTGTGCATGTAAATATGTCACTGTATTGGCTTTGTACATGTATGGTAAGGTTACCAGTATTACCTGAATATATCATGACCATTCTGCAGATTCTGAAATTTGGTTCAGCTGGTAACTGTACAAAGCCTTTGTAATTATTACCCCTTAAACCCAAAATATTTTCAGATGGGAGCCTTAAAAACAGGTGAGAAAACAGGTGAGGGTTTGTTTAAGATTTTTCCAACAATCTGGTCTCAGCAAAGCATTAAGGGGTCATACAATTTTTTTTTGTATTTACATTAAATCCACAAACTACCATTCATCTCTAAAGTGTAATTAAAAACAACAGAAATGTTTAACATGTGATTCATTTATAATTTTACATGATCATATTAAGACTAAAAAATGATTCTGATGTTTCATTATTGAGACTGATAGTTTCTCTTCGTGAGAAGTGGAATCAGTTTGAAAATTAATGTCCAGCAGATGGGTAATATACAAAACAATAGCACTAAAATTTGTAATACATTTGTTTCTCAAATAATTCATGTAAATCATGATACATCACCTTCAAGTATTTTATGTAATAAAATAATTGATGTACTGTCACAATGTAATATGTATTGGGTTAATCCGGCATTAGCACAGATACTGATGATGTATGGAGTATATTGTTGCAGAAAATATTGCTATGCCAATACATATTGTGAATCACTACACCTCTATTACATACAGATTTAACAAGACATGGTAACACAATATACCCTCTACATAGAATATGTCAGAGGCATAAGACAGCTCCATATTATTTTGTATTCTCTATCTTTTTTTTTTTCTTGCTTCATCCGACTTTTTTTAAGAGGTGGTAATCACACTGAATAAAACAGTTAAATGGCCCCTGCTTGTTACTTTACCTGGCCTCTCTACTTTGATAACTTCAGCCCCAAGATCTCCAAGTAACATAGAACAATAGGGACCAGCAAGCACCCTGCAAATAAAAATTCAAAACAGTAAAATAAAATAAAAAACCAAAATTATGTCATAAATTGTCTACCGAGGGTAATAATTCGTTCTCAAATTTGGACATGTACCATACTGTTACGACTAGGGGTTATGTAACAAAAGAAAAGACTTGAACAAGCTTTCAAGATTTAAAATAGAAATCTTTAATTTCCTAAAATATTAAAATATTTCAACAAACAATTAAAGTGAAAGAATTAAAAATAACTTACAGTATAGAATATCCTTAAAAGTCCTAAATTGTTTTAAAGTTCACTGTTCTGGAAGTGAATCCAACTATTCTGAATGTATGTTCCGAATGAAGTAGCCTTTACTGTGCTAATATGTTGATAAGATTAAGTTATATCCAAATAATCCTTATGAATCTGGAATCTCACAAGTTTTAGAAATGTTTCCAATAATTCCACGGAGCTGTATAATAATTCAGGTTGAAGACACAGTACTGAATCCTAAATGTACTGTATTAATTAATAAATATCCAAAGAATAATATCCCACACTCAAAATGAATCAAATTCGTAATGACCTTTCAATCTCTATGTAACTATGAAGAATGTTGGAATACTGCTATTAATTCCTATATATATATAGCCTTAATGCGCAGAATCGAAATAAAAACCCATACTACGTCTTCGATAAACAACTGGGTATTTCTAAATAATTTCCTTCTAGAAAACATGATTCATTCTTCAGATGTGACCTTAAACTAAAATTCCTAGTCCATAAAATGTTTACTCCTAAAAGTACGAGAACTAGGTCGAAAGTTCATTCTCCCGCGCGCTGAAAACATGTTACATGACTAAAGCTACAAGCAACTAGGTGAAATATTGATCAAAAAAAATACTGTATGTATACTCATAAGACGACAGCTGTTTAGACTAAGAACAGAGATCATAAACTAATAAACTATAAAATTATTAAAAGAAAAAATATATATAATTCCGTAACAATATATACTGGCTTATAAGTCGAGTCCAATTGCAAATTACACAGACCCATATCTGCCATTGCATATTGGTAATTTGTTAGGAGTAATCAGTAGAACAAGCAAGATAGAGTCAGATCTGCTGGCTCATCAGGGTATGTTGTTTGCAGTTGGACTCGACTTATACATAAGTATAGATGGTATAATGTTAATCAATTAATAAAAAATTAATTGAAAAATTAAATCTGTTAATTAAATCATTGGATCAATTCAGATATGTTCATGGTAACATATACACATGGCTCTACAGCAACAATATTACTATGTATGTTAGTTATAATTAAAAAGCACTTCTTTCTTTGCAGTTGGACTCGACTTATACATGAGTAAATATGGTATAATGTTAATCAATTAATAAAAAATTAATTGAAAAATTAAATCTGTTAATTAAATCATCTGATCAATTCAGATATGTTCATGGTAACATATACATGGCTCTACAGTAACAATATTACTATGTATGTTATTTATAATTAAAAAGCACTTCTTTCTTTTTGCACACTTTAATTTCCAGTATTGTGCAATATGAAAACATATAAAATCTTTGATTGGAAAACATACTTAAATTTGATCAGAATACATATTTCATTCTTTTAAACTTATTATTATTATTATTATTATTATTATTATTATCTTGGATGTACAAACACTCTAGAGATAGATCAAGTACGAATCTCAACACATCACAGTTAAAATACAATATACAGCATCTACCCAATGATTTACCAATACAAACTCTTTATGATTTTTTTTTTAAAAACTTTAAATTATGGTAAATTTATTTAACACATAAAATGTATGCAATTCCTTGCATATTATAATATATCAGTCACAGGGACGGTTTAACCGCTTCGCAAACCAGGTGGCCGGCTATGGCGGCAAATTTTTGGGGGCGGCAAGTATCTGAATGAATAAAAAAAAAGGAGAAATAACGTAAAATAGAAGATAATAAGTATCTAAACCAGGAAACCACTAAACATATATACTGTTCAGCTCCTTGTAAAACTTTTATATGTAATAAATACTAATGCCGGATATTATTGTATATGAAATAATGAATGATACCGTGTAAGATCTAAGACCCGTAACCCTTCAAGAGGCCCAGTCTTCATAGTCTGTGTGGAATACCATCTAATTCTGGTAAGATCTAAAAGATATTAAAAATATGAACAAATAACATATACATGTATAAGGAAATTTCTGCATTGCAGGGGATAACAATTCCCCAGCCCAACAAGCCCAGACAACTTAAAAGTAATTGTTTTGGCAATTAAAATTTCATGGAAGTAGTTACATCTGACATAGAAAAATGAATGAAAATGTGAATTTTGATATAATTTTCTCAGCATTAACCTTGCCAGGCTAGTAGGTCAAAACAGTAATTGTTGCCCCCAGCATTGTTAAATTTTCAAGAATAAACAATTTTGGAAAGTTCTAGTGTACTTTAATTTCAAGATATTACATCAATTATTTTACTTCCTAAATTTCAACATGACTGCAAAAGTAACAAAAATAATATCATATGGAAATTTCCCTATATACAGTATCCTTTCCAACAAAAATGCAGTAAAAACATTCAATTTCATATATGCTTTTTTAGGCAGTCCAGGAAAACCCTTATTGATTATTTTTGTTTTCCTTATTTTTGTATATTTTTAACATGGAGGATATTTGGATGGTGACTCAAACAGAATTATGTTTAATATGGTTCTCTCAAGATACACTGATTTGCCATGAAAAGTCTCCCTTAGCCTGACCACCAGATGTCTCGTGTACATTGTTTATATTGCCATGTGGTACTATTTCTGTTTTTGCAAATAATTGTTTTTTTATTTAACAAAATGTTTGCAAAGTGAAGAAAACACCCATGCAGTAAATGTGTGATTTGTATAAGTTCTGTAATTATAATCACCTGTGTGGTTAGTGGTAATGATGCATTATGATGCAATGCATCAACACTGTTCTTCTTTTCAGAATGTTTTTTCAGTAAGTTTTGCAGAGAATGAGATGTCTTCCAATTTAAATACCGGCACTAAAATGGTTAACTCTCACTACTATGGCTCCCCTTCTCATCATTGGTTAATGCTATAAACCATGCTGAAGGTGACACATTAGGTTAATTGCAATACAGAGAATACCTGGAAATGGGTTGATGTGCAGAAAGTTTGAGAACCATTGCTATAAACTGTACAGTAGATTCATGGGCATTAAAATAGTTTTCCAAAACTGAAGAGGAGCTATCCACAAAGAAATGTATTGAGATATGAATGGCGAATACTAGAAGTATTTAGCATGTCAGTGGACCATTCATAAATTTTTAGCATGTCATTGAACATTATCATTCATACATTTTTAGCATGTCATTGGACATTATCGTTCATACATTTGTCAAGCCACAACAACAAAAAAAAGAAGTTATTTAATATATGAAAGCTCTTCAATTTTTGTCCTTTTCGGAATTTTGTTTCCAATTTTACATATACATGTATACACTGTATTCCAAGAGTGCTGACAAAACAGATCTCTACAAAGTTAAGTGGCTAGCATAACATGTACCGTATGTACTCACGTATAATCCGGGTCCAAATGCAAACAACATAGACCCTGATCTGCCGTCACATAATGCGACTTTGTAGAGCTCTAGAACAAGATCGTCAGTTTTCTTAGGGTTCCATTTTATGGCAATTTTCAGCCATTGATTCATGGACTCTGTGTTATTATTAGTCCATAGCTTGTCTTTGTCATCGATACACTGATTGGCAATTTTTCTTTCTACATATTTCTCGTAATACTCAAGAAAGTCTTCATGGTTATTTCTTTAATTTTCTTTTAATTTGTCATTTCTTTCATCGAACTCCATGTTATCATTTGCAATGTGCTACTCCTGAAGGACCAAATATTTCTTTTACAATTTCTGTTCTTTCTTTGGTGCTTTTGGGTATTTTGTCAGTCATATGCAGTGCTATGTTGTCCTTTATATGTTTAGTATAGAGTTTTCCTTTCACCTCGGGAAATATCATATCAATGGCATTGGTCATGGCTTTCTCGTCACCAGTACCAATCAGCATTTCTATTTTAGTCAATTCCAGTCCAAAATTTCCCTTAGAGGTATACAAAAAATCTCTAGTAAGAAGAAGAACATTAAAGGCCCCAACATTATTGGTGGTTCCCCAGACTCTCTTCTGACAGCCTTGGGGCTCTTATACACAAGTATTGTAGCATAACACGGCCTAAGCATGAAAGTTCGGTCGATCCCGATCACGCCAACGTTAGACTGCAGAGAGGATTGTAAGTCTGTAAGTTGTTCCTCGGTATAACAAATGACATAAGAATGTGTGTTGAGTAGCTGCTGCACTTTCAGTATTTCATCGGCTTAATTATGTTTGCCTTTTGGTGTATCTGCATCCTTTATCTTTCTGTAGTTCCAACACTGCTGAACATTTCTTGGAAAGTCTATGGAATCATCTAACTCATTTGTAAGTTTTTCATATGTGTCTGCTGCAGTTTCATCCTTGACACTTTGTCTTAATAGCTGTACTGTTGTGGGTTTTAATCTGATGTAGGGGTTTGAATTAACCGTTGAGTTACGGTGTGGTGGAGGGAGCACATGCTTCGTCGTATTGGCCTTGCTACTCTACAATTGTGATGAACTTGCGGTGCTCAAAACTTGAAAGTAAGCTGCTGAACCAGCTGATGCACTTTTTGTACTTTGTGTTTCTTTCAGTGCCATATAATATCGGTGCAAAGTGATTACAGTGACAGTAGGTGTTTGAGGTGGTAATGGTATTAGCTTTCATACACCCTTTGATGTCTTTTCAACACAAAACAGATTGTCTTTTTCCATTAGAAAACTAACTTGTGTAGGCTTTTTTTCATGGATTTCTAATAAAAACTTAGTCTGGCAAGTTCTCGACTTCTTGCCATCCCAGGCGCCACAGTCGTCATGGTGATTGGCCCACTTTCCAGACAGATTACCGGTGATATTTTCCTTGCCGTTTATTACAACACGTTTTCTTTTTTCCCACACGGCACCTATTTCTGAGGCAGTATTTCGCTTTTTAGAATGTTTAGTGCTTCTTAGTAGTTCTTAGTGGTATTTACCAGGACCGCATATTTTGTGGTAAGACCCATGGATCACTGTCTAGGGTAGAGGGTGAGTACTGGGAGCGTGGAGTGGGAGTGTTTGCATATACATTTTATCGGTACCAGCTTAATACAATATTAAAGGAGAAATAAATGTTAAGTTAGCAGGGTTTAAATAGTCACTCTGAGACCTACCGGTAGCAACTGAGACCGCAAAAATAAAAATAAAAATCCAGGTGGCTCTAGTGTCTAGAGTCTGTGCAATAGGGTATACAATGCGGAGGATAAAGGACGACATTTTAACAATCCTTGGAAATATCTAACACGTAAGTGCTACACTGAATAAAACTAACAACAAAAATAGAACTGACACGCATCTCCTACCTGAAAATTTAACTTTTCTACACATGTCTCTAACAAATCTTCCTATCGTCTTCATGCCCGAAATCTTCTTCGCGAAGAGTCAGGAACATAGACTGGTTCCCTTCGGGCAAGCTCGATTAGTCAGTACAGACATAAGGCAGATTTGTTCTAAGGTAAAATCGGCTACCCCTTGCGGATATACTACTCACAGATGATTACCTCTCTTTGGACGAATATTACCTCTGCCACAACGATGTAATTTTTGTTTGTTTGTTTGTTTAAATGGCACTTTTAATTACATTATTGGCTACATCATGCCGAGGAAATTTGAGGCTAAGTGCCTTTCCCAAGGACACACCGAGGCAGCCGACCCGTGCTGGCCTAGGTGGGTATCGCACCCAGCGACCCATGGATTACAAGTCCGATGCTCTACCGACTGAGCTACCTCGGTACCAGTAAATATCTGGAAAAAACCGTACGCTTTCATTTGTGGAGGGGGTATTTTATATTATTTCCTTTTTTTGTGTGTGTGTTCGTGTAAAAGCAATGAATAACGTTTTTAAAATTTAAAATATAATGTATAGTTTTAAACGACATTTTTAACACATTATTAGCCATATCATGCCGAGGAAACGCGAACCAAGGAGACACCGAAGCAGCCGACCCGGGCTGACCTAGGCGGGAATCGAACCCACAACCCTTGGATTATGAATCTGCTTGATGCATAGCAGATCGGGCTAACGGATGAATAACTTAACAGAATTCGCGTGGGGTCTGGATGGACATGTGGCAGCTGTGTAGCGTTTGACATTGGTGGGTCGCAGTACCCTCCGCTTTGAGGACGGAGTTACATTCCAACACCAAAATGTGTACCACTACGGGCTGTACTAAAGTGAAATACACCGACAATCGCTGTTTCGAGTGGGCTATTTTGTCGGCTTTATACCCAGCAGACAAAAAATGTTGACCAGCCCAAAAAGCACCTTCAGCACCTGGATGAGCTTGACTTTACAGGCATAGACTTTCCTGTCAAGGTTTGTGATATTACTAAGTTTGAGCGCGAAACGAAACTATCGCGGTTAATGTCTTTGGTTGGAAAAATGGCCTCTAACCGCTGCTTATTTCTTATAAAATGTTTATATTTTATTCTTTATACTGGGGTATCTCAAAAGGCAGCAAACACACCCTGAGTTATTGGCCCTAGGTGATTGGGTGGGAGAAACATCATAGTATTTAAATAGAGGTGTGCAGCCCAGGTTCCGAAAAAGTACCTAATCATGTAATACAGCAATTTTCAATTCCTATCCCTATTCATGCGATAACCGATTGCTATCTTTAGATAGGTGTACGCGACTAACCGAACTGACTGGAAAGTGGTAGATCTTAAGCAAACAAATTAATGTCAAGGCAAGATGTGCAATTTCTAACCTTGCCCCTTGGCTGCTTCGCAGATTAAAGGTGAAAAACACAGGATGATTAATTACAGACCTATTCATCTGAGATAATGACCCAATCATGCACTTAGAATTTGAAGAAAATAACACCTATTGATGTACCGCAAGTTTTGAAAAAAATGCACTTAAACGGGCGGAACGTTCGCAACTACCATAATATAGGAAGGAGTCTACCACCACAACCCACTCCTCCACTGCCCCGCGGATCTCGGCATACATTAGATAATTGAGAATGGAATTTCTGCCATTCAGCACACCGCATACCTAAAAAGTGCTGTATTGCAACCTCACGTGACATAAAATGCGCCTAGACTTTGTATAGCTTTGAATATGTAATTAAAAATAAATGCTCATATCCTGGTCCAACCGAAAATGCAGGTTATTCTACAGTTCAAGGGTGAGCCTTACAGTTAGAATAGAATTCATCCAGCAACAGGCTGTGTAACAAAAAACAAAAGGTATTTTGTTTAAAGTAAATGTTACGTCCCGAACCAAGTTCAACAAATCACACATACCTTTACCGCACTAATGTTTTGGAGCCACTCTCTTGTTAGAAGCCACTATAGTTTGCAGAAAAATATCCTGGCGGCAGTAATGTATGCTTATGTCGGGCTCTTTTACAAGGGAGGACAACATAAAAATGTTATCTTTACGTAAGCCTAGCACGTAAAATGAATATGGGATATGCATCTAAATCAATACATTATATATTAAAATGTCACTAATTATATTGGTAAAATGCTTTATATCATTTTATATTGTTTTTAACTTACCAACCTTGAATTTCATCAGGTATGGTGCGCAGATTCGTGTCTCCATAGATTTCATTTTTGGTACGGCAAAGCAACACAGTGTTTCATTTTGCCCACGGTCAAGCACTTATTTTTGACAATCTGTATGCAAATCTTGGGAACGCGTGCAATCCACACAACGGCAGATTTCGCGCTCCACTTACAGTGCTGTATATCGTCTTGTTTACGATTGCTTCTGACCGTTCCAGAACTCCAGATATCGAAGTTGTACTTGATGGATCTCCATTGTGCTGCGCAGTCGCCGTCAGTTTTGGCTCAACATCCTTAGACACAGAGTCCATGCAACGTAATCGTTCACTTGAATGCAGAAGATGTTTGGGCCAGAGTAATCGATGACCATTCTGTCAACAAAATAACGGCGCTTAT
Source organism: Margaritifera margaritifera (assembly GCA_029931535.1). NCBI lineage: Eukaryota > Metazoa > Mollusca > Bivalvia > Unionida > Margaritiferidae > Margaritifera > Margaritifera margaritifera. Next base: position 3,508,132 of record JAQPZY010001652.1, on the reverse strand, counting down.
TACTCTCCATAGGCCTCCTGTCCACAGACGGAACACAATGTCACCGAATGTGGATGCAAACACTATACAGATGTCTTCTTTTTCATCTCGTTTAAGACACCACAAACATTTTCTACAATAAATTAAAAACTTGATTAGTAGGCGTACGAACACAAATGTTCTCTGAAGCTGATATGGCGCATCTGATTACTTCGCAAAAACTTTCCATTGATATGAAACTTTTTGACTTTCTTGTTTGAGGATTTATTATTATGATGGGCTTGCCCTGAATATATCCTTCTAAAACATCTGCGAATATAAAGCGCTTTGTGATTAAGTAGAACTTCGAAGTTTGCAGCAGTGAAATCCACGATATACTCTCTGAATTTATATTTATCTTTCAATTTCCATACCCTTTACAGAATTGTACAATCTTTTATAGTTTATCTTGCAGTACTTCATGTTTGCATCTATTTCCAAGGATTTATCTTCCACAAGTTTTGTGCACTTTTTTTCAATTGTAGAACTTTGCTCATCATATAGCAATTATTGTCACTGAACGCAGATACATACATACTGTCGGAAACGTTGGCGTCATTGTGACATCATAACTCTCTCTCTCTCTGACGTAGAGGAGAATGAAACATTTGCGTTTATTTGTTAGCAACATTTTCCAAAGTGTGTTAGGATGGGGATACCAGCCTGGTGATTGATAAACGGAGGCCTTGAATGGTTGCTTTATTTTCGCAAATATCCGTTTTACCTATTCTGCTGACACGTCGTCTGTAAAACTCAGTTTGCAACATTAAAGCAACTATGTACATCCCACAAATCCTCAAATACATGAATTGTTTCCCTAATTTTTGGGCCAGGACCCCTATTTACGAAATTCATCAAGTTGAGTGAGAAACTCAACTAAAAATACCTGAATTTGTTCCTCGTGTAAGTTTCAACTCAGTGTCTGATTCACGAACACCGGTCTCCTCAGTCTGAGTGATTCAGTTGGGGGCGACGTAATACTCAAATTATTAAGTGCATAAGCGGTAGGCTACTGAGATCTCCGGTAATGAAAGTTTAAAAGATGCTTGTTGCTAAGGAGAAGCTCGTCCTTGTTTATTACGAGAAATAACAGTCAATAGAAAGGAATTAATTCAGTTCTACAGTACAGACACCAGTTTGATGTATGTATGTAAATTTCAAACCTTTTATTACAGCTATTTTTTGAAATAGTGTAAGTAATCTTCTCGACCATTGGAGTAGTAGATATTTTTGGGTTTTATTTCTCTAATTTTGTGATCATAATTTAGCTTATTCATATCATCTAAATTCAATGAAAATATCATGCCTAAAAAGGTGAATTTATTAGAAGTCCAACTCAAATTATATTCAGACCAGTATAAAATACTGCACCCTGTCCTATTCCCAAACCAAATTGGTTCAGTCTACTCAGAGTTTACACCAAGTCCAGAGAAATTTGTAAATGGATATATGAGATCTGATTCAGATTTAAGATATTTTTCATTACCATCTAAAGTTAGTGAGGTGTCATCCTATATTTTGATATTAGATTATTGATTTCCTTCATAGCCTTAATATATTTTTTTTCTGATCATATAGGCCAAATGTTCTGCATACATAATGAAATTTTACGGGAAGAGGTGATCACCCTGTCTACGACCTATTTCTTTATTGAACTATTATTTACAATTACATATGTTTTTTTTTTTTATCTTATAAAAGGAAAGCATTTTTTCATTTTTAACATCGAAACCAATTTTTGTTTAAATTCTAACACTATCTCAGTGAATAGCTATGTCAAAGAATCAAATGCTTTCTCAAAATCTATTAAAAACAAAAGACCAGGTTTTGTTACACTACTTTGTTCAGAACATGAGATCGTATAGATTACGGATATTTTCACCAATGTATACAAAAAAATGTTTGATCTGTATTTATCACATCAGATAAAACCTTTTTTTTTTATTCTATTTACAATAGACACAAAGGCAATCTTATTGCTTTAACAAAATAATGACCAATCTCCTGCCAAAAGAATTTTAAAAATTCAACAATAAACTCATCAGATCCTGAGTCATTATTATTTGCCATATTTTTCAATGTTTGGTCTGATTCTGAAAAAGAAACAGGCCCCTGTAATGATTCTCTTTGTATATTATCCAGTTTGGAAATATATACATAATTTATAAGAGATCCAAGATTGACGCGATTAACATATTTAAACGAGTATAATTCTAATAATTTACACCTGATATTGATACTTAGATGATAGAATTAAGTGTTAAGAAATTCTCTATATGCGATTGGTTTGCTGAATTTCATTATGTTCTTATACCAGAAATAACTACACGTTTCTATTCAGTAATAGAATGAAATGTCATACTCGCGTATTAGGTGTGAAGTGTGAACAGTCTGCTGAAGAAGCCCTGATGGAGCTCCACTCCACCAATGTCAGCGCATATCACTGAAGCGGCCACTCGTCAAGTGCAATCGGCGTTAAACTGAGTCAAATATGGTTTTCATGTATGGATAATGCAGGCATAATTTTCGGGACTAACATTTCGGGTCAACTGAAATACCACTGAACTCTGCAACACATAGTCTACAGTCTTTTTTAGCCCTTTTATGGTGGAACGCAAACATACATGTTATGTATGTGTGCACGAGAAACGACCGAGTTTAAACACTAAAATCGTTAAACGTTAAAACTAATTATAGGATCACATTATAACCAAGTTCGTACATTACATCTATCTACGACAAGAATGTATACTGGAATACAAGAAACTGGAACCATTCTCATCATTCACTAGACTAGACTTTATTTACTTCCATTAGAGCGATTGCACTGTGAGGATAGAAACTCGGTATAACTAGAAGATATAGAAGATAGTGCAATACGTGCACTGTGAGGATAGAAACTCGGTATAACTAGAAGATATAGAAGATAGTGCAATACGTGCACTGTGAGGATAGAAACTCGGTACAAAACTAGAAGATATAGAAGATAGTGCAATACGTGCACTGTGAGGATAGAAACTCGGTACAAAACTAGAAGATATAGAAGATAGTGCAATACGTGCACTGTGAGGATAGAAACTCGGCACATAACTAGAAGATATAGAAGATAGTGCAATACGTGCACTGTGAGGATAGAAACTCTGTACATAACTAGAAGATACAGAAGATACTGCAATACGTGCACTGTGAGGATACAAACTCTGTACATAACTAGAAGATATAGAAGATAGTGCAATACGTGCACTGTGAGGATAGAAACTCTTTACATAACTAGAAGATATAGAAGATAGTGCAATACGTGCACTGTGAGGATAGAAACTCGGCACATAACTAGAAGATATAGAAGATACTGCAATACGTGCACTGTGAGGATAGAAACTCTGTACATAACTAGAAGATATAGAAGATACTGCAATACGTGCACTGTGAGGATAGAAACTCTGTACATAACTAGAAGATATAGAAGATACTGCAATACGTGCACTGTGAGGATAGAAACTAGGTACATAACTAGAAGATATAGAAGATAGTGCAATACGTGCACTGTGAGGATACAATCTCGGTGCATAATTAGAAGATAGTGCAATACATACACTGAGAGGATACAAACTCGGTCCATAATTAGAAGATAGTGCAATACATGCACTGTGAGGATAGAAACTAGGTACATAACTAGAAGATATAGAAGATAGTGCAATACGTGCACTGTGAGGATACAATCTCGGTGCATAATTAGAAGATAGTGCAATACATACACTGAGAGGATACAAACTCGGTCCATAATTAGAAGATAGTGCAATACATACACTGTGAGGATACAAACTCGGGACATAACAAGAAGATAGTGCAATACATGCACTGTGAGGATACAGACTTGGATATAACTAGAAGATAGTGTGTTATGTATATTGAATTTATAATATGTGTCCATGAGTTAAGTTGTACTTTAGTGGTCACTTTGTAAACAATATATATTTACTGCATTTGAGTTCAAGGTCAGTCTTGTTTATATAGCATTTAACAAATAGATTGGAATTTTCCATTTCTTGATATGAGAAAAGTCAGGTACGCAGAGGAAATTTCCATTAGAGTTACCCATACTCTAGAATATTCTGTCAGATGACTTATCCTTACCAGATTTCATTACTATATTAAACTTCATATTATTAAGATCAGTCCATTAAGGAATTTATTTTAGTAATCAGATGTTACAGTTGTGAAAATCAGAGCAAATTCAGAGAGGAATTATTTATTTGAAATATTCATTGGAATTACTAAAAAGTGCTCATTCTTATTTTGGATTAATACTTGACTTTGCAATTTATGTAAATTTACTCAAAGATAGTCTGAATTACATCATTCAGACATACCAAAACATTCAAGACTACTGACATATCAGGACATTCAAGGCTACTGGAATTCATTCGGAACATTTATATTTAGGACTTGTGATTAGGACATTTAGGATTGTATTTTTGGATTTTAATTCACGTTACTGTGTCTTTTGAATTTTGACTTTAATTGTCTAGAAATAAATTGCTTATTAATTTTACTTACATTGTTACAGTCGTAACAAGCGCAATACGTGAACATGTTACAATGTTGTACATTGAAAGTACAGATATCTTTGGAAGCAAAAAATATAACTATAACAAAAGAGTGACAATCATAAATACGAAATACGTTCATTTACACTCACACATACATAGACACACTTTACATTTAAATTTTTAAATAAAAACATGTATCATATTTAAACATTGACTCTCCTAACAGCGTTTAACAGACAAGTTTAATTTCTAGTAATTTCTAGTTTGTTATCACTAGCATTAAAAACTAATAACAGTTTATTTGAGGTGTTTATGTCAAATAATAAATTCACAATTAAATTTTTACCTTTCTGCATTTTTGACAGTCGGTCATTTTGATCTTCCTTGTTTTTCTAATACAATGGTGTCAGATAAAAGTCTGTAACTATCGTATGAATGGATCAAATTCATTGAAACTTTACTGCAGTATTTCAGACACATTTATGTCATCACAGATAGTCATCTTCCAATGAAAATTTCCAATGAAAATTTCTTACTCTGTTAGGACTCAGTTTACATTTATTACTTCAGGATCAGTACCCATGAATGTAGTCCAGTCTATTTCTAGAGTATTTATTACTTTCGCGTTTTCGTTGTGATACGTGGCTTAGGTTTAGGCACCCTTAAATTGATTTATAGGAAATTGTTTATTCTTTAGAATATAAGCATTATAATGTGATTGTCTGTTTGTATTTTAGCGACACACAGTGAGTAACGAGGCATTGATACTAGCTCGGATGTGAAATCTGTGACCCAATATCAGGTTGCTATGTTTACAGTTCATCCCCTCAAAACAATGTCGGTTAACCCGCGTCCATATGTAGTAGTCAAGGGACGGTAAATACAGAAAGCTTTCCACAGAAAATGTCTCTATGTAGACAAATTATATAGAAAATTTCGAGGAGACTGGAATATGGTGGTTGCTATTTGCAGATGATTGCTATTTATTATATACTTAAGCGTGAAATATAGAAGCATATTGGCGAAATAATTTTCATATTTTTTTCATTCCTATATTTTCACATGTGAAAAATATATCCCTATATATATGCGCCGCTTGATTGTGTGTGCCTACAGAAGTTATACCTGCCGCAACAAAAAACGAGCATTTGCGAGCTAGAACAAATAAATAGAAACTGCATTACATTTCAGACATGTAAATTAATTTTTGCTGAAGAAATTTGATTCGACGGTTTTCGTGTCTCGATGAAATTATTTTCCCTTAGTTCCTTGACAACAATGATAAACCTGCTGTGCTGCATTGTTGAATCGGACTCGCTTTTTGGTCAGATATTATCAAATAGTTTAGAAAATGTCAAAAATATAATTTACTGCGACAGATTAGGTCATCCCAATCCTACCGCTCTTTTAATTCACTGATATTTATATGATCAGCCTATGAAATTGAGGTGAATTTACGAAAAGAGGGGTGGGTTGTTGTGCTGAAGAGTGAGTTTAATCTTCTATGCTTAGATTCTGGAGCAAGTTTGGTGTTTTGTACCACACGATGAAATACATCCGGTATTAACGTAGGAAAACAAAATATCCTCTATATATTCATATATTCTTAGTTAGTGGATATAGAATTATAATTCTCCAGTGATTGTATATAATGTTTGTTTGTCCATGAAAGTGAGTAGCACTTTAGATTCTGGTCACTAGTAAACAGAATGTTGACTAGCATTTGAGTTCAAGGCCATTCTTATTTACATCTAGACTTTTTTTTCTATTTTAATGCTTTACATCCTGTTGATATAGGTTAAGTAAAAAAATGTGTATAAATAGGGATTTTGGTAAACAAATAATTCATTCCTGTTTAAGATCAGTCTGTGGGATTCCCACATTTGTGATCAGATTTGACATTGTGCCGTTGAAATCAGATATAATTCGAGAGGAGTTATTTATTTAAGATATTCGCTAGAATTACTAAATTGCTCATTGACTTTTGAATTAATACATTACTTTGGACTTTAGTGAATTAATTCAAAGACATTCTGGATTGTATCATTGTGTTATATCAGGACATTCATGACTATTGGAACTCATTCGGAACATTCTATATTTTTGGATTTGTGATTAGGACATTTAGGATTATTTGGAATTTGATTCACAATATTGTAAGTATCTTTTGAATTTCACTTTGTATTAGAGGGAAATGAATTGCTTGTTGATATTACTTACATTGTTGGTTTTACTTCCTTTCTGTTACATATTTTTCAAGACCTAGAGTCGTAATAATATAAATATATAAGAGAGAGAGAGAGAGAGAGAGAGAGAGAGAGAGAGAGAGAGAGAGAGAGAGAGAGAGAGAGAGAGAGAGAGAGAGGTGTGTGTGTCCCAACGTTTCAAGCTAAACAGGCTCTTCGTTAGGGGAAGAAGCAACTTACATCCACAAAACAAATGCTAAACACAAAAGCCAAGACGAAGTTTTGACTCTACATGTTTGAATAAAATCTACAAACAAACGATAAAAAATAAAACAAAGAGAAAAGAGAAAAATGTAAACAAAGTTGTATAACAAAAATCAAAGAGGTTATTATCCTGCCTATCGCACAGAGAACCAAACTGTTTTGATCTAATTCTAGGGTGGGGACAAAGGACGGAAAGCATGCGTGGCCAAAAACTGAACGCCATCTACAAAATTTACAATAGCAAGTATATTCAGGTAAAGTTATGTATGGAGGTACTAAAGGAAATATATCAAAAGAATGTTGTAGCGGGATAATGGACAAGAGTTATAATAATAATAATAATAATAATAATAATAATAATAATAATAATAATAATAATAATAATAATATCGGTAGCATCTTGAGGGACTCGACTGAATGTCAGTAGAGATGTTGTAGTTGGCGAGTTTCGCATTGATTTTGCTGCGAATGTAGCTCTTGTGGTTATTCATTCGTTGTCTGAAATCAACGGTTTCACAAACATATTGAGTGGCACAGATCTTGCATGTTAGAAGATAGATTACATGTTCGGTTCGACATCCCAACTTCCAATTGATAGTGACGCTAACTCCTGGAACTGCTGAATGATTTGGTCTAGGGCATATATTTGCAAACATAAACATGTAGTGTTATTTGAAGTTACCTTGGCTGGTACATAATGGTCCCTCATATTTTGATGTCTACGGCATGCAACCACAGGAACGTCTTGAAATATGCCCTTCTGATGTTCGGAGGATTCAATCTGATGCCAGTGCTTCCGAATGATCTGTTGTAAGTTTGGGGCATCGGGGTGGAAAGTTACCACGATGGGACGCGCTTGTTGTTTGTTTTGGTTGTATATTTCAGGAGGGCTCCTCTATCGAGGAATCTAGTTCTGTTAATAGCCTCATCAATGTAGCTATTTCTATATCCTCTCCTTCTAAGGTGCCCCTTAAGCTCTCCGAGTCTCTTTTCAAAGATAACCAGATTGGAGTATATGCGTTTGGTCCGAACGCACATGCCGTAAGGAGAATGATTTTTTACGTGCTGGGTGTGGCAACTGGTCGGGATTAGATACTGGTGAGAGTCAGTTGGTTTAGAATGCAGGTCAGTTTCTATGTTCCCCATACAGGAAGATAATTTGAGTATCCAGGAAGATGTGGGACCTGTTTGATGACTTTGACGTAAATTTAATGACAGGATGGAAGTTACTGGCAAATTCAAAAAAATATTCTGAAATTGTCGCCTGTTTTGATCCATTTTGTTTCTATGTCGTCAATGAATCTTCACCAGCTTCGAGGTCTATAGTGTGCCTCATTGAGGACCTTATGCGCGAGTCTTCCCAGTAAATACTGGCATGCGAAGGTGCCGTTATAGTGCCATTGGAGTTCCATTCCCTTAGTTTGTAGGAAGTGTTGGTTGTTGAAAACAAAATTGTTAAACTTAAGATCATGTGTTGAAAGTTTTACTAAATAGTACGTAAGGGGGGAAGGGTCAGGTGGACCATCCCATGCTTCTTTGCAGGCTGTGTTACCAGTTTTGTGTGTGTGTGTGTGTGTGTGTGTGTGTGTGCGCGTATATATATATATATATATATATATATATATATATATATATATATATATATATATATATATATATATATATATATATATATATAAGGTAGTGTCTATTACCACTCCCACAATCCTAATTAATAAAAGCTCGTCCAGAGGGAACAAAAAGACTTCACATTGTGCTTGTAACAAAACTGTCTTCTCTGCCATCTTTAAGTACTGGACTCCTCGATAAAGTTGACAGAAATCGTCTAATCCAATTTGAAATCGTTTTATATTAAAAATACCAATCACAATTTTTCACTTAAAATAGGAAATCTGGTTGCTGAGATTTGCGCATTTAAACTTTGAAATATTAATCTGCACTGTTGATTTTCCTTTTAGGGCTCCATTTCACAAAAGTACGTGCCCTTTAGATTTGTGTGCATGGCAAATGAAAATTATGTATACACGTTCAAAATACATTTTGGGGGGTCGCTAATAAGCAAGTATTCTATACCTCAACGTAGAAATATATTTACTGTTTTTAAAATTTTGATCTTTTATGTAAGCTAAATTAATTCACCTAATCCTAATGTAATATACAGAGTATATAAAATCAATATTAATGTCTTTCATCAGAATTCGCCGACCATTGACTTAGATTATCACATATTGGTTGCTAGCCTTATCACATGTTGGTTTCTAGCTTTATCACATGTTGGTTTCTAGTCTTATCACATGTTGGTTTCTAGCCTTATCACATGTTGGTTGCTAGCCTTATCACATGTTGGTTACTAGCCTGATCACATGTTGGTTTCTAGCTTTATCACATGTTGGTTTCTAGCCTTATCACATGTTGGTTTCTAGCCTTATCACATGTTGGTTTCTAGCCTTATCACATGTTGGTTACTAGCCTGATCACATGTTGGTTTCTAGCTTTATCACATGTTGGTTGCTAGCCTTATCACATGTTGGTTTCTAGCCTTATCACATGTTGGTTACTAGCCTGATCACATGTTGGTTTCTAGCTTTATCACATGTTAGTTTCTAGCCTTATCACATGTTGGTTTCTAGCTTTATCACATGTTGGTTTCTAGCCTTATCACATGTTGGTTGCTAGCCTTATCACATGTTGGTTTCTAGCCTTAGCACATGTTGGTTTCTAGCCTAAGAGGAAGTTCATTCCTACACCTTTTTATGTCTGGTAAAAGGTATAGACCAGCTGATCACATGAATTCTTTCTATTTTCCAAGGAACAATTGTAATGTTGCAGCTCTGTGGAGTTTCCCATTCACCTAGACCTAGCGTGTACTGACTCTAAAGCTGGCAAAGTGTAGTGACTACAAAAGCAACACCTACATTAAGCAGTACCTAAATAAGCATTAAGCTTCCTTAAGAAACAAGTATTTTTATGAGTAAACAGCGTTCGAGTCATGTAAAATGAAGTGTTGCATGACAAGATCATGGCAAAGAAATAACATTACGCTAAAAAAATGTAATGAACCCAAAGGGACTCGAACCGCCACAATTTCACGCAACGGGCGGACGTGTTATCCACTACACTATGGGCGCTGGTGAAATCCAAAGTTCTTCTTTTGTAAGGATCTACAATACCAGTAGAGGTACAATTAGATTGAGGTGGGTCTTATCTACCTACGTATCATGTCTGAAGAGATAGTCCTGACAGTTGTTGTTCTTGGTTGGTTTGTAACTGCACTTTCAGCACTTTATTTTTTTATATCATGCCGAGGAAATTAAATTATTTTATTGGATTATATCATGCCCAGGATATCGGAACCAAGTGCCTTTCACAAGGTCACGCAGAGGCGGCTGACCCAGGCTGGCTTCGTCAGGTATTTAACCCACGACCCGTGGATTACGAGTCGGACTCTCTGCCGAACTGAACTACTGCAGCTCCCTCGATCTTAAGAGCAGATGCATACACAAGGTAGAGTCTCTATTCAGTGGCCGACGTAGTGGCTTCATATTTTAACGAGCAATCAGACCTCGCCCCATTCACACACCTTCTATAGTCCCAAGAGGCAGATGCATACAGAAGGTGAGAATCTGACCGAACCTAACAGCCAGAAGTCAGTATGTCCGCTAGTGAATAGAAGATCCACCAACACCCAACAAAGACCAAGTAAAATATGCTGGTGGATCTCAGTTGATACTCGGTATAACCCTACCAGCGATGATTACAATCTTTTCTTCATTTTTTTTTTTCGTGTATCCTATCAGCATTTAGCATCAAGAATAGTGCAATAATCCATCGTGTGGAACATTTCAACTATGTATGAATTGCTTTAAAGAAAACCCCATTTGTTTACTTTATTTGATATACTATCTAGTGTCAGTTGATTAACCGCACGGGAAGATGACATGGAGAAACGGGAGAGTGGTGGAAAGGCGGTAGTTTCTGGTCGTTTAACTTTTTTAAAAACTTTATAATGAAAACAAAAAACCTGTAGAAAAATAATTTTAAAACTACTACAAGACGTAGTAAAAATTAAATAAGGATATTTAAAGTTTCAATTTTTTCAAAACGATGTGTGAACAGAAGTTAAACAGTAAGATTTATTGATATTATTAATAAAATATACATGATAAAAGCCACATTAGTTTGTCAATGCAGGCCACGGGAGTGATATAAATTATAGTATTCTACCTAAAGTATCTGAACATAAAGAAGACCAGGTACATGTTAAACATGTGAAATGCAAAGAAGACCAGGTACATGTTAAACATGTGAAATACAAAGAAGACCAGGTACACGTTAAACATGTGAAATGCAAAGGAGACCAGGTACATGTTAAGCATGTGAAATGCAAAGAAGACCAGGTACATGTTAAACATGTGAAATGCAAAGAAGACCAGGTACACGTTAAACATGTGAAATGCAAAGAAGACCAGGTGGATATTAAACATGTGAAATACAAAGAAGACCAGGTACATGTTAAACATGTGAAATACAAAGAAGACCAGGTACATGTTAAACATGTGAAATGCAAAGAAGACCAGGTACATGTTAAACATGTGAAATGCAAAGAAGACCAGGTACATGTTAAACGTGTGAAATGCAAAGAAGACAAGTTACATGTTAAACATGTGAAATGCAAAGAAGACCAGGTACATGTTAAACATGTGAAATGCAAAGAAGACCAGGTACATGTTAAACATGTGAAATGCAAAGAAGACAAGTTACATGTTAAACATGTGAAATGCAAAGAAGACCAGGTGGATATTAAACATGTGAAATACAAAGAAGACCAGGTACATGTTAAATATGTGAAATGCAAAGAAGACCAGGTACTTGTTAAACATGTGAAATGCAAAGAAGACCAGGTGGATATTAAACATGTGAAATACAAAGGAGACCAGGTACATGTTAAACATGTGAAATACAAAGAAGACCAGGTACATGTTAAACATGTGAAATACAAAGAAGACCAGGTACATGTTAAACATGTGAAATACAAAGAAGACCAGGTACATGTTAAACATGTGAAATGCAAAGAAGACCAGGTACATGTTAAACATGTGAAATGCAAAGAAGACAAGTTACATGTTAAACATGTGAAATACAAAGAAGACCAGGTACATGTTAAACATGTGAAATGCAAAGAAGACCAGGTACATGTTAAACATGTGAAATGCAAAGAAGACAAGTTACATGTTAAACATGTGAAATGCAAAGAAGACCAGGTACATGTTAAACATGTGAAATGCAAAGAAGACCAGGTACATGTTAAACATGTGAAATGCAAAGAAGACCAGGTGGATATTAAACATGTGAAATACAAAGAAGACCAGGTACATGTTAAATATGTGAAATGCAAAGAAGACCAGGTACTTGTTAAACATGTGAAATGCAAAGAAGACCAGGTGGATATTAAACATGTGAAATACAAAGGAGACCAGGTACATGTTAAACATGTGAAATACAAAGAAGACCAGGTACATGTTAAACATGTGAAATACAAAGAAGACCAGGTACATGTTAAACATGTGAAATACAAAGAAGACCAGGTACATGTTAAACATGTGAAATGCAAAGAAGACCAGGTACATGTTAAACATGTGAAATGCAAAGAAGACAAGTTACATGTTAAACATGTGAAATACAAAGAAGACCAGGTACATGTTAAACATGTGAAATGCAAAGAAGACCAGGTACATGTTAAACATGTGAAATGCAAAGAAGACAAGTTACATGTTAAACATGTGAAATGCAAAGAAGACCAGGTACATGTTAAACATGTGAAATGCAAAGAAGACAAGGTACATCTTAAACATGTGAAATACAAAGAAGACCAGGTACATGTTAAACATGTGAAATACAAAGAAGACCAGGTACATGTTAAACATGTGAAATACAAAGAAGACCAGGTACATGTTAAACATATGAAATGCAAAGAAGACCAGGTACATGTTAAACATGTGAAATGCTAATAAACTATAATATCTTGGATCGGGGGAGGGGGTGGGGCTGTCTCACAGGAACTTTGCTATTTGCGCTTTCAAGACTCATGTGCAGCCCTACAGGGAACGGAAAAGTCTTTGAAAATAACTTTAAATTTAATAATCTACTTTGCAAAGTTTCCCGGCTTGAAAATTAATATTGATAAAAACGGAATGATTTGCTTAGGTGTATGACAGATAGTAATCTCCAATTTTTCCGCCAAATGAATCTTAACTGGGATCAAGGTAAATTTACAGAGTTAGGAACGAAGTTTTCCACCAACCTTCAAGAAATTATTGAATAAATTATAACCCCAAATCAGAGGCATTAAAATTTACTTTACAATCGTCTGAAAGAAATCTAGAACCTTTTGGAAAATCACGGTTATAAAAACATTGGCGAAGTCAAATATTAAGTATTTATTGTTGTCTTAGCCATGTACTCTACACTCTACAACGCATATTAACGACGATTAATTGTCTCTTTTTCAAGTTAGTCTGTAGTCGGCCTAATGACAGAAACAGAAGAAAAATCACTATTAAAAATTATTCATATGGGTGACTTCGTATTATATATATATATATATATATATATATATATATATATATATATATATATATATATATATATATCGTTTGTTGATATTATGAAAATTGCATGGATACAACTACTTTGACATTCTGAAAAACATAATAGGTGAACTTGTAAGGTACTCAATGGTCAGATTTTATTAAATTTGCCACACTTAGCGTTGACTTCACTAACAAATTACACCAACAAATAATTATTTATCCACATAACTGCTATGTTTTAATACTGGAAATTAAGAGGAAAAGAATTTTTGTGAAGAAAATGTATAATGAAGTCGTAGTCATTATCAATAACTTAGTGAACGACAACTACGAATATTTTTGATTGCATGACCGTTTTAGTGAAAGATTCAAAATGCAAGTTCCCTTTTTTGCTATAATGAATTAAAGAGTAAAAAAGTATTTTAGAATACGTCATTTACATAACATTAGATGCTTTATATATTCCAACTGCACTCAAGTATATTTTAATCGATATGAAAGGCTGTGCAATATATATTTGTTGATTATAAAAATTCAAACATTACATTCGTCATAAATAAAATATAGAAATCAATCTGGGCTACTTGAAAACTAGATAGTATCTTTAAGTTACCATTCATACTTACTACGTGCACAGTGTTTATGGTTTCATGTGAGACTTTTACTTGGGAAATGTTATATATTCTGTAATATCTCTGATTTTTGTTCAAGGTCATAACCTAGATTAATATACACAACTAGCACCAATATTTCCTTGAAACAATATTTATTACAGAGACAAAAACTAATATTTTACGTAGAAAATCCAACGTCACAGGTAGAGCGTAGAGCCAGAACTGGTCAGATGCCTCTGTATCCTTGGGAATGGCACTTAGCTCCCATTTCCTCGGCATGATATAGCCAATAATGTGTTAAAAGTGCCGTTAAAACAGAAACAAACAACGTCACAGAATTTCATGCAAAGTTAATCTAAAATCTTACGCGTGCGTTCGAATAGACACTCCTTGTTAAATCTACGACACGCCTGGCTAAACGATCGCCAACGACCAACATCTAGACCAGTGGTTCCCAAACCCCGGATCGCGACCCAAATGAGGGTTGCGAGAACCCTCGCGACTCTATACTGGTACTGCATTATACTGGTACTGCATTTTGGGTCGCAAAAGATGGTATTTAGGATCGCGATCAAAAAAGTTTGGAAGCCACTTATCTAGACTTTGCACTTTCACTAACGTGACAATAACCATGTTTCAAAAAGGCGACTGTTAAGGTAGATTATTTGCCTTTGTCTTATTGTTGTGGCTCTTTGTATTGGTTTTACAATTTAAATCAATAACAAATGTGGCATTAGAGTGTACGAAACATCATTTTATTGTCCAAATATCTAAAACGTAGCTGAATAGGTCAGGTTATAGGCTACGTATGAGGGAAGAAATTATAAATATTCCGTTTGTTATGGAGGTCACAGTGAAGATTTTCCATCTCTTCGTGCTTTTGCCATTCGAATGGCTTGCCAAAATCCGACCTAATGCGCATGCTAATCCTCAACATTAGCATCATGAGAGACGCACTTACCAAATGTACTCCAAGACTACGACAAAGCGTGACCTCGTTTTCTTACAAGATGACATCTACACTGACTCGCTTATCAAGTGAACGTATTAGACCTTGACTATCTGTGACGAAAGTGCATGATGGGTCGATAGAACCTGCTTAGTACAGTCATACTTTGGTCCAGTTTACTTTCGATATCTAAAATTAAATATCCGACTTGTCAATACAACCTGCTTAGTAAAGCCATACTTTGGTCAAATATACTTTCGATATCCACAACATAATATCCGACTTGTCACTACAACCTGCTTAGTACAGTCATACTTTGGTCCAGTTTACTTTCGATGTCCACAATATAATAATTCGACTTGTCATCAGCTACTTTTGAATATGTATCTGAATCTAAATTTGTGTCCATGTTATTACTCAATAACGAATTATTGATTCATATTTATCATCTCTTAATATATTGTATCAATCAATCTGCCCTTGTTCATCCGTCTGTCCCTCCATGCATGCATGCACACACGCACACCATCATCCACCCATCGGTCCGTCCATCCATCTATCTATCTATCTATCTATCTATCTCACCAATTGTTAATGTGTATTAATCTTTCTACAGAACATAAGTATAATTTTAATTTGAATGAGGGTAGTTTAGGGATACACTACTATTACAGACGTTATTTGGTCATGTTGCTTTTGAATGGAATTCTCGTATTACATCTTAGGTAAACGTGTAACCTTTAACTCTACCCTGACCTTTCATTGCACGATTTTTACTTGTAATCTCGTTCGTAAGAAATGGGACAAAAGCCCTTGCCTGATACGAATAGAAACTTAGATAAGAAGTATATATGAAGCACGTAAAGCTGTTTTGAAGAACAGTCTAATATGTGCTGCAGACTTCTAGAAGTATAATGTTGGTAATTATTGCACTCGTGGTAGTGATCTCGTACTCGCCGATATGCACGGCGAAAATTGGGTTGAGTAACACGGGAACCACTTTGACTGAGCTAGATGGACTCTCGGAACTTGAACATCGGGAATTAGTGCGAATGCTTTATTCAGAGTTGAAAATATTAAAGGAGGAACAGAAGGCGATGATAAGCGTCCAAAATAAGTTACTGACAACACAGGAGGAGCTTAGAAACCGTGTGAACAAACTTGAGACAAAAAATATACATCTACAAAGACAGTTTGAGAATCTTTTGAACTCTTGCGGAACCGAAAATAAATCTGAACGTAATTTGAAGGACAATTTTAAACTGCAAAGTCACGGCAATATCACAGAACGTACTATGACCAACACGCCGGGAAAGAGAACAGTGAACAGGAAATCAGGTACAAAATCAAAAAGATGTAAACATTCAGTTTCTTACGCAGTGTGGTGTACGTACAGTTCTGGACTACATAATCTGAGCACTTCTTGAATGGATGCCAGGATACAATGTTATCTGTGTGATTGCAAAATCTTTTTCTGTCTGTGTTTGCTTTTTCATAGATGCCAACCCATCCCCCAACCCACCATATTGCTTGTTTGTACTCCTGTATCTGTTGTGGTAAGCTTATAATGTATTGTCTCGATTCTTATGGTACTTGTATATTCGTGAGGGTGTTCTTGAGTTCTTCCCAAGTTTACAGTTTGTTTCCATATTTTAGTGTTAATTCTGGCGTATATACCGTGCATATTGATCTGTTTCCTTATGTGGTCTCTATTTAAATTGTTTATGTATGCACATATAAATGAGCATATTTGTGTTTCCATTTCTTTGTATGTATGTTTGAATTTTTAATAACAAGTGTGTACATATTTTATATTTTTGGTAATATAAAGAGCAGTAACAGTCACTTCATTTCCTAATCGAGATTTAAACACACAACTCTCTATCACCATATCTTCCTCTCTCTGAACCCTAAACGAAAGGCTTTGCACCTACAATTGCAACTATTCGTTGCTAAATCGTGGTACAATTTTGTTTTTTTCCTTTTCTGCGTTCGATTATTCGATTATCTTATTTCTGGAGAGAAATATTGTTTTAAAAGGTCCCTAAAAATTGCATAATATTTCTGGATTCATGTATCAGTTTAAAAATAAACGAAAACGAACAAATTTATGTAGGTATGAGATTTCGAGTTTATAACATGTCTACCGCAATGTTTCCTCTTGAATCAGGATAGTTCATCAAATATTCATTACAGAAATTTTACAGAAAGCATAATGACATAAAAAGATTTAAAATTTATACAAATGATGGCGATCTGAATCAATTATGGTTATCGTTATTCAATATTCAAAAATCTTTAAACGATTTTTGCTCAAAAGCCGAGAACAGAATTTCATGAAATTTGACTTGAAGCATCCTGACGTTAAGGGCATTCAAGTTTGTACAAATGATGCTAATCTGCCATCAAATGTAGCTGCCGTTTCTAGCAATTAAAAAAAAATTCAAACGACTTTTTATCACATCCCGCTCAACAGCATTGGACCAAGTTTGACAGAAAGTGTCCTAATTTGAAAGCCTTTAAGAATTTCACATATGATGCCAATCCACCATCGTATACGATTACAAAACGTAGAGAAAATATTATAACTTTGACAGAAAGCATCCTGATTATTGAACATATGATGCTATGCCATCAAATATGGACGAAGATAAAAAATATAAAAACCTTGAAACAGTTGTTTGCATAGCATTTGCAATCAACAGCGTTGAGGAAATTTATACCGAAAGCAAGCATCCTACTAACCCAGATTTCGTGGCCAACTTCTCTTGCATTTCTCTATTCGTCGGGAATGTGAGTGCTCTCAAGCCCAACTGGGTCTCTTGTTTGCAGCTGTTGATGATGTACTGCGCACACCTATTGGTTTGAACATCGTAACGTCAATTCCTTTTGTGGAAATACCATTCGTATGGATCTGTTACCTATCTTTAGAAACCTTTTCAAATGATCTTTTGAAGATGATTAACAAAGCAGCATCATTCCTCCGAAAAGGATTTATTCTATCTACATATTCAGTCAAAATATGTACAATACCCTAAACAGAGTCTGGAGTATACTCTCGTAAAACTAATCCATCTAAATAATAACCTGGTCTTTCTTGTTGAAGCAAGTAGCCTTTTCTAATTGCAATACAGTTTTACCTATGGTTATGTTTATCCTGTCTAATAAATCCAATGATTGGAGTCTCTGTGCTGTTAAAAGAGCAAAAGGCATTGTCAGTTTAAACGTAGGGTCTTTTAATGATAGAGAAACCAATAGTCCAAAATCGTTTAAATACATTATTATAACACCTACATCCCACGTAACTGCACGTCTGGGAAGCTCTGGTCGAAGAAGGAAAACTCCACGCATGAATCTTGTCACTAAATGATTTTTCCAAAGTTGCGATTCCCACCAAGGTGCATATTGCTGATGTGGCAGCTCATGTTGTGTTGAGTGAACTGTATCCTACGCCTGAATGAAAACGTTAAACTAAATACACTATCGGCTGCAGCATCATTTAAACCTGGTAAATATGCCACTGAATGGCATATACGTCTAGATTTACACCACAATATCATTTCTCTCGTAATATTGTTGTATTGTTCTTGAATACCATTTATTTCATTTATGTATGCTCATACTGAGCTGTTGTCAACATATACCCTGATGTGCACGGCTGCGTTATCAATAAACAAAAATGATTTTAAAGTGAGAAACAATACTAAAAGTTTCAGGTAGCCGATAGATAGTAAACCTGCCTCTGCAGTGCAATATCTCCCTTTTTATGCTGTCCATATATACCACCCCACCCTGTTTTCGAAGCGTCACATTGCAAAGTGATAGAAGTAGGAGAATCCATACTAGTCTATAATTTATATGAATATGTTCTATCCACGACTTGAAAGGCTGATAAAAGCTTCATACTTACTTTTATGCTACTTTAAACCACGATTACCGAGTATTTCCAACCGTTTGTATTACAGAAGAGCATGAATTACTCAAGGTTAACTAGCAAACAAGTTTACATATTCTGCATAAAGCCTGTATACTGTCAACCTTTTATGCTGTCAAATATGCTATAATTTGCAGCCTGTTCAATACAAAACGAAAGTAATTAATAATCATAAATGGAATTAACACATATTTAGGTCTAATATGTTACTTGACGAGCGAGTCTGTGTAGATGTCATCTTGTAAGAAAACAAGTGTGTCAATTGTTTGCACTGTGCAACACATTCTTGGAAGCTATCTCCTTGAAGTGAATCATCTATATATACTGTGTTCAGATACCACTTTGGTTCTAAGTACAAGAATAAACATTGCACCTATTTTTGTAAAGGTCCTTGTTGCACTAGTACTCGACAAGTGAATTAATACAACGTTTCATTCCATAAGAATCTAATATTCTTACGATGGACCTTTCTTACAGGGATACTGACGTATGCGTCCTTCAAGTCTACTGATGCAAGAAAACACTCTGCTGAGAGTAATTGCTGACTTTCAAGCATCCATTTTTAAATGAGGACTGTTCACAAACCTTTTGAAAAAACTTTTAAGATTCAGAATATTTCTTAATCAACCATCATTATTTTGACGTGAATGTGCATCAACCATCATTCTTTTGATGTGAATGTTCATCAACCATCATTCTTTTTTTGATGCGAATCTTCAAAATGTACGAATTGTAACATTGTGGGGTTTCCTCAGTAATAGTCTTATTCCGTATAGTTTGAACTTCAAGTTCAATCAGTGCCTTTTCTTTCTCAGAAAATGTTTTAGCCTGGGGAACGTTGTGTAGGTATGAAAATCTTCAAATTCACACTATCTAAAACCAGTTCATCAAAGGCAATTTCATGACTGTCGTCTATATACCGAGCATTCGTCGAGTTCAAGACATTGTTTTGGGGTATCCCTGGTCTGGATGTTGCTTGCATATCACTCTTAAACCCAAACATAGCATGCGTAAATTCGCTCATGACTCTTTATGACTTGCTGAGTATTCAACAACATTTGCAACATATTTATTTATTGAATTGAAGCGTCTAATTTTGAAAAATTACAATCAGTAGTCTGTATTTTAGTGTCCTCATCATCAGCCTTCATTAACGCTACAGACCCACTTTCAGCGTCAGACATGAAGGAACCTTTGTCACTAGTTTCGGGTTTACCTGATATCTTTCCCGTCTTCGGACAACTTTGAAACTGTAAAGTTCATTTTAATTGAGAAAACGATTTTGCTCGTGGAGTCTTTTTGAACTGTTTTGTCCTTGTTTTTGTTTGATACTGTCAGTTCATTGTTTGCTGATACTAGTCCAGCATTAGCTGACTGTCTCTCGGCCTATTTGCACGCATAATTTCACGCTTTTGAGAGTCAAAATGACAGTAGATACTTATCAAAATGTCCAAGAAAAATTTGTATGAATATAATTCTTCGGTGAATAAATGGAATGGATTTTTATTTGCAAACAATAGCGATTATGTACGTATACATCTAGGTTTGTTACAAAAATGATGATGGCCCGTTTCATACACACAGAAAGTCATCTATCACATGGTCATACATTCAATCAAAACTAGAGATATAAACTTGCATATACACATCTACACACACACACACGAGCGCGCGCGCACACACACACATACACGCACAAACACACACACACACACATGTACACCAGAATATGTTTATTGAAGCACCTGCGTGTACTTATATACAAACTCTTTCAGGAGAAGACACAAAAGGTATGATATTAGTATAATCAGTGTTCAAAATGCTATTCTAAGTGGCATCATAAAGAACACTATACAGGAAATATAATATATAATAATGCATGTGTTAAAAAACGAAACGGCATATTTGTGGAATCTAGTAATTTCATAAATTTAACTGACTTCTGCAAACAATGGCTGCGCACTGACCCAAAAACAAGACGCGTGATCTCATGTAAATCCTTTATTTAATACAACGGAAATATAATCTTGGTTAAGCGTGATAGGATGGTTCCTGGGTATATTTTCAATGATGTGCTTAGGTATCTGGTGTTTATCACTGCTTTAATACCAATTTGTATAATGGTAGAGTTAACTCTATCAGAGCGCTGTCATACCTCTTTGATGGCTGCCCCAAAGGTTCTTTTTGTCTGTATATATGGCTTGTTATGATTGATGCATCGAAAAGTGGTAAATAAAGGACTTTACAATGCATAGACATTTATTTTGTGATATTCTTAATTCAGTGGAAACTGCATGGACATATATCATATTACAATCCTGATTCATTGGAAACTCCATACAGATGTATTATGTAACAATTATAATTCAGTGGAAACTGCATGGACACGTATCTTGTGATAATCTTAATTCAGTGGAAACTGCATGGACATGTGTCATGTAACAATCTTAATTCAGTAGAACCTGCATAGACATGTATTATGTGGTAGGTGAAGAAAAAGTTTTATAAATGTACATGTTAAAGTTAATAGTCATTATTTAAACGACAAAAGCTTTGGAAAAGTTTAATTGTTCTTTTAGAACTTTCATATTTCATTCTTGCGTCTAGGGTATTTCAAAAGGCAGCAAACATCCTCTGAGTTATTGCCCCTTGGTTTCAACACCAATTAGAGGTGATGAACCCAGGATGATCAATTACGGACCTATTAATCTGAGATAATAAGCCAATTATGTACTTAGAATTGAAGAAAATAACAGCTATTGATGTACCTCAAGGTTTGACATAAGTGCACCTAAACTGGCAGAACGTTCGCAAGTACCGTATTACATAATGTTTCCGACTACCACAACTCACTCCCCCCACCGCCCTGGTGCTATCGGCACACGTTAGATAGCTGAGAATGCAATTTCTTCCATTCAACACACTGATTATCTAAAAAGTCATGTGTTGCAACCTCAAATAAACCTTTGAATATATAATTCAAAATAAAGATTGTTATCCTGGTCTTCCAAAAAATGCAAGTGGCCTTCAGTTCAAGGGTGAGCTTTAATGCTAGAATAGAATTTCTCCAGCAACACTCTGTGTAATAAAAGGTAATTTTCTTTAAAGTAAATGGTACGTGCCGAAGCAAGCTGGACAAATCGCATATATCTGTACCGTTGTAATGTTCTAGACAAATCACACATATCTGTACCGTTGTAATGTTCTGGACAAATCACACATATCTGTACCGTTCTAACGTTCTGGACAAATCACACATATCTGTACCGTTCTAACGTTCTGGACAAATCACACATATATGTACCGTTCTAACGTTCTGGAGACAGTCTTTTATTAGAAGTCTCGATCATCTGCAGCAAAATATCCTGGCGGCAGTAATGTAAGCTTAAGTCGCGCTATTTCATAAGTGAGGACAACTTAAAATGCTTTCTTCACGTAAGTCTCGTACATTATTTGAATAAAGAATATCAATCTAAAGCCATTATATATTAAAAAGGTCACAATTTCTATTCATAAAATGTTCTATATAATTTATGTTTTAAACTCTTATTTAATTTACCAACTTTGATTCTAGGTATGGTGCGTAGGTTCGTGCCTCCACAGATCGCATTTTTGGTACGACAAACCAACACAGAGTTTCCCTTTTCCCACGGTCAGACAGTTATTTTTGACAATCTGTATGCAAATCTTGGAAACGCATACAATCCAAACAACGGAATATTTCGCGCTCCATTTGCAGGGCTGTATATCGTCTTGTTTACAGTTGCTTCAGACAATTTCCGAACTCCCGATATCGAAGTCGTACTGGATGGATCTCCACTGTGCCGAACAGTCGTCGCCATTGGGGTCACAACATATACATACACAGGGTCTCCATGTAACGTAATCGTTCATTTGAATACGGGAGATAATGTATGGGCAAGAGTAATGGATGACCATTCTGACAACAAAATACGTGGCGGGTATTACTCAACGTTCTCTATAGGACTCCTATCCTCAGATGAAACCCAATGAACTGATGTCACGTAATGCAGATGCAAACACCATATATATATATATATATATATATATATATATATATATATATATATATATATATATATATATATATATATATATATATATGTTCTTTTTTATCATCTTTGAGACACCACAACAATTATCCATTATAAATGTACGATTTTGATGCATTAAAAACGTGATAAGTAGGCGTACTAACACAAATGTTCTCTGAAGCTGATATGATGAATCTGATTACTACTAGAAACCTTTTCATTGATATGAAACATTTTGACTTTCTTGTTTGAGGACTTACTTGTATGATGGGTTTGTCATGACGATATCATTCTAACACATCTGCGAATGTAATGAGCTTTCTGACTGGAAGAACTTTAAAGACAAATTTGCAACATTACAATCCACGATATAGTGTCCGCAACGTTGACATAATTGTGACATCAATACTCTCCATGTGACGTAGAGCAATAATGAATTATATTTGCATTTATTTGTCAACAACATTTGCTAAAGTACTTTAGGATGGGGATCAAAGACTGGTGATTGAGAAACTGAGGCTTTGAATGGGTGCTTTACTTTCGCAAATATCCATTTCACCTACTCCGCTGATGTGTCGTCTGTAAAACTCAATTTGTAACAGTAAAACCATTATGTACAGCCTCAAATCCTCAAATACAAGACTCGGTTTTTTCCCCCTAATTTTTGGACCAGGTACCCAGGGAAGTATGTCCACTCAATCTATTGTTAATCGTATATTAAACAGATTTATTTGAGTGGTAATCTGAAAGTAGTTGCTATGACCATTATGTCCACCTTAAAAATGAAAATAAATGGGGCAATGTTCTCCTTCACATTGACAAGCATTCTTTTCGCTTTTTCACTTGTTGAAAAAAAGTATCTTGAAATAACGCATGTTGATTCAGACTTTGACTCTGACTTGATTACCTAAAAGTCATTTTTAATATATTTTAATTCTATTTGGTAAAAATATAATAACACAATTCTTGAAGAAAGCAATAGAATAATGATAACTAAGAATTGTTGTGTAATAAACAAGAAAAATACACCATCGAGCCTTTTTCGTTTATTTTTCCATGTTGTTTTTCTTGGCTACGAAAGCAAACAATATTTGTCATTTCATCATGAACAAGACTGATAGTATGAACGACACTATGTTTTATATATTATGATATCAGATATCACTTTCCTTTCTTTCTTTTTTTTTTTTTTTTTTTTTTGGGGGGGGGGGAGGGAGAAATATTGTAGCCAGTAATCGTATTTATTTTCTCTTATGTAAGCACAAAAGTGATCACTGTAGGCTGCAGCCTAAACCCTTTCCAGGCGTATTTTCACTTGTCTTTCATAAAGGCCAGAGGGCGGGTGAGGGTGAGAGCTAAGAAAACCTATAAAAAGCCGTGAGCTCCAAACTCTTTTAAATTGCTTATCCGGCTGGCATCGTCCTTAAAGGCAAATGGAATAGCAGTTTAGTGAAATTACACAAATTACCGGCTATCTATCTATATATCTATCTCGAACAAAAATTATGTGAACCGTTTAAAAGTGACGTCTAAACTATGGGACTGCATAATTTTCCTAATGTTGCTCGTAAGAAGAAGGTAAAAAGTCCCTACCTTGATACAAGTTCAAAGTGGATCAAAAGGAAGATAACACGTGTAAACCATGTTTTGAGTGCAACCTCTGTGAAATCTAGTTTTGCCAATGGGCAGTTATTATCGAACAATTTGTATGCAAGTCTTGGACATGTGACCCATACGCTGAACGGAATATTTCGCTCTCCTGTAGCCTCAGTGGTTGGTGTGCGGGTCTCACGACCAGAAGCCATCGGATCAAAATGGATCGGCTAACGTTTCTTACACTTTCTTTTTTTTGGGGGGGGGGGGGGAGGGGGGCGGGAGGCAAGGCACTTTTGTTACGATTCTATGGTCTAAGAAAAATGTAACAGAAAGAAAGTGACAACAACAAATCAAGTAAAAATCAACAAGCAATTTATTTCTAGATAATTAAAATAAAAATCAAAAGACACTTACAGTAACGTGAATTAAAATCAAAATAATCCAATAATCCTAAGTGTCCTAATCACAAGTCCTCAATATAGAATGTTCCGAATGAATTACTGTATCCTCGAATGTGCTGATGTGCCAAAATGAAGTACTCCAGAATATCTTTGAATAAGTTCACATAAATGCCAAAATCATCAATTCAAAATCCCAAATCCAAAAGTCTTTGAGCACTTTTATAATCCAAAAATATTTTAAATAATTCCTCTCTCTGAATTTGGAATAATTTTTTGAAAACTGTAATGACTCTTTAAAGACTGATGTTAAGATCGAAACCGAAACTGTCCACTAAACGTGATATATATATATATATATATATATATATATATATATATATATATATATATATATATATATAAAGATAGGTCACATGACAGAATGTTGTAGAAAAGTAAATGGTGTATGTGACTTTTAACACATAATTTTAAAGGAAATTCTAGTTTTATCTGTAAACAAAATCAACCCAGACCTCAAATTGTATCAACAACTTGTTTACCAAAACCGCCCTTGAACTCAAATACTAAATAAACAACATAATTCAAGGACAATAGCTAATCATGTAAACCTGATATATAACATTAAGGTTGAGCAAATATTAAAGTCAAGAAACATTTATAAGTTCCTGAAATATTTATAATATTATATAAACATCATGCATAACACTTTACTCCAAACGTCTCTGCAGTAAAACACCTTCATGTGCTTCTGTTTCACAAAAAGCAAAGCAAACCAACCAAACCAATTCACATTGGTTTGAAGCGGGGCATCCGCCAAAAATGAGAATTCGAGGATGAAGTCATATTTCAAGCTCACGCTGTTAAGCAGTGAATATTATTTTGAACACTTTCGTTGCACACATAATTACTAAAATTAAATGTATAAATAATGGAAAGGTATTTAAAGTGATTTGAAATAAATACTTAGGCCAACTTCTATCAACCTTTACACCATCTGATCTTTACAACACAGGAGACCGTTTACTGAAATGAGTTGACATTTGATTGGTCAGTCGTCAACTGCATACAGCAGAGTGTTATGTATATTGAATTTATAATATGTGTTCATGAGGTAAGTTGTTCTTTAGTCATTTTGCAAACAACATATTTACAGCATTTGAGTTCAAGGTTAGTCTTGTTTACATAGCATTCAACAACAATTAGATTGGAACTTTCCATGTCTTGTTGTGAGAAAAGTCAGGTATACACCGGAAATGTCCATTAGAGCTACTCATATTCTAGAATATTCTGTCATGTGACTTATCCTTATATTTATACAGGTTTGGTGAACAAGATTTCATTCCTAAATTAAACTTCATATTATTAAGATCAGTCTATTAAGGAATGTATTTTAGTAATCAGATGTTACAGTTGTGAAAATCAGAGCAAATTCAGAGAGAGGAATTGTTTATTTGAAATATTCATTGGAATTACTAAGAGTTCTCATTCTTATTTTGGATTAATACTTGACTTTGGGATTTATGTGAATTCATTCAAAGATATTCTGGATTACATCATTCAGGCATATCAGGACATTCCGTATTCAATGATGCATGAAATGTAGGTCACTGTGACTAACTTTTGCTTTTGACGGGTATACTAAACACTCACTCGCAGGCGAGAAGAAAATTGTTTTGTAGGAACAGTATTGTTAATCAAAGACATCTTAGATGTTTTCTTTACAAAGGTTACTGCTCTTAATTCAGTTTCAGTTGTAAAGTTGCAAGGCTAGAATTTTCTTGAATTTTATGCTTGATCAACTTTATAAGATTCATTGACCTGTGCAATATGAAGTTTTTAAAAAAATTTTGGTATGTATCCAATCCAGTCACCTCTGGTAAAGTTATGCGTCAAGAAGAGGCCCATTTGAGCCTGAGCTCGCTAGTCTGACTGACATCTGTTTAATAGCCATGTGTAAGAGCAGTTGGCCAAAAAACCTGGGTCATGAGGATGCTTTCTTTACAGATTTATTCGATTGATGTTGATTGAATATGTTATGAAAACAATTGTTTATTGACTTCTGTATTTGTTGTATTTTCATCCATTATTGCGGGCTCATCAGCATCATTTGGCCGTTATACCAGGATACTTTGTGTCAAGGTTGGCCAAATTCTGTTGAGTGATTTTATTTTTAAATAAGTTGCTTAAGTGTGTTTTTCTTTTCATTTGTATGAACATGTGAAATTTGTTTTCTATTTTTAATAACTGGTACATATTTCATGGTTCATAGGCATCACTTTTTACAAATTTGAAACAGCTTTATGCCATTATGCCTTCTGGCCTTCTTTCAAATTTGGTCCAGTTCTGTTGAGTGTTTTTTTTTTACAAGAACTCGTTTAAAGGTTTTCCTTAGTAATGTCGGCCATATTTGATTGCGGATCGGCATTTATTTGTACAAATTTATAAGCCTTTCAGGCCAGAATGCTTTACGTCAAACTTGGTCAAATTCTCTTAAGTGGTTTGGAGAAGAAGTTGTTTAAAAGTTTTAATAGTTTTAGATCACTTTGCTGTAAGTCGAAGTGAACTTATGGTATGACCTTTCGCCCGTAGTGCGTCGTCCGTCAACACTTTCATCTTCTTCTCCAAAACTGCTCAACAAAATTCAACCAAATTTCACAGGTGGCATCCTGATATGTGATTCTCACAAGTTTCCTCAAATGATTTCGATCAGCCATCAAATATGACTGCCGTTACGCAAAAATAGAAAACAATTTAAATTAATTCTTTCGACAGAATTTGATCAAGTTTGACAGAAGAAAAAAAAACCTGGCATAAAGACCTTTTAAGGTTGTTCAATGATGCCGATCCACCATCAAATATGGCAACCTTTAAAAAAAATAGAGAAACTTTTGAACGACTTTTTAAAGTACGTTAAAACAGAATTTGACCAAATTTGACAGAAAGCATTCAGGCGTATGAAAATAGAGCAAATAATGCAGATCCGCCATCAAATATCGCAATCGTTAATACAAATAGTTAAGCCTATAAATAACGCAAAACCGCTGCCCATGATCTAACCTAATTTTGACATGTGCTGCCTATCCGGGATAAAATATGGCCGCTGCTACTAAAGGTTTGACAACCCTTAAATGACTTCTCACACACTGTTGAGCAAAATTTTACCAAACTTGACAATTCATCATGTGATGAAGACCTTTAAAAGTTGTACAAATAATGCCGATACGTTATCAAATATGGCCGCCATTACCAAAAATACAAAAACATTTAAACGACCTCCTCTCAAAAATCGTTCAAGAACATTGGACCAAATTTGGCAGAAAAATAAACACACTGGCTTTATATGCAAGTGATGCCAGTCCGTAGTCAAATATGGCCGTCATTGCAAAAATGCAACAACAAAAAAAATTAAATAAAAAAAATTAAATTACCTACCTAAAAATGCTTTACAGAATTTGATCAAAGTTGACAACGGCATTTTAGAATTAAGGCCCCTCAATTTTATACAAAAGATGCCTATCCCTATCAAATATGGCCGCCGTAACTAAAAAATTATTAAAATACTTCTTAGAAAAACAAAAAACTAACAAACAAACAAACAAAAAAAAGAAAAAAAAAACAGAACAGAATTTTACCTTATTTGCCATAAAAGCATCCAGGCGTAAACGCGTTTCAAATTTGTACAAATGTTGCCCATTTGCCGTCAACTGTGTCCGCCGTTACTAAAAATAGAAAAACGACTGCTCACAAACCACTAAACAGAATTTGACCGAATTTGGCAGAAGGCATTCAGACATGAAGTTATTTAAAATTTGTACAATAGACGGCGATCCGTTATCAAATATGACAGCTGTTATTAAAACAAAACCATTAAAAAGAAACTGCCGAACAGGATGCAAGCAAATTTCATAAAAAGCATTTTGCCAAGAAGACCTTTCAGGTTTATATAAATGATATTTATCTGCCATCAAATCTGGCAGCATTGCTTAAGATAATAAAAAAAAACTTAATGAACTTTTTCTCAAAAACTGCGAAACAGAATTTAACCAAATTTGTCAGAGGGATCCTGATTTGAAGGCCTTTCCATTTTGCACAAATCATGCTGACTCATGGATACACCGAGAGGGGATTTGGTTAGTGAAAGAGACAGAAAGCCAGTTATCATAATAACACATTTATTTACAAAGAAAGAAAGGAAGAAATATATACCTATACAATTATCAGCAATTTCTGACACACTGTATTTCATATCTACACAATCTCGAGATTTAAGATATATCAACTTTTAATCTTGTACATAATTTAATTCTTAATCTTCTAGTAATGGTTTATTTATATACAAACTATAGTTACTTAGCTGATAGAATACGATTGCAAACCAAGTATTACGAAACCGTCCACATGCGATTGCCGAATCTATTATTTTCTTATCTTAGTGTGTTCTTATAATGGCTACACGTTTTGCCTGTTCAAGAATATAATGAATTGCCCTACTGGCATATAAGGTGTGAACTTACCATGTCCACATAATAGGTATAAGTAAGTGTCCTATTTCGTTTTAATATTATGTGAACACAAAGAATTAACTCAAATATGATATTCCTTCCAGCCTGCAAAAGAATCCCAAATGGAGACTCACTTCCACGCAGACAGAGGCTAGGGTATACCACAGAAGAGTATTCACACACATTTCTTTGTCTAATACCACGGGTCAGCTGAAATAACACTGAACTGTGCAATATATGTTCTTCAATCTTTATCGCATTGTGGTGCAAATACAAATACACATGTGATCCATGCGTACAGAAGAAACGACCTAGTTTAAACATTAAAATCGTTCTACATCTATCTACGACAAGAATATATGCGGGATTACAAGAAAGGGAAACCCTTCTCATCATTTACTATCTAAAAGATGCATAGTTCTTTTTATACCGATTGACCTAATGGAAATCTAGAAAATTCTTGAATTATCTAACAAAACGAAGTGCTCCATATATCAAACACCAATGAGAGAAAAAGGCAAAGAAGTGATTATTGCATACATTTACAGCTGAAAGACACAACCGGCCAGCAAGAAGACAGCATCCTGACAAGGTTTATCTCTATGTCCCTACTCTGAAAAATGCAATCATTACATATTCATCGTAAGCTGAGCAAAACCTTTAAATGACTTTTTTGTTGGCCTTAACAGAAAGCATTTTGGCATAAGGCCTTTCAAATTTACACCAATGATGCTGATTCGACATCCAATATGGATACCGTAAGACAAAAAAAAAAATATAAAAACCTTTAAATATCAGCATGTTACTCACCCAGATTTCTTCGACAACTGCATTTGGTGTTTATGTATATTTTATCCAGGGAGCAATCTCGTGCCCATTTTGGCCTCTTCTTAGTAACAGCAGCCATATTTGATGGCAGATCGACAAAATTTGTACAGACCTGAAACCCTTCCATATTAGAATGCTTTCTGTCAAATTTCGTTAAATTCCGTTTAGCGGTTTATGACAGGCGTTCGTTTAAAGCATTATTGATATTTAGTAACGGTGATCATATCACCATGCTGTCCGCCAAATCTGGCTACAATTGATCCAGTGGGTTTTTATAATAAGTTTAAAATAATTAATGTTAACGCACAAAGCCTGACGGACCCAGAGCTATGCCATAAGCTTACGTAGCCTTGTCGCCAGATAAATAAGAAACGAAAATATTGCAAACGGATGAAAGGGCAAGCCACATATACTTATGAAGATGTCACTGAAGCCTTGCTATTGTATTTGAAGTATGTTAAATATTTAGCATGTTTGATGTAGATCTATTAGAATTTGGAGTACCTGTGTTCAAGAGGAGAAACATAACTGTATATATGAGCCCCCTCCCCACCCCCCACCCGTCTCTCTCCCCCATAAAATGAGCGAGAAACAACCAAAACATATCCTTGAATAAGTTTTCTTTACATTTAGATGATTAAAATTATGCCCTTCAAACGCTTAAATTGCAGGTTCTTCCGGGGGCTTCGCCCTCTGTGCCCCCATCGGAGATTCCGTGTCCCACAGACCCCTCGCCTACTTGTTTAAGCTACCCCTAAGCAATATTTCTGGATCCGCCCCTGGAAATACGGATTTTGTTGCCGGATACACGGTTATTTCAAGACCAGCAAAACTCATCAGAGCGTTGAATGTATACTGCGCATGCTTAACGCTTTCTCATTCAGCGAAAAAGCCAGGATTTCTATTGTTCTACGCACTTGGGAGTTTCTTGAATGAAGCTGGAAACACAGTCAAATAAGGAGGTACCCAATACCTCAAAAAAGACAATGTTCCTTTTAAGAAGGAAGTAATTGTGAAGTTAGAATAAATCTTGCAGTGGTTAGCAAATTAGGAAAATGGACATGATGCAAAATATTAAAGTATCACATTCATATAAGTTGAAAAGGAGATGTAATTTCAAAGCATATACACGATAGCACAGACATAACAATACTCAAAGTATTGGAAGTACTGCAAGAATTAAGCTTCCTGAACTTGGATGATTTATTTATTTTGACTTAAAAGTATTGACGTAATGTAATTTTCATGAATTGGGTTCTTTTCACTTATGTTTATATGTTCCATTTACTCATCAGAAAAGTTTCTTACACTATCTTTCGTTATACTTTGTACCTGCTTTGGGATTTTTATGCAAGGCACTTAACAAATTGGAAAAGTACCATGCTTCATGTTTTCGACAGTGATTTTATTTCAATTCGGGATCAGCAAATGCCACCAGGTAAAATACATGACCATGACTATGATTAATCCAGCACGTTTTGTTATCATTCAGTGCCACATTAATGTTGAAACATTATGAGAGATATGTTAAAAAATTTTCAATGGCTAACAATTTGATACACTAAATATCGTTTCCTTGTGAACATGTGCTGTAACATTCGCAGTCTTGATAATGAATTTTAAACGAGTCAAGTAGACGATCTCCTAGATCAATTCGTTACCATTTTCAGTCTTGATTATTGATTTAACAAATGAAAAATTGACCACTATAAGTGGGAGACTAGGAGTGTGAGCAAGGGTGATACTAGATACATTGATAGTGAAGTTTAAAGTATTTACCACCATTCACATGCAATCCATCTTCAGACGTGGAGCACACACCATACAAGAATCGGAAGGTTTTAAGAAAAAGCCGCATCTGCAAACAGGTTTTCTTAATTGAGATGGTTTTCTGAATGAACATAAATATTTTCGTGCTCTATTAATACAACTTACACACACACACACACACATACACACACACACAAACACATAGATAGATAGATAGATAGATAGATAGATAGATAGATAGATAGATAGATAGATAGATAGATAGATAGATAGACACACGATTCTCTTACTCCACCTGCTGTTGTGATATGGCCAGCAGTAAGTTTTCGTGGTATTATGATAGGAAATGAGTAATGCCAAAAGAACTGAAAGGTGGATACGGTAGTACGAAGTAGCATGCTATTGCAAAATGGCATATTATCTACAATCACTACTTTAAATGGAAGGTGCAGGTTAAACCCTTTTTGGGGATCTTCATGATCTAGAGGTGAGGATGGTGATTTTCTATTGCGGCAAAATATTTTCTTGCGTTTTTACAAGATCCTTAAAATCAAAATTTAAATAACTAAATCAGCTTTTGAAAATCATTCAAAATTACTAGACCACTCAGACTATGAAGACAATTAGCAAACAGCGAAGCTGGGGAGTGCGGACGTAGAGTGTTAGCCTATACAAATCAGAACACTATTTTGAAATTTGTTACACATCACAAATAATGGTACAAAGCTACATTGTATCGAATTCAAAAGTTTCCAGATAGGTGATAGAAATATTGCCTGATTTTAACATGAAAGAAAGAATGTAGGTATCAACAGATAACGTGCATTTGTTTACAAGTTTGGATAGGATAAAAGTGTGGGCAAGATAGTTGTGTTAAAAAAAAGCATGCAAAAGAATACAAATGTTGAGTTGTTGATTTAAAACATCAAATAGGTAGCCTGCACTCCTTTAGAAAAGACGCTGATTTACAGATTACATTTTACAATGATATCACTGGCACGAGCATCATATCCCTTATAGCAAGATGGTTACAAAAACGCGGTATAAGGAAGGAACACATAACGTATTTGATATGAGTAAATACCCAAATTTATATTTGGCTAAATATACAGCACAATTTGAAGATCTCGTCAATTTTGCAAGGTCAATATAGTACGATTCAACAAAAAGCAAATGTAGAGTAAAAGGAAAACAACGTTCGAATTTTAAAAAACACATCGTGACTCAGTATATGAAACCTCTGTTTTCTATTCAATCATAGAAATGGCAAAATTTGATATAAATCCGAAATCATTCATACGTTTGAAAGGATTGAAGAAACGTTGCGAATTGCTGAAACTAAAAGTACCCTTTCTAGACTGACGTCCTGTTGGCTTATTGATAACACCTAAAGACAGTATATCAGGCATTAAGTATTGTTTGGATGTTTGTATACAGTTTTCAATGATGTACCAAATGTACACCTCTATACTGGAGACGACAGGCAAAGAACAGCATTTTAGACATCTTTGATACGATCCTTAAAGTCCAGTTGCTTACACAAATTTCAGTCATTTGTGAGAACAAGTTAAATGAAACTAACAGAAAATAAAATACGTTGAACTGAAGAATAGTTAACTGAACAATCTATTTGCACATTACACAGGCTAGTAAGAAAACGATTTCTCAACAAACGAATATATGTTAATCGTGTTCTTGACCAGTGGCAAGTACACATTTACATGCAAGCATACGAAAAATACAACAAAGGATACAAATACATTTTGACAGTGATATGTGTCTTTTCAAAATGTTGTAAAAGGAAAAACAAAAACGGGTGATGATATACACAATTCTTTAATATTTAACAATTGAAAACCTGAAAAGATATAGTTTGATGGGAGGAGGGGGATAGTTTGATAAAACGGATGTTAAGGATTGTTTGGAAAATGAAAGCATCGAATAATTTTCAACTTACTTAGACAAAAATGTATCTGTAGTGGTAACGTTTAACAGAACCTTAAAGACTTGAATGTAGAAATATTTCACTCAAAATGAAACCAGAAAATGGGTTTATGTTTGACCAAACTTAATTGAGGAATACAATAACACTCACCATACATCAATAAACATGACTCACGTTGTGGAATACAATAACACTCATCATACATTAATAAACATGACTCCCATTGTGAAATACAATAACACTCACCATACATCAATAAACATGACTCACGTTGAGGAATACAATAACACTCACTATACATCAATAAACATGACTCACGTTGAGGAATACAATAACACTCATCATACATCAATAAACATGACTCCCAGTGTGGAATACAATAACACTCATCATACATCAATAAACATGACTCCCATTGAGGAATACAATAACACTCATCATACATCAATAAACATGACTCCCATTGTGGAACGCACGGAACAAAACAGATCGAAAGTATGAATCAATCTATTCGGTTAAATGACCGTGTCACATTTGCAACACCTACATTTAAAATCTGTAAAACATTTGGAATTTCCAAATTAAAAACAATCTTGAAAATGGCTACCTTTCTAATAATACCTAGGAAATTTAAAAATCAGGCAAGTAATTTTAGTCGATCCAGTTATTTAAAAACTGGAAAACCTGAAGGGAGAGAATACAGATGGCATATTTTACGAACAAGAGTTATCTTTATACGACAAACATGATGACATATATAAAGCTGAAAAGATCTTGAAGACCAAAAGAGTGAACGGCAGAAAGTATGTACTCGTGAAATGAAAAGGGTATCATGAATCGTTTAACAGGTGGGATCCAGCTATAAATATTGTATTATTAAAATAAATACACAATACATAAATAACAGTATCAAGGAGTATGAAAACTTCCTTTTTTGAAAGATAACTAAGTTTGAGAATGGAAAAGATGTGGATAAAAGGTGCAATGGAATATAAAGAAATTAAATCATGCTTGATATGTGAAATACTAGAGGGAATAAACAAAGTACATCTAAATGCATCACCTGTAAGCAACAAAACAGTACAACTGAAAAACGTGGTAGCGCGACTACAACGTACACAATGTCATAGCAGGGTAATAACTTTCAGCACAAAAGAAATTAAAAGAGATGACATTCAAAAAGATGCAGTTGATTCAAACTACATCTGAAAAGATTTAAAAACAAAAACAATGTAAAGTCTACAATCTTGTCTCTGAGATTTTGAACAAAATGAAAGGTAATAAAAATCACAGAAATGTTGATGCAATCATGGAGATATTTAATCTCTCGAATTTTATTCAAAGAAGGCATAGCATTCGTGCCCCTTACACCATGATCTACGGTTTTTCCTGGACAAACGTCTACTTTGTACAATTTAACATATGTACAAAACCTTTACTCACAAAAATACCACACAATTAACTAAAAGCAGTGCATACATGGGATGAGTTTTTCACCATATGGATGAAGTAAAATCCAATATACCTTTAACGGTGTGTAGATGTTCAGTATCGAAGTTGAACTACAGAACTAAGTGGTACAATCTGCATTTTGTATGTTTTAGACGAAGTCCAATCGTACCCAAAGCAATGTCTATCGGAGAAACAACCAGTTGCAAAATGTTACAAACGCATGAATGGAAAATTGATATATAAAATTGCAAAATAGAAATACAAAATATCAAAGATGCAAGGATTGAGGAAAATAAACGAAATTAATCTGGTATTACAGTAGTGGAATGAGAAGATTTGAGAGGGAGAAATCAACAAAGAATTGCATGTGAATGTGGAAAAGCAGTAAATATGTTCTCAGTGTATTTGCATAAAAAAGACAGTTTCATATTAATTTTTTAATCTAAATAATGGACTTCACATTTTTAAGGACTAACAAGTACAGCATCTTACCCTTGTCCTGCTCAGTTTGGAACAATAAATTGATTAACTTGCATTAACCAAACATATTTAAAGAGATACAAATGTATTATTCTGAATCTCGATGTTTCATTGCATGCCATTTACCAATTTTAATAGATACACGTTACACATTTGTCAGTGATGGCCTTTGAAAAAATACAGATCACAGTATGACGTGACACTTCAGAAGAATCAACTAAACTGGGCAGTGTGGTAGACATCTGCTTGTGTGATATCCTACCTGCATTTAGTAAAGAAACATTTACCAGAATTATCACAATACACATTTCATGTTTATTCCAGATGCGAACACTCCTGTCTGAATGTCTAAAATCTTTTCCTGATGACGATGCATTTAAATCAAGCAACACTAGCATATATATGAAAGAATCTAATTTGATCTGAACCAATTTTAAAATCCACCACAGAATGACTAGAGATACCTCAAGGAAAAAAAAATACTTGATCGATAATAGGTCAGAAGAACATAAAACGCAACAAGATTTTTGTGAGTCTACACTGTTGGCTGCTTAAAAACCTATATATCAATATGGAGCAAATATTATTGAATTATTGGGGAACATTGTCAGCTATTGACAGACAATGATGAACCTACTGGTCGGAGGTACTTCTTTCTGCAAGACAACAACGGATTAAAGAAAAATGGATCTGCTACACTGAAACAAAGTGTAATGTACAGGTACAAAGCACAGCATTTACACAGTCTTATCGAATATATCTTATACTGTTAAAAATTGAATGGAACTATTAATTTTAAGAGAACAGGATGACGACACAAATAAAAACATTATGGTAAAATTCCAATAATTCATAACAGATTTGAAGGTGGATTAAACTATGTTGTTGGTGGTAACGGTATCTTTTTGTCACCGAGTGACACGGTGATGAAAATGGGTAGTATCATTGGATACAACAACAATATACTGAAATGCTGTGACTCGTTTAAACTCTGATTAAACCCTACCATTATTACCAGTATATAAAAGAACTTTATTCCAAGAGCTGATAAATAATATGTGACAGTAAGACTAGAAATTGAAGAGGACTAAAAGGAAGGAAAAGTGCGTAGATATTATGTAGAGAAGAGGGATTAGGATCATGATAGTTCTACTGTTACATCTGACAAATCGAATGTGCTTTTGGAACACGTGGGTGAAAAGCACGATGCGATACACCGAGGTTCACAAGGCACATGCCGATGTAGAAGAGTAAAGAAGCAATATATTTATCAAATAAAAGTAACAATCATTTATATTGATACTAATCGTTGTAGCAGCTTCTTTAATTTACTTTTTTGAAATAGTTTTTGAACCTCTGATACTTTTGCATGCTTTGTTGACACATTTAATCCAAAATGCAAATAGCAAGCCCACTAATATGAATATAAGTAAAATAACACGTCCAGCACGGAAAAAAAACAACAATTTGACCAGCACTAAGGCAACCAATGTATAACACTGCCAATTATTCTAGGCAATACTGCTATGCATAACACTGCCAATTATTCTAGGCAATACTGCTATGTATAACACTGCGAATTGTTCTAGGCAAATACTGCTGTTGTATTTAAAATAACTCCAAATATTTATTAAGCCTTTTTTATTTTGTCGGTGAATCAATCATCGTTGAATCCTGATGGAGTACTACCACCATTAGTTCCTCCACAACCTACTAAACCATTTACCAAATTTATTATAAATAGCACAACAGTTGATATAATCATACGAACTGCAGTGGCTATAGCAGCAATTGTAACACCCTTTTCTTTACATAATAGTTTTTGACTTTTATCTCATGGTTAATTTGTTTCTCTAACGTTTGAATTGTTTTCAGTGTTTTCTCTAAAAACTCTTTTCAGCAGTGTTAAATGTCCAACTAATTGTGCTTTTCTATTTTCAACACCTTCCAACGGTTCTTGCAATATAATCTTTTGTTTGGATCTCTTTTTTATGATGTCCTCTTTCATGTTCCAGATCTGGTGGTCATAATTTCAATCTACGGTTTTATAGATAAAATTTTAGCATTTACATAATCCCTTAATTTTTAATTAATTAAAATTAATTAATTAATCAATATTTCCTCTTGAATAGTCGATTTACCGCAGGTGTCAGTTCTTCGCTTTGAATCCTTTCTTGCTAATCATCGTTTAAATTTTCTACTTCCCTTACCTGTTCATCAAACATCTCATTACTCTCTATTGTTCGCATCTCAAGATCCCCAGAAACTTGTATTGGCTGTCTGATGTGAACTGTTGCTTCTAGTGGGTGTTTATGTTGTGTTTGTTGTAAAATAGGGAACACGTCACCTCCATATGCAGGGCTAACATATTTTTTGAACCAGTAATTGGGAATAAACGCCTGCCTATTATTTGACCATTTTCCTACATCTTACCTTTTGTTTGTTTATAAACAGATCCGTCTTTTATATTTATATTTAGCTAAGTATTTCCTAGAATATTTGCCAGTGAAAGTCTAAATTCCGTTTCCATCTGTGACATAAATAGGTGATCTTCATTTCTAAAATCAATCATTTATTAATAACTGATATTGTTGTTCGTCTAATTTTAAGCCAACTATAATTTCATATTTTATTGATTGATTATTCCTGGTTGGAGATTTCGTCGAGGAGTTCTAAATCCTTCAGTTGATAGATTAGGCTCAATGTTTTCTAATGACTGAATGTATTCATAAGGACCTCTCGTGTATCCTTCCGGAC
This sequence comes from Margaritifera margaritifera, assembly GCA_029931535.1. Lineage (NCBI taxonomy): Eukaryota > Metazoa > Mollusca > Bivalvia > Unionida > Margaritiferidae > Margaritifera > Margaritifera margaritifera. The sequence continues at coordinate 3,469,241 of JAQPZY010001652.1, read as the reverse complement.
TTTTATACTCTTCAAAATACAATCTTTGTCAGTGCTTGAGTTGCTAATATTTCCAAGTCATTGTCAGATATTGTAATTTAGACTGTGACTACACTGATTAGCAAGTTTCTTTCGATGGACAACTTTGACGGTTTGCAGATTCTACTGCAAGATGACTACATGAGTTCAAATGCAATTAGATACATCAATATATTTTTGTTGTTTAAAATGTGATTATCTCTATCTGCATTTAGAGCAAGTACGATCACATACACCCGGACCAAAGAATAGTTACATTTCTGGTTCAAAAGCAAACCAACAAAAAAAAAATGTAAAAACACAACAGTGCATCCTAAAACGGTGGAACAGCGTCAGCGGCGGGCTGAAGGTACGCCTGTGCATAACACAACATCTACAGAGTCAATAAAACCGGTTGCCACTAAAAAGTCTTAGCTGTCTCCTTGCTATATAAACAAATTTTCAGATACACAAAAACAGATTGATGAGAACAGGAAACGTTATCTACTGCCGTACAAACATTGCAAACAATAAAAGAAATAGCAGATGAGATACTTAACGTTGGACAATATTTACAACCGATTCAACTGAGCGTATACAGTGAAAAAGATGATTTTGAGAGCGACATGGACAAAAAAGGTAAATCCCTAGAAGACTGTGGTACTCTCCAGTCTCAAATGGAACAATTACAGAAAGGTTTAAATAACTAAATAGAACAAACAACCAAGAAATTAATAAGATCACAAATTATTTTAGCACACAAATGAGTGACTTTAACACCAAAATCATTACTAACCATATCAGAGTTTCAGAAAAAGAATTATTTAAAAGAGATAATAAAAAAGATTGAGGAAGTCAGAAAGAAAATAAATATTAATAAAAGCACGATTAGATCTATGAAAACAATTGATGATTTATCTATTTCAAATCTGAGTGAGATGATCAAAATGATAGAACAAACAGCAGACTGAGGTTGAACTGTCGAAAACAGATGCAAAGGAATGTGTTGATGAAGAAGTGTTTAATTATATCGGAGTAGTGCAAGGTAATGTTGAGGAAATAGACAAAAGAATAAAACGTCTGAAAACAGATTTAACTGATTTAAAACAAGAATTTACAACGGATACATATGCAGTTCAAACTGAAATAAAGAAAGGGAAATTCGCATTAAGTGATAGAGTTAAAAACAGGAAGAAAAAAAAAAGAAAATCGAAAACAGCGATGCATTCAAAACTGAATTAAAACACGGAGGTGTGCATACAAAAGTCTGGCATTAGACGTTAGAATGGATGAATTAACAAGGAAATTGATAGTAACAAAACGGATTTTGAGGAGAAAACTAAACTAATACTTGGGTGTATATTGTTTTACAATTTTCTTATTGTACCAAGTCAGGAGTGCCTGAATGGTATTAAATTGCATGTGAATTTAAGAGATTAAATTTCAATTGTTTATGAGGTGCCAACATCCTAGTTTCGTTTTGATTTGAATTTCCTCTATATCCATTATTAAAACTCTAGCAAATTCAACTGTTAGTAGAGCAAAATAATAATAAATTTAATAATTGCAACGTATTAACTTTTCATTACTATATGTTTTCCCTCATATCAAAAGACGATACATAGGAGCGCACTAGTTGGAAAAGAAATTTGGCCAGGGTGCTAGATTACCTCCATCTTGATCACAGGCAGCAAATACACGTGCGGATGGCAAAGTTGAAGACTTTTGTGTGCTGAAAACAATGTTTGATGTGGACAGTAATATAAATTATTACTTGTAGTTCCCACTAAATTTTTTTAAAAAAACCGAAATGACTTTTATCCGTAATTCCTAAAATATAACTTGCCAAAAACGTTTTAATCCAAGGAACGTAAGTCCAACATAGAATTGAAGAAGAAGAAGTGGTATGAGAGGTAAATTCTAATTCTTTAAGAATCCAAGATGACTGAAAAAATGGTGCCTCTGAATCCACCATCGTTTCCATCTTATAAACTAGATTTATCAGGTGGGAGTAGCATTTATTGAGCAACAGCCACTATATGGCTATAATTCGAGAGTGTTTCATTCATAGCCGATCACCTCAATCAAACCGTACCACTGAGACCTTACTTGAAAAGCACGCTTTCATGTACTAGCGTCACACGTGCATGGGCACTTGCTATCAAACAAATCGAAAACCTATTGACAGTGATCCACCACAACCTACAGTGTATAAGGTTATTCATATGGAAAGTTTACCACAGAACGAAGATATGATTTTTATCTTTAACTTACCCGGTCAGAATGGGCACCAAGAACCGTCAGATATGGTATTTTTGTAGTAGATTGTTTAGGATGTGTATTGTTTTCAAATTCCAGTTGTGTGCAGATGTTTACCATTCGAAACCTAGTTACTTCGAGCCATGTTTGGATGTCATAGTCATATATATATGAATCACTTCATTATTTGGTTAATTACACTCGCTGTTCTAAGATTTGGGTTAATCATACGTAAAAGACGTTTTTAGTTTGTTTGTTTGTTTGTTTGTTGTTGGTTTTTTTTTTTTTTTTTTTTTTTTTTTGTTATTGTTATTTTTCCAAAGAAATAAAAACACCTGATCTTTGTGTGAGAACGTATGAACACCTAAATGAATATTTACAAATCTCAGGTATATAGGTTTCATGACTCTTTAATCTGAACACAATATACAACACCATCATATCTAATGATACGACCTGTGTATAATTTATAACACCATCATATCTAATGATACGACCTGTGTATAATTTATAACACCATCATATGTAATGATACGACCTGTGTATAATTTATAACACCATCATATCTAATGATACGACCTGTGTATAATTTATAACACCATCATATCTAATGATACGACCTGTGTATTGTTTTTTTTTATAATATATCCTGTAGCCAAAAAGAACTCCTCCATGTACAAGCGTTCACAAACGATAAAAAAAACCCCAAAAAACATACATCAGTTTTGAATGGTTGTATTTTCCTGCAGAGATACTTTGCACACACACACACACACACACACACACACACACACACACACACACACACATATATATATATATATATATATATATATATATATATATATATATATATATATATATATATATATATATAAAATAATAATAATAATAATAATAATAAATCATTAGCTTCCTAATTATATATAGCCAACTTTAGAGGAGCCTCTTAATGTATGAAATATAACAGTAATATACCAGACTATACTTGATCCATTTAGTACTATTTCTACACATGCATGGGCCGTATAAAAAAAGGGAAATATATGTCTCTGTAGCTTCATATTTTGGTGAAAATTACATAGCATTATGATATAAATATCGCGCAAAAGAAATATTAATCCACATGATTCGCGTCACCTGTCAATAACAATTACAGTATTTATAAGATATGTACCTGTATCACGTCTCCTAGCAACTAATGAATAATACATGCAGATATTTTGTAATGTCATTGATTTCTTCAAACTTGACACGAAACCCGGCTGTTGAGGCTATGCATGATTTAACCATCGTGTGTCTTACCTGTGTTGCCTGTGTTGTAGATTTAATGAAATAATTATTCCCGTACACAAGTTCAGAAAATATGATCGGAGAGTGGGTGGTGGTTGTCTTAGAAATTATGACCTAAATGTTTTAGATTTATGCATAGTTTTTGGTGACATGATGTGAGATGTGCAATGTAGGTTGCAAAACGTTGCCCGAAATTAGGCAATAGACTAATCAATGTATTGTAATTCTTACTCTCTTACCCTGTAAAGTTATTCTTAACACATGTATCCATCTCTGTTAATGTCACAATACCAAACGTAAAAATATGTCCTATTCCTTGTTTGTTGTTTCTTTTTTTGTTTTTTTTGTGTGAATGTTTTTAGTCTCGAGGAGCTAATTTGTTTCTCTATAAGAACAGTATTAAAAGCAATTGACATGTATTCTCAAATAGAATATGCCAAGGTCATATATGTACATCTTTAGTACATATGTTTTGTATTATATCCACACACTCGACTGAAAAATAATAATTACTCCTAAAATATTTAAATAATTCTTTAGCTACGTAAATAATGAATGTTTTAAACTTGCATTTTGAATATCTTCTATGCATGGTGCAAATTTTCTATGACATTTTTTGTGCATTAAATGAATGTTAAACCTATGTTTCTTGCTTAGTTCTATACATATAACCCTATTAGAGTTGCCTCCCATGTATCATACAGCGTACATGTTATATAGTTACAAACACAACAGATAAAGTATATCTTATTACTTGAATAAGATTGTCCATTCTTATTTGTGAATAAATACATAGTTCTACCCATGCATATAGCCCCTACCACATTCCCAGCATTAAGACAGCACTAAATAGTATCAGAAGTTGTCCATGTGCCTAAAAAGAACCATGTCAAATAGAAATCCACCCACTCCAACACATTACATAGAGGATATTTTCTTGTATGGAGCGAATAACAGATATATTTCATTGACTTGGTGAAAAACTCAGTATTTTCACGAGTGGTGAAGCTACCAGTGAACATACTCGAGTTTTTCACCCGCGAGATGAAATATATCCGTTATTCACTCAGAACAAGCAAATTATCTTTTATTTTATGCTCAAACGTATTGGCTAGCAATATGTATAGCACACAGAGATAGCAGCTTTCATACGGTATCCGACGCGATAATGACAGCTGTGTACCGTTTATGTTCTGCTGTGTTTTGTGCATATTCGTACAGAAAATATCAGTATTAACATAATTCTCTTTCCTAATTCAAGGAAAAAAAAAAAAACATTAAAAAAATTGAAGAAAAACGCAGTTGTGGGATTTGAACAGGATACTCCTGCGTGACAGATGGCGATGCTTACCATTAGACCAAGCAAGTGACAAAATGGTGGATGAGATTACTTGGTCATAATGTTATCGATATCTACTGAACGCAGTGGAGAAATAGTTTTGATAATTCACTCAGAATTATTTCTGTTAGAAAACTGACTTATTCACGGACTGGCATAAAATAAAATGCAATCATCAACGTGTATATAGTTTTATGCTCACAAGAGGATTTAGAAACTTTGTAAATGCAATATTTGTATGACAAAAATTTCTTCAGGCTATTTCAAACATTTATTTTCACAACAACCAACCTTCCAACAAGGGGCGGTACCAGGACTATCATTTGGGGGAGGGAAGGGGGGAGGGGGCGTAAACAAGTAGGCAAGGTGTCTGTGGGATGGAACCCCTAGTGGGGGCCCAGGTGTCAAATCTCCCGGAAGCTCCCGCATTTTAAGCGTTTCTAGAGCATAATTTTAACCATCTAACTGTAAAGAAAACGTACTCTAGGAAACGTTCAGGTTGTTTCGCGGAAATTTTTGTGGAAGGGGAGTGACGGGTAAAAATCAGTAACACTCTACATTTTAACCCCATTTAATATGAGCATCAAACAAAATCGTTGAAATAATATTAAAGGATTATCAAGCGAGACCCAAATAGGTAAATAATCAAAACAAAAGTGGACCTTGAACGGACCGTTTTCTGAAAATTGACTGACTTCGAAAACTGCCAAGCAGATGTCCATGCAGAGTTACTTCAAGTCAGACATCCACCCATAACTTTAACTTAATCTCAAACCAAACTGGCGCACATTTTATTCTGCATAAAACTGATGTTCCACAAAACCTACCACAGGCGGACATACCACTCATAACCTTTCTTTTTGTTATCTCTCTTTCTCTCTCACAAAAAATAAATGTGAAGCGTCGACGCAGCTTTTTCACGTCATGTATGATAGAATAATTCCAATTATTATGAATTGAATGGGTTTTCTACAATATGATTGGATATTAACGGCCACGTGATACTGGTCTGGAATTTTTACACATCGTTAAATTCTGGGACTACTTCGGTTTCCAGTACTGTTTGCAATGTGAACAAACATTGCAGACACGGCATAGTAAAACGATTGTTGTTTTCTTTAAATTTGAAATTCAGCGAATAAATAGAAATGATATCATTTTTTCGCCTTTTCCAATATCCTTTCATTCAACTGCATAGTTTACTATACACTTTCAGCGTTAGTCTGCTACATCGTCCAGCAATATGGCCGCTTACGGTGATTTTTCACTACAACTTTCTGCTGATTTCGAACAATTAGATGACAAGGAGCTAAAAGAAATATTAGCAGCCCTAGAGAAAGATGTCGATGTATTTGATGATATTGTAATGGATATTAAAAGCGCTGAAAATGAAACAGTACAACAGCAAAAGACTGAATCCCTCGAGCAGCACCCCATGACCTCCGTCACCCAAGGCATGCACAACAAAATGAAGCATTGGCGTTTTCAATGGTAAATTGGTTTTTGTTTTGTTTTTCTCAAGTGTGTGTGTTTGTCTGTGTGAGTGTTTGTCTATGTATATAATGAGTTGCTGTAAACCTGACCAGTTCCACACAAGATACCACACATTTATGAGAGCATTACTGAAAGATTGAATTAATTTTTTCAATGCTAAACCTACAAAAAGAAGAAGAAGATAAGCAGCTTAATCACATGAAATATCTTTGATGGATAAATCTTGAACATTTAATATATGATACGCTTTGTTGATATGATAATGCCACGATGCCACCTACACCAATGCGACTCCATACTATTGAAAAATGTATATAATAATCCATATAGCTGATTCTTTTCTTAAGTTAAATTAATATTCAGATGTGCCGTCATTCATTTAAATGAAATAAATCTTCTGTATAAATGTAAAAAATTTAAATGCTGAAGGATAAAAATTCTTAATGTTACCATATCACATACCGTACATAAAAACTCAACAATACATTTATGAGAAATATGTATAGATTGTACCATGCTGGATCAAATGCATACTATGATGCTATTCATAGCAAGGTAGAAAATGTGTCTTCTTTATTTGTATTTCAAAAAAATGAGCTTGCAAATTGTAAGAACTGTATGGTTATGAATATTTTTTTCTATTTACTTAAAGCTTGGTGCATTGAAAGCATTTGACACAAGCTGGACTTCAACACAATCACACCAGATGAGCCTCTTAAGAAGGCTCAATGCTGAGGTCCAACCGAAATTCTTATCCTTCAGGGTCACAAAAATACCAGTTGATCAGGCGCAGGAATATTACAATAATTCCTTGAAAAATGTTTGCGCCGCCACAAACAGGAATTTAAAGGACATTGGAAAAGAAATCGACATTGTCAGAGACAAAGAATTCAAACATGCTAATTCAGTGTTAATCTAAAATCAGGCATCTCAAGACTAACCCAGCACTATCAAGTAATTTCACCAGAAGAATTATGGAAAATCAATGCATATCTTCAAAAATCTGACCCTATTGCCCTTCGATTCAGAATCTGGTACCTGCTGGCTATTCATTTTGTGACAGAAATGTAGAATTTCAATTGACCTCAACTTCTTTAAAATTTGAAACTCATGAATCTGGCACGGAGTACATCACTGGAACTCACGAAAACGTTTTAAAAAATCACCAAGGTAGTGTTGATGAGAAACTTGAAGAAACATCAGACAAGAGAATGTATGCAACTGGCACAAGCAAATGTCCAGTGAAATCTGTAAAAGTTTTCCTGGAGAAATCTGTCAAAGCAGCAAAGACCTTATTTACACACTGCAGCAAAGAAGCACTAAAATCTCCTGAATTAGGTGACAAATGGTATATCTGTGAACTTGTAAAACCAAAACAGTTATCCTCTTTCATGCCAGACATTTGCAAGAATGCAGGAGTGCAACGCTACAGGGTCACTCACTCCGTGCGACAGCAATTCAAGCTATGAGCGATGCTGGGTTTGCTACCACAAATATTTTGTTTATGACAGACCACAAACGTGAGGAGTCTCTCAAAACTTACTGTCACATACCTAGCACTGAACAAACACAACTTATCAGTTCAGTTTTAGAAAATATGGCTACTGTTGGTCAAGCTCTGTCTGTATACTGTTGGTCAAGCTCTGTCTGTATACTGTTGGTCAAGCTCTGTCTGTGTTGGTCAAGCTCTGTCTGTATACTGTTGCTCAAGCTCTGTCTGTATACTGTTGGTGAAGCTCTGTCTGTATACTGTTGGTCAAACTCTGTCTGTATACTGTTGGTCAAGCTCTGTCTGTGTACTGTTGGTCAAGCTCTGTATGTGTACTGTTGGTCAAGCTCTGTCTGTATACTGTTGGTCAAGCTCTGTCTGTATACTGTTGGTCAAGCTCTGTCTGTATACTGTTGGTCAAGCTCTGTCTGTATACTGTTGGTCAAGCTCTGTCTGTATCAGCCCCTAACACCAATCCCCCTTTCACTTCAGATCAAAATCTGCAACCGTCTATAAAATCTCCAATCCGAACTTCAAACACTCCAACCGCACAGTCCTTTCTTCACTCCGACACTCAACACTGTAACGAAACAAAGCATATGCCTGGCTTTGCGAGCGAATCTACCTTCAACAACTGCACATTTCACTTCGCATTAGAAAACTGAACGGGCCTTGGTAAGTGTTAACGCTGTTGCACATGATAAAAAAATTATTGTTGTGTACTATTTATTTTATTATTACCTTTATTTGGTAAGGGATTACATCCCCTTTTTCATATTTCCATGTTGTTCATTTATAAAATCCATAATTAAAAGTTTTGCTTCAACACTTGAGTTAGCACACTGGTTATATCAGCTGTTATTATCCAAGGTCATGGTCATATAATATAGAGGAAAGGAACTGACTAAAAATGGACACGAATGTTGTTCTTTTAGTTTTTATATAAAACGAAATGTGTAGAAACCAAGGGCAGCCAATGCCAAACATGTAAAGTATGAAGCTTCTCAATAAACGTAACTGTGACCGTAGTCAGTCTGTTGTTGTGATTTTGTACGGGTTAGGTATTCTGGCGCCATGTGAAGATGCTAATGAAAGAAAACTACGTGCTACCTAAAATCAAAACTTTTGTTGACGGAATACGTTGATTTGACGATAGAAGGGAAGAAAATTGGAATTATAAGGATTAAATGATTATGGCTGGGTATTTATCGAAGTGTAAATTTTACCTAATCATACACAAAGTTAACATAAAGTCCTTCGGACTTTATTTACTTGCATGGAGTAAACATAAAGTCCTTCGGACTTTATTGACTTTGTGAGTGATTAGGTACAATTTACACTTCGATAAATACCCAACCATGCCCATTTAATCCGATAATATACAAGTATACATTTACACTCAGATAATATACAAGTATACATTTACACTCAGATAATATACAAGTATACATTTACACTCAGATAATATACAAGTATACATTTACACTCACATAATATCATTGTTTCAATTTTTAAGATGGCTGATGCATACCCTTTTATAGTGTGCCCACGTGACCCTATTTAAAAATGCATCTTTTTTTCCCACACCAAAAATTGGAAATACGGCAGATTCTAGTTGATTGAGATGGTTCTTTCACATGTACTTTCCAGAAATCTGTGTATTCTGCAATGTGTTTACATTTGCATATACCAGCATGGTGGGTAACATAAATGTATTGTATGTCGACACAAAACTTATCATCATGTCTATGACACATTAAGAATACAAATCTATGGAAGCGTTAAGAGCATTAGTTAATTAATCCGTTCACAATTTCAAAATTTTCAAAAGATTCGGAAAAGAGTTAATGTAGATAACAAACCTCACACCGTTAGACCAGCTCTTGTCACATAGAGTAGGATCGTTAAAGTAAATCGGATGAGTCTTTGTGCAGGAAAATTGTTTAATAACGCTATGGGTGAAGTGTCTCCAGGAGAGCAATCCAGCAATATTCGCATTTATACCGATTTTTCCATAAAACGGTTTGTGAACGTTTGAGAGAAGTCGATAGAAAACAACGTGTTGATTGATGAACGGGAAACATTGCATGGACAGTCGAACGTGATTAGACTAAAGTAATATTTACTGACGAGATGACTATTTCTATCGAACCTGAACGCTAGTGCTGGAAAAGAAAGGTGAAAAGTGGACAGGCCAGTGTGTTGGTAATCTAAGTCATGGCAAAATTATAAATTTGATGGTGTGGATTGTATTACCTTTTACGGAGTGGGTAGTCTGGACATTGTAGATGAAAACATGAACACTACTCAGTATACTGACAACCTTGAAAACTTCCTTTGGACAGTTGTTGTGAATCTTTCCAGGACAAACCATGTCTATACCAAGATGATAAAGTACCTGTGCATCGGTCGACAGGGACAGAAGAATGAAAAATAGGAACAGCATACCTCAATTATTGTGACAAGTCCTGGCACTTCCGCTTGGGTCGGCTATTGTAGTGTGTCTCTGGGCAAGACACTTTACTTCAATTGCCTCTGCACTAAATGACTTTCGTATATTCCTGTGCCGTAAAACTTAAAATCAAACGAAAAACCAAACCGTCATATAACTTTACTCATCTCTAAATCTTACTAAAAAAATCTTCTGACCAATGAAAAGGCGGCATTTGTATATTTCGAATAAGATTTCCCAGTCTGGAGTAACATTAAGACTCAAAATGTTGAGTAAAGTTTCAGGACGAAGACGTCCAATGTCAGACTCAAATAGAATGTTAGACTTGAATTGAAAAACAATGTGAACAAAAAAAGAAAAACATTCCAACCATAGGTACTCTTGGTGTTCTGAAAATCCATCTACTCCACACCTGCACGGCCACCAATATCATGCATTGTGCAATCTTATGTCAACACAAACCTTAAGAAGAACTTTTCAGATTACTAGGTCAATAAAACCTTAAGAACCATTCAGCTTATACGGGAGAGGGTTAACGAAAAAGGACAACACAGTGGATTGTCCACTTAAGACGGACATTTGTCTTTCTAAGTTATATAGTACAGAATATGCCTGAGAGATGATGTATCATTTATACATGTCTTTTACTTCTCCTGCATCCAGCATACTCTGTCAGATGTGACTTTACTTAACGATAAATAGCGGCACCAAATCATCACAGTTAGCAATTGTTTTATGATAACAAAAGAAAAATGAAAATTCTTAGATTTTGCGAACCTTGGCACGTAAAGAGAGACACGTCGGATTTAACTAGACAACTAAACCCTTCGTTCGCATTCTGGATTCCACTCATGCATAACTGAAGGTTATTCACACGGTTTTCTCGTCAAAGCAATGTGTGGTGCATGAGAGAGATCAGTAAATGGTCACACATTGTAGACAAATTCTGATTTTAAAAGGTCATATAATAAGATACTGAGGACATACATTCACAGCAAGGTAAGTTTATGTTGTTTGATATAAGTACAAGTCAGCCACCTTAAAAGTTGAAAACAGTTATGCCATCTGTGTGTTTGTATATATATATATATATATATATATATATATATATATATATATATATATATATATATATATATATATATATATATATATATATATAACCTCAATACCAAACCATGTCACATATCATACAAAAAATTTCTGACTGATAACAAAATTCATTTTTCCCATGACATGAGTTATCTGAGACAAAAAGAAAAAAAACTCTCAAAGTAAGCATTTTATTCTTAAGTATGAACATTTTTCTCTTTATGATATTTTTCTTTTTTCTAAAGGAACACATTATTCTAACTAGTAGATATTTTAGCAAGACATGTAACATCTTTACTCAAAAATATCCACTTCTTTTCCTTTTTGTCAAATTGAATAGTGCCAGGATGTTTATTAAAACAAATCTCATGAAATGTTCGTTTATTGAAAATATTCCGTTATAATAATGATTAAGGCAAGGAATTTATTTTCTTTACATGAAATGCATAAGTATGACATCAATCTATACATCAAGTTGTAGGAACCATAACTATCCTTAATGTTGGAGCTAATAAGTGTAGTTTGCTCCTCGAACTTGATAGAATTCCCTGATTTATCTTTGTCTTGCTTTCATAAAAAGAAAAGCTTTCACATGTTAACTGTGTTTCCAACGTGTAGGTAGTAGGTTATAGGTCAATATTTCAATTTCAATTTCTGTCTTCTGTTGATCCAATTACTCTTCCATCCGGATTTTATTCCCGCACCATAGACTGTGCCATACTACCTGTGCCTTTCAATTCCTGTAACAATACATACATATATAAGAACATGAACATTAAGATACAATGTGCCTTTTTAAAGGTAGAGAATTTTAGGATTAAAATTGGCATTGGAATCGGATAATAGTTTGCTAACAAATAACGCGGATGAATATTTGCGAACACGCTTTAAATATTTTTCACTGCGTACTCTGCCAACTGACCTATCGCAAGAACAGAAATAACCACGCTTACTCATTAGCATAGCAATAAATATAAAATCAGTATATTTTATGTCGACACTTACCCCAGGTGAATTAGTGTTACATTTGTAGTGGATATTGACAATTTCATGAACAATGGCTGAAAATGAAGTCATGATTTGAATTTGTACATGATATATAGTGGCAGTCGTCTAGGTGACGTATATTAGGCCTGAATTTCCGAGAAGCTTCCAGTGAGCCTGTAAATCGCGTGATAACTCACAGCTTTGCCAGTGAAAGTATTGGTCAGTGGTGTGTAGGTATTGGCACGTATTAGGGCTTGACTAAGACACGGCGATACGTTAATTCGCGAATCTCGCTTTACTACCATTTCTTATCCGTCATATCCAAATACTAGTTCTAGGTCAAGTGTAATGTGTGTGTGTGTGTGTGTGTGTGTGTGTGTGTGTGTGTGTGTGTGTGTGTAATGTGTGGGAAAGCAACTGAAATCCGGTGATTGAAAATCTATTTCGGATTTGATTAGACAGTTATTTCGGATCAGAAGAGGACTCACGATCTTTTGAAATCATTTCATATTGAACGATCGCAGATCATCTGTGTGTGTGTGTGTGTGTGTGTGTGTGTGTGTGTGTGTGTGTGTGTTGGGAGGGGGTGAGGAGCGTGAAAAGTAGAAGGGCACCGAGGCGGCGTTTCTTTCGATTCAAACCATAACTGTGGCCCGTGGCAAGCGACACCTTTCACTTTTTGGGTCTTGAAATGTATGTACCCTTACTATAGATGATCCCAAGCGAATATATCTGATCACCAGTTCTTTAATAAATTGCATGCCTATCCGCTTAAAGAATACTTTACGCAGTTAAAGAAAGGATTTAGTAAAGTTAATCGAATATATCATTTTGGATGGAGGGCCCAGAAATTATTTCAACTCAAACTGCCAAGGGAAATAATGTATGATGTAGTCGATGGAATTTCGTTCTCAGTTAAAAGCTAAAAGTTCCCGGTTAAGCAACATAAAATTTTTCTCAAGGGCAAAAGGCTTTATATCTTAAACTCAAAATAATTGTTGATTGGCACGAATATTCAGATCTAGCCAGTAAGGTAATTGGATAAACGTGCTGCGAGGATTATCAATGATTGAAAGGTTTGTCCGCATGTTAACTTGCTTCTTGGCCAAAAATTAGAACGCAGTTGTACCTTGATTTAAGGTAGAAGTATACTAATAAATTGACGACCAGTCTACGGCATATTTTACCATGCAAAAAAAAAAAAAAATACTTATTCAAAATAATCACATATAGAAAAATTACTAAACTGAATATTTACCTCTATTAAACATAATTACCGGTTAATTAAGTCATTTTACGACATACAGTAAAATGCTCTCACGTGAGTGTGATTTTCAGATTAAAGTGTCGTTTTGACACAAAATACTGTTTATACGATCAAACTCAGGCAAGTTGAGTTTACGAGCAAGCTGTAAACATTTTACTACACTGATTCATTTTTGTTCTCTTTAGAAGTGTAAAATTACGTACTAAAAGCCGCTTCGAATATTTTGAGCTGTACAATAGACCAACTGACACTTTCTACGAGTGATGTCCCATTGCGTAAGGTCAGAAGTCATTCAGGGTATAAATACATTATGCTCAATGGGGTGTTTATTCATAGTTGTCATACAAATTATTTCAGCAAAACAATGCAATAATCTATTCGTTCTTAATTTACAGTAGTACTTTTATATAACCTAAAATCTCCATTATTACACATGTAACTGTCAAAATTACTTCTGAATGGAGACTGTTTACTCCTCATGACCTCTGACCTTTGGAACTCTTCAGTGCGTAAAAGCAAAATTTTGAGTGGTGTGTCAATTCATCTATAGCCGTCTTTGACATAGAAAGGAAGGAACATTTCCACATTTTCGTGCGAATCTCTAGTTTCATTTTGGCAGTTATACAAATCTCTCTCTTAAAATAGTCAAAGCCCCCTCACCTAGTAAGGTCGAGTTATTAACCCGATACTCTCCAGGTCATACATTACACGTGGGGTGGGTGTCTCTTTACAATCAAACCCCCGCCCTCAAGAAGTTGGACTGGAGACGGAAGGCTGCAATACTTTGGTGAACGAAATTGTTTTTGCCCACATGAACCACTGTGCCAGACAAACAACCAATGTTCATTAAACTTTATTATTTCCTCGTCAAAGAAGCTGGTATACCGTTTCGCCCCTTCGTGCGTGTGTTCGTTCGTTCCTTCCCAAGTTCGTGTATTCGTCCGTCCGTTCATTCGTTATGCCATCAATATTTCTGATCCTATTTGACCTACACATGCAAACTGGTGCGTTTATGGATCTTAAAGAAAGTAACTCAGCCATGCCAAAAAGTAGGTCACTGCATCTAAATATCACGCTTGAGTGACGTTTCATTTTCAGCGTTCGTTACACCCTCAATATCTTGGAACCAATTTCCCCTACACTCATACAAATTGGTGTGTAGATGCATCTTAAAGAAAGTAAATCAACCATGCCAAACCTAGATCACTGTGACCTAGTATTTTCAATTTAGTTACTTTTCAACAATCCGTTTGCTACACCATCAATATCATGGACCCTATCTCACCTACACTCAAGAAACTTGTATGTGGATGCATGTCAACGAGAGTTATTCAATCATATCCAAACTAGGGCACTGTGATATAATTTTCACGCTTGAGTGACTTTTGTATTTTCAGCTATCCGTTCTTTACGCAATCAATATTTTGAACTCTATTTCACGTATTCACAAGAAAATTGGTATGTGGATGCACTTCCAGGAGTTATTTAACCATGCCAGAACTAGGTCACTGTGACCTAATTTTCTGGCTTAAGCGACATTTGTACTTTCAGTTATCCGTTTATTATATCCTAAATGTATCAGACCCTATTTCACATAGACTTCTGAAAATCGATGTACGGCTGCATCTCAGAGTTTAACTCAACCAAACAAAAACTAGGTCATTCTTACCTCACTTTTACGCTTGAGGAACGTCTTTATTTTCAGGTGTCCGTTCGTTACACCTTAAATATCTTGGACCCTATTTCACCATAACTCATTAAAATGTGTATGTTGATGCACCTCAATGAGAGCTATTCAACCATACCAATATTAGGCCACAATGACCTAATTTTCACGACTGAATGACCTTTTATTTTCAGCACATTTTAGTAACATCCTCTGTATTTTTATCTTATTGACTCTAGACTAATCAAACTTTGTTTCGACCCTACCCTAATGAACCTTTGTATGTTGGTGCATCTTAATTTACCGCCTCCATGGGGCCTTGGATATTAGTTTAGACTCTCAACCAGTGGTTAATGGGTTCAAATCCTGCCCAGACCAACCTAGGTTGGCGGTCGAGGCGTATCTCTGTGCAAGACTCCTAGCTCTAACTGGCTCGGCACCCATTCTCTATTCCAGCCTGCATATTGTCGGCTACTCTCAATGTACTCCTGTTGGCGAGGAGATTCGTGTTTACGAGCAAACACTTTGTATTTTTTCTTTTCTTTCTTTCTTTTTATTTATCTTCCACTGGATATTTTGAAGAGTTAAAAGAGTTACAAGTAGAGAATAAGTAAATTTGAAAACCTGGCAGAGGCAGCTTGTATTTCGCAGATGAAGAATAGAACAAGCACGATTTTTACCGTATTTGAAATTTGATACTTACCCTAGCTTCCTGGCACAATGCACACATGCCACAGAACCAGTGAAGGAGGCAGTCCATTCCAAAGCTACCCTGAAAGAGAAAGAACTCGTTTCAGACAGAAGACAATAATGTGTATAAGTCTAGTCAAAATTCGTAACTGGTTGTATCCATCAGTTTTATTGAGTGCAGTTCTGTCCATTTTTTGTTTTTTTGTTTTTTTTGTTTGTTTGTTTGTTTGTTTGTTTTGTTTAGCCTCGGACTGTTAACGGTTTTTAAAAGTTTCGTCAGTCTTGGACATGTGTCTTTGTATACATGTGTTATATACAGATATAAAGCTGTTTATATCTCGCCCTATAAACAATGACGTAATTAACATAAGAAAAACGTCAAATTACTTATTTAAAAAATACTTTGAAAGTATAATGTACCTACCTGAAGAACATCCATGACGATGATGCCAAAGCGCTTGAAGGAATAAAGTATGAATATACTACTGATTTCCTGTTGACTTAACCAATATATATATATATATATATATATATATATATATATATATATATATATATATATATATATATTTATATATATATTTATATATATATATATATATTTATATATGTGTGTGTGTGTGTGTGTGTGTGTGTGTGTGTGTGTGTGTGTGTGAGAGAGAGAGAGAGTGTGTGTGTGTGTATAATATATATGACATTTTTTACAAAGTAGAACCTAATACCAGTCATAGATAGATTAATTGAAAGGCAGGCAGATACATAGGTCGATAAAAAGACAGATAGATAAACAGACATATTAATAGTAGATAGATAGATTGATAGATAGATATGTAGATAGATAAGTAGATAGGATGACCTAGTAAAAGTATAACACTAAACCAGTTTTATTCACAATGCCTTGCAGAAAATTACCGATAATGACTTGCAAAAATAACCGATTGTACAGGAATTTCCGAGTGTACCGTCGTCTGATATAAATTGATATTTCTAACTTAAAATGGCATTCATTTAGCCGCTCAAAATAACTGAGTTTTCGTGTTGTCACGGTTTGTAGTTATTATTTTTAATTTGGTGAAGTATTTTTTTTTCTCAAGAAATCTGAAAGGGTAGACCTATTAGACCGTGTTGAAATGGACTTTAAGAAGAAACTGCTTGGCTCATCATTTACGGATACTTGTCAAACCCCGGAAATTTGAAGTTTAGAGCCTTAGCACATGAACACTTTTAGGAACGTTCCCGGATATTTTCTCGTCTGCACCTCTTGAAAGCTGGAAATTTGGGATTGTTCGACGAAGCAGCTGTAATTGACAAATCCGGCTCAAACTTGCATTGTTGACGTGCGAGAGGCAAGTATTATCCAGTGATTAACAATGTAACAATGGGCCCCGGATCTTATATTAGAGTTTGTTTTTGAAATCGTCTTTGATTAACTTGTTAAACTTTTGACATAGTTGGTAATACACTTACTACTTTACTGCGGGGCAGTTATGTCACTTGCACGTATTTAGTTTGCTCTTTTAATTTACTGCTGATTCTCTCGCCAAGATAATCAGGTCATAATATTTTGTTTTTTGGTTCTTATTTTTTTTATTGGGGGGGGGGGGGGCTACCCAAAGGAACATGGCTAATTAAGATATGCCTAATCTCCAAAATTAAAGAAACTGATCGAAAATGAACAAAATTAACCGGAAACGAATGTATGTGTGTATGTATGTATAGTTTTAACGGCACATCGGCACAGTCCTGACTATACAGTGTCTATTCAATGGTAAGTTCTAAAAATGTAAAGGTTAAAATTTGCAAGAAACTTTAGGAAGATAAACCCTTCCAGATAAATATAAGCTTGTAAGTCCTTCCTACAATATAAAAGATAATAGGTAATACTGTTAAAATTCTTTTAAAGGTGTATCAAAATAAAATAAAAAATAAAGGTAAAAAATTAAAAAATCCTAAAAAATGTAGGGATCCAAATTTGTTATATAAACCGCATTCTTTTAAATTGTCCAAGATTTGGTCATATGGTACATCATCAAAAACTTAATGGAGTTCACATAAAAGGCCTTCTGCCTCACAGGGTGAAGGTCGATACACTTGACAATAATGTATTCTGCTGTCAGTGGGCACTGGATAGGTACGCCCTGTGGTCAGGGAACCTAAAATTAACTCAGAAGGATTTAAACGAATTAATTACTGAAATAGGACTTTAATCGTAACCGAACACTATTTTATGAATACTTATTGCTTTATTATGACGTATTGTGAAACATCAATATTGAGTAAACTATGAAGTACTTACTAGTTAATGAAACAAGTTACCTACTTAACGGAGCGGACAGTTTTTATGGGAGGGGTGGGAGGGTCGGCAAAACTGCGAATCATTTTACATATATAATTGAACGTCTCCCAGATGCCTCAATTCCACTGTCAGACTGGTCCATCTGGCAATCTACCCGAGGGCAGAATGGCTGCGGGTTTTTATGTAATATTTATGAGGGAAGGGCCACTATGAACCGCCTGATCTAAAGCATATCCCAAGTTTTGATCTAGTCTGAGACTGCTCTGATAGGTGACATTTGCATCTTTCCAGGTGTCTAACAGGGGCTAGTGGTAGCAATTCATTGCCAAATCGCTTTAAACCTAATTTCATGACTGTATTTGCAATTGAAGCAATCAAAAACAGAGAGAAAAAGAAACTTATGAGAGGAAGTATGCTAAGTTTTAAATTCTATTTTTTAAATAACACTTGCCAATTAATTCTTAGTAATTTGTAACTATTTAAGTATTTTTTAATTAGTAATACTACACATTATTTTTTTCATATAGTTTTTTATAGTTAATTTTCATTCTTTTTCGAACATATTTTTCGTGTTCAATTTCGTTCAATTTTGTTCTTTTTTGGTTGATTTTCGCTAATTTTCATTAATTTTTGCTCATTTGTGGAATATACTCACCGTGTCTGAAGTATGGCTACATTCGTTACTAGTTCTCATTATTAGACGAGATGTTTACTAATGATTATTATAACTAATACAATCGAAGTAAGCAAATGTTTTACTTATAAGAAAGTACTATTCTACCGTTTAATAAAACACATTTGAGGAACTAACTTTAAATGTTACAAAGATTATGAATTAAACGCTAATTCTTGCACCTCTCCACGGATTGGATTTTTCTAGCTGCATTAAAACTTTATGTTATTCTCGGAAAGGGAAGGGCCCCCGCAATGATACTATCGTTTAATTACTTGTTATATATAGAGGACCACATTCTAAATATATAATATCTCCTGGCATTGTTGAATAAAATGTAATTGAGATTATTTGGCTCTGTACCGCATATGTCCAGTGCATGCGAGACCAGTTTGCTGTATACACATTATATACAAGATAATATCTCATTTATATTATTGTCCCCGCCTTTTTGCTAGAAATTGGCCGGAGGGGACATAGTACTCTCATTTACGTCCCTCCTTCCGTTCGTTCCTCCGTCCGTCATACTTTGCTTTCACTATTTTCAGACCATTAATTGGTACACCTATGTATCATTACTGACGAATGTGTTGTGTACCAAATTTGGTTCCTATCTTCACGGTCAAGGTCAAAATCAGTGTTTTCAGTTTTTCAGTCCTTCACTCACACTTTCTTATTTGCTATGTAACTTTAAATCCATTTGAGACGATTTGAAGCTTTTTACTTGTATGTATCATTAACAGAGGGTGTGTTGCCTACTACATTTGGGTTCATATCATTATTTTCAATGATGTTTCGTCGTACTTTCTTTTCTGCCATGTAACTTGCAAACATATATCTTAGAAATACATACGTACATACAAAGATATATACATACATACATCTGCAGGATAAATGTGCGGAGAGCCTCATTACAACAAATGCTGTCTATATTAGAATACATTTACAAACAATGACAATGATTTGCACATTTTTAGAATTATGATACTGTATTTTTTACTTACTTCTATATTCTTGTTTGACCTAATCTTGCCCCTGATTTTAGCTCTTGACCAGATCCCAACGGGTCCAAGGATCGATAGACATCCGTATAAGAAGCAACTTTCCCCTACAGCCTCTGCATTCTTCCCGGCCGTGAAGCAAGGAACGAAATATGTTACAATGCAAGTGCCAAAATCGCTAAAACAGCCAAACAAACCTTTGGTAAATTCACCCATCTTGGAGGTTGAAACTGATGTCCTTGTCTGTGTACACTATCCGAAGTCCAACCCACATTAAATCCGGAGTTGAACTGGCCTCGCTCGAGTGTGTGATGTTCACTTGATACCGAAAGCCGGATGTAGGTTTTTAACTTTCAATGGATGCAATTACAAACACTCCAAGATGTGGTTTGTGGCTGATGACATTAGCGGCAACATTTTGTAACAAGAAACACCCTTTTGTCGAGCCCGCTTTTTATGTACCTATAAAGTTTCAAAAACAAAGCTTTAAAATTGAACTTAATCTAAAAAAACTTTAAAACTGACCTTAATATAGGATGTAGACGGACACGCATTAGGATGTAAAAGTCGAACTTGAACCAAGACAGGTATTAGAAAAGTGTATACATTTGTTTCAGAATCTGCTGATGAGTACGCCAGTATAGTGGAACTATGTCCAGCTTTATTTTTGTGTCGATGAAATTCGACTTGCGATAGCCATGC
Source organism: Margaritifera margaritifera (assembly GCA_029931535.1). Classification (NCBI taxonomy): domain Eukaryota; kingdom Metazoa; phylum Mollusca; class Bivalvia; order Unionida; family Margaritiferidae; genus Margaritifera; species Margaritifera margaritifera. Next base: position 3,448,544 of record JAQPZY010001652.1, on the reverse strand, counting down.
GTGCATACTTAACATTTTTGGTTTAAAATTACAATGAATCGAACTGCAGTAACTTCAGGTTACGCTCCACAGTTTCATAAAATTTCACTTTGTCATACATATGTTGTCTGCATGAGGTGCAATCTTTGCGATGAAAACTGCCCAATACTGGGACCTTTTTCATTTGCTAGGATCCTAAAATAAATTCTCTACCTGTCTAGCTTATGGATTTGTCGTTTTTTAAAGTCAGAAATTTTCTTCGCCCGTTTAAATCCGGATTCTGAACTAGCAAATATGCTTCAAAAATAGCCGAAATTTTGTACCTTTGTCCTGTCCCTGTTCTGACAAACAAATCTTCCTACAAATAAGGAAATTTAGGTACCTGAAGTTGCCTTTCTCTAGACAAGTTTGAAGAAAATCCAACAAGCTAAACTTAATTTCGTCTCAAACATTTGATATAAATGTTTGCTTTTTAAAACCGGGCATTCACTCTGAGGGGATAGTTTCGAATTCAAAACCTGTGGTGACCATTCTGAACTAGATACCCGCAGCATCTGGTATATATCGAATGATTAAACAAAAAACTTATTCGCCATAACATAAGCATTCGTATATTCTACTTTAAATAGCACACGATCAAATTGTTCGAATGTTGGGATTAGCTTTTTATTTAGAAATTCACCCATGTGCAAAATGTAAAACTGTGGAGTGGAAACTTAAGGGCCCTTAAAGGTCTCTTAGCTTTGACAATTAAGCTTCTTTCGACGCCTGAATCAAAGGTCAGCGCCGATTCTGATGTGCAACAATAGCATTATCACGGAGTGCAAAGTCTGATGACACAGACAATACAAAGTCTGATGAGAGAGACCATAAAAAAATCTGATGACACAGACCATACAAAGTATGATGACACAGTCTACATTGTAGACGCCTTATCACGTGTTCAAGTGTGTACTTTCTTTTTCTCCACTGGTTTTGTTATCAATATTCAAATTCACATGATGTGCATACTTTAATTCCTTCATGTTCTAATGTACTGCTTTTTTTCCCCCACATGTCACATTCTAGAAACTCGTTATCTTTCAAATACTCCAGGCTTTCATATTTCTTGATACTGCTATATATGTATTGTTCTTCCGTCGTCTCCGTTGAAAAGGTGTGTCTTTGACGCATCATTTATTTAAATGACATGATATTTTCAGGTGGTTCTCAGATGTTAAACGGAACATCATTCGGTTAAATTAGTCCGATCGTAGACTACAACACATTTGCTCTCTTTTTCTGGCTCTTTTATTTGTTGTAGTTGATTGACTTCTGCATAGTATTTCTCTCGATTTTCTACTATCGTTCTTTCTGTACTGTTTTGAAAGTATTCTGCATTTTCCTGTTGGTACTTTGTATGCATTTTTGTTTTAAAATGCCCGTCAAAATATCTATATGTAATGTTTGTACCACATAGGTGGTTAAATGTGCAATCCTCAAATTCTTCCAGCACATAGTAATAGGCTTTCGATTACCCCCCCCCCCACCACCACCACTAATTATGCTTCGCATGGACTGTATCATCATGTGTTGCATGGAGTGCGTCGTCATGCTTTGCATGGACTGTATCGTCATGCTTTGCATGGACAGAGAGTCATCAGACATTGACTGCGTTCCGCAATCATGCATGCCGTTGTTGGACATCAACATCCGCTCTGACCTTCAGTCAGTTGTTGTTCCCTTCATTGTCCTAGATGTGTTAGAATAATTTCGACCCCATCACTTATCAGGCGTTATTTCCACCAGTCACTTTAATCATGCTATAGCTATAGTAAATAATACTTAAGAGTATAGTTCGGTAATTTCTCTCTCTCTCTCTCTCTCTTTCTCTCTCTCTCTCTCTCTCTCTCTCTCTCTCTCTCTCTCTCTCTCTCTCTCTCTCTCTCTCTCTCTCATACATTCAGGTACAAATGCACACTCAGAAATAAACATATACATGCCAACACATATTTCGGATGATGTTTGTTTCTGCTGTTAGAAACGGGACAATTACTAGGTTGGGGCTAAAAGAATGTACCCTCTCGATCCCCTTTTCTTGTGCCGTGGTTGATGCACAATATTTCTTCCACTTTAAATTTGCTTTATTCACAAGCTGCAAAAACGTTTTATTTAAAACAAGAAAAACTGGTTGTCTTCAACCCTTATCAAGGCAGGTATGGGCCTGAAAATATGCTTCTTTGCAGTTATCGTAATCAGCCTGAAAAGTTATGTCCCTTTGCTTGATCCCTATGTGTGTCGCGTGGAAAGTGAGACCAGTGGTGATGGTTTATTATGACTTGTGCCGAAATTACTGATTTTGATGTTTGTGACTCTTTTATCATGGGAAGTTAGTAATACTGAGTTACAATGACGAATAAATTGTGTGCCTGTCATCACTGCCGTATTTATTTTGTATAATATCCTTCGTCGTCTGTGTTTGTAATGGTTTAAGAGACCGACATTTTGTAGTGTCATATACGTTTTTAAAAATTCGTACTCGAGGTTCAGCTTTGAATAAATTGTCCACTATTTTAAATACAGTGTTTAAATTCCTACTTTTTATCATTAAATTTAAATGTTCATTGCACACAACAATTCTGCGCGATATAGCGGACATACTTTGGTCTTACCTATTGGTACTTTAGTAGACTTTGTTTGTTTTAAAAACCTATAGAGATGCTATCTCTGCAAAGACGCGCATTGAGAATGCTAGCAGAAAGTTATCGCTATGCAAAAATGGGGGTAAACAAAACTAGAATCATTTTGTAATCCAAAACTTTATACCCATGATGCTTTGCGACTTTCAGAAAAACTCCATCGGAGCAACCTTAGCTTTTCTATCGAGATAGAAAAAAAGCTTCGGATATAGAAAGGCGGACTGATTTCCCCCTTTTCATGGGAAAACTGGTCTTGGCTGCTCAGACTATTTCTGCATAGAGAATTTACAGATATTAGTCTGGGGAAATAGGTCAAGAACTATGTCCACTTCCGGATTCTTTACATAAGGTGGATACGTTTTGATCTCATCCCTTGAGAAAGTGCATCCTGAACATCCTAGTTTCTTTCCGATGCGAGTCAAATAACTTCGACTATCTGAAAGAGACTCTGAGGTAATCGTAGTGATACTTACCAATTTGGTAAGTCTTTGGCGGACGAACATCCGGCTAGATGTGCGACGAACAGAGTCTTATAACATGACCGGCCTTTCAACAATCATTCCTGCAACTTTGTAATGAACAAATTGAAGAAATCATTCGGTTTCAATTGTCTGCAACTATTGCTTGCGTTTGCTGTTAGTGATGACACGTCATCTATTCATTGTGACGTTATGAAGTTATGATGTCGTAATATCAACCCCGGGTTTCAGGGCAGTTGAAATTGGACCATAATTTACATGCGAGTTTTATTTATTTTTCTTTTTTTCTTTCTAGAATGCAATGAAAAAAGAATGAGGATGTTTTAGTAGGCTTGTTCCTCGGCCCGAGTCTCGTTCAATCTGACCGCGTAGCGGCTTGAGAACTCTGCTGTAGGACGGATTAATCTCGTTCAGTCCAACCTAACATCGCTCCATAAGGTCTCCACCAAACGAAGATCTTGTAAATAAAAAATAAAAAAACACTAGGTTACTCGGCCCGCATCGGCTATCCATCGCGTGTAATGGAAATTCAAAAGTGTTGAGTGCAGTTTTTTAACAGTGACTTCTTGGAATGGAACAAAAAACTAAGGAAAATGAAAACGAGACGCTCCAAATTTGGGGACGCTACACGGCACAGTGAGTGTTAACAAAGACTGATTAAATTAACGAAGATAGACAAAGCAAGTTAACTTACATATTTAAGGGGATGGGATCAAAATGTATCCGCTTATTGTAAACAATCCGCAAGGGGACATAGTTTTAGAATTCTCAATGCAGATACTAGTCATATAACATAGAACACCAAACATTGATTTCAGCGTTTAACATTTTACATTATGTTATTTACTATTATTAGTTACCCGATGTGCAAGGCCTGTCATATACTCATATTACTAGTAACCCGATGTGCAAGGCCCGTGCATTGTCATATACTCATATTGCTAGTAACCCGATGTGCAAGGCCCGTGCATTGTCATATACACATATTACTAGTAACCCGATGTGGAAGGCCCGTCCATTGTCATATACTCATATTACTATTAACCCGATGTGCAAGGCCCGTGCATTGTCATATACTCATATTGCTAGTAACCCGATGTGCAAGGCCCGTCCATTGTCATATACTCATATTACTAGTCACTCGATGTGCAAGGCCTGTCATATATTCATATTACTAGTAACCCGATTGGAAGGCCCGTGCATTGTCATATACTTATATTACTAGTAATCCGATGTGCAAGGCCCGTGCATTGTCATATACTCGTATTACTAGTAACCCGATGTGCAAGGCCCGTGCATTGTCATATACTCATATTACTAGTAACCTGATTGGAAGACCCGTGCATTGTCATATATTCATATTACTAGTTACCCGATGTGCAAGGCCTGTCATATACTCATATTACTAGTCACCCGATGTGCAAGGCCTGTCATATATTCATATTACTAGTAACCCGATTGGAAGGCCCGTGCATTGTCATATACTCATATTACTAGTAACCCGATTGGAAGGCCCGTGCATTGTCATATACTCATATTACTAGTAACCCGATGTGCAAGGCCCGTGCATTGTCATATACACAAATACGACTCAGTAACATTTAAATTGAGATGTTTCAATAACAATTAAATATTAATTTCTTCGTACTTGCAAAAAAGACAGCGACCATTTAGACTTATTCTCCAAAACTCTGTTGGTTACAGACATCTTCAGCAACTGTTTAAGCCTGAGCAATTACGCGACATGGTGGTACATTCGTAAAACGAATCATTAATAATTTTTAACCGAAATACAGCTACAGTAAAACTTGTATTTTGTTCGTACTATGTTGGTCATTCATGTGCGTGCATATATCTAAGAATATAAAAAAACAACAACAACAACAAAAACAAGTGACAAGAGTAAAGTTCGTTTCGTTAAAACATACTATACTAACATAGTACTAACGACTCTGTACATTTGTATTGGTCCGTCCAACGTAAACATCAACACACTTAGACAAAATGCTGAAAATATAGATTCAGTTTCGATTCTAAAGTCAAGTAACTGCTTAATAATGATGTTACTCATACAAAGGGGAGAGCACTTCTTGTTAAATACGTGATATTAGCCCGTTTCCGTGCATAAAGAAAATAGTGTATTAAATACGTGATATTAGCGCGTTTACGTGCATAAAGAATACAGCGAAAAACTATTAGACTTCGCATTCCCACAGAAAATAAAAATAAAAATATCAGTATAAAAACGTAAATATTCAGTGTTTGGAATACGAAGACTAATGCAATTGGAATAAACAGGTACAGTCTGTGCAAGCCGAGACTAAGTCCATTTCAACACTGTCTGATTGGTATACTCTTCTAGTGTTCTAAAAAAGAAATACTTCACCAAATTAAAAATGATAGCTACACATCTTGACAACACGAGAGCTCAGTTATATTAATCAAGTAAATGAATGTCTGGTTCAGTTAGAAGTATAATGTATAACTGACAAAGGTAAACGCAGAAATTCTTATAGAAATCGGCCATATTTGCAGAGTCAACACGGTGAATTGTCTGCAAGGTATTATGAATAAAACCGGTATTATGTTCTCCTTTGTCAAACTTTTCATTGATATAGGACTTGAACTAGTAAAAGTGTGACGCTATAACAGTTTTACCCACAAATTCTTGCAGAAAATTACCCACAATGACTTGCGAAATTGGACGATTTGTACATGATATATGTCTACCATCGACGTTTGTAATTATCATTTTTAATTTGGTGAAGTATTTTTTTATCAAGAGACTGGAATGGTATACCTATTAGACCGTGTTGAAATGGACTTAAGTAACAACAAAAACTGATTTTTCCTTGTAACACCAGAACGAAGCTTTCACTAAATGGGAAAAATAATTTAATTGACTAATGAGATGAAGTTACGTACCGAAAGCAATATAATGTAATATAAGATCATCGTTCCCGTGAACATTGATTATCTTTAATGGCTAATTGAAACATGCCTCCTGCATCGGCATCTGTTTAAAACAAATGGTGTAAGCTTGCAAAAGAACTTTGGCTTGAATAAAATAATACATTTTGGGGTACCGAGAAATATCTTTGTAGTTTCACTTGTACAAAGTGTTACCGAAGTGCCTTCTATGAGTAACAACGATCAATGAAGCATTTCACCAGACCATTGTATGCACAGCACCCGAACCTGTGCGTCTGTCTCATTTTTCCGGGAATTTGTGCGCCTGATTTTGTCTTATTTCGGTACTCTGTGCGGCCTATTTGTCATGTTTCCGGCTGATTTGTCTTTTTGTCATTTCTTTTCCTACAGATTGTCTGTAACGCAGGAGAAAAGTCGCACAGATGTACCGTAAATAACTGGCGCCACAAAAAAAAAACTTGTTATGCATTTGTTTGTTTTCAGCAATTTTGTGATAAAAGGTCGCAACTCTCACGTCATCAAAAACTGTGTCCTCGTGTTTTTCTTCAAAGAACAGCATGTTAAATTCGCGTGTAATTCTTATGAGATCTGACATCTTATATAGGTTGTTTACATAAGATCATCTAGCGTAAAAAATCCGAAAAGAAGTCAGACCGAGATTGGTTGGCATCGCAAAAATGCAATACAATCTGTAGAGGCGATATTTTGTCCTAACCAGAACTGACCATAATGTATCCGTACTTGTGTAAAGCGTGGTCCAGTTAGCGCTGTCATTGGACGCTTTCGAGGCGTCAATTGTTGATGTATTCAGTTGCAACTGATCTGCGTCTAAGCTAAAAACCCCAAACAGCATCTGCCACAGGAAAATCTATTCTGATCCAAAAATTATTATAAACGCCCACTGTAGTCCATTCGCTATTTAACGCAGTAGATATGTGGTCAGCAAAAGCCAAACACAATTTAAAGACTACTAGCATTTTAAATACTTATCTGCATACTGTTTAATGGCCGCATCTGTGTGTATGGTACGGCCACATTTGTAATCTTGTGCAAAGACATGTTTAATGGTCCAGACATAGTATCATCAGTTTTTAGCCAGCGCTTGTTAAGGTCCACATCAGAAATAGTTGTTGTTGTGCTCGATTCAGCAGCGCCAATAACTGTACCTAAAGCTGTATAGTGACTCATTATATATACTCTGCTGTATAAAAATGCGCATCATCAACTTTGACTTAGAAGACATCAAAAAGTCTAGACATTACTTTTTGTTTCCGGATTGTCATTACATGAGTGTAGGTCCAACCGGTCGCGGCAAAGCCAATTTGCTTTTTGAATATTCTGCTTAACAATGGGCTTAATTATGATCTGGTAGTCATTTACACGCTAAATCCAAATCAAGATAAATACAGGACACTTATCGACTTTGACGAGGCATCAGTCATTTTACTGTCAGATATAATACACCGAGTATTATCGCAGGATACTCGGTACGAGATCGCTTTAATTTCTGCATAAATATGGAATTCGTTTCATAATATTACAACGAGCAATAGCCAGTATTTTTTAATTTTACTTCTGTTAATGATGCAAGAACATTGCTGACCCTCATTCCGGGCGCTTACAACATTGTTGACATCGCTGATAAAATAAAAAGAATGATGACAGAAAAGGTTATATTAGCGAAAACATAATAATCGAGCCAAATTATTATTGATCCAGAAAATCCCAATTATATTTTTGGCTATGCAATAAGGCGCGCTCTTACAAACGTCCCCAATGAAGTATGCATATAGTTGCCACTAAGTTCCAGCTTTTAGAGGCGCTAACCACACGCTAGTTTTGATACAGCTTTTAGAGGCGCTAACCACACGCTAGTTTTTAAAAGATCTGATCCTACAACGTACATACATAGTCCAGCGGGTGTGGGTGACGGACAATTTACTTTTACAAAACTATCGCTTTGGATGCCAAAAATAATGCCTTCTATTTATCATGCGCTAGAATTGGATAATCTTTTGTCCAGGTTTAGCAAGAAACTTTATTTTGAGCAAATGCGCGTCTACAAAGGTGTTACGTATTTACCAGCGCAATTATTCGTAAATTGTAGAATAACTACACTGCCATGAAGCGAGTTAGCAAGACATGTATATATAGCTTTTCAATTTGCCACACGAGATGCAGACCAAGAGACAAACAGCCAGGTATTTGACAACATTGGATCGACTAGCATTGCTGTCAGAGTTAATAACAGACAATATCCTGAACGCGAAATTGAGTGTAATTTTGCACCACTGAGGATTGATCATTCGCGAGCGTATTTATGATCCAGGAAGCTATGCAAAAATACCAGGATGTTGATACTGGAACAGAATTATATATGGAGGAATTTGCAAACCTGTATACTATTTATCACTTTGACGTTTCTACGCATTTGGAACGCACACAAGATTCCATAGCAGATGTTGAAGTCAAGTGGGGGCAAACTATCACGTTTATGCAGTAATTACTTCTGTTAGGTTTCTGACACTTGATGATTTTAGTAGTAAGATTACAGTAATTGTTCAGCAGAAGCCTAATTGTCCAAAGATATCACATAAATGAGTTACAGTTCAGTAAAGGTTTATTGACGCCATCACAACAGCAAACCATTGCAGTAGAACATAAGAAGCATACGGGCGTGTCTATCAGACTTGGAAATAACTAAATTCATCAAGGACAGCATGTTCTTGCGCTCACGAAAAAACAAGATGTCAATGTTAGTGTGGCAAAACATTCCAATACTGGATTAACCTTAAAGTTATCAGCCAGACAAATAGCTCTCATAGGTAGCTCTTTATCAGCAATTCTACCATTTCTTGCTGAGTGGGTCCCAAAGATATTACCAATACTTGGTATGCTAGGGACGGCAGCAGCTCCTGGAGCAATATCTGGCGCTACGGAAAGGGCAACAAGCGGCAGAGAAGTGCGACGCAGACAAAAACAAAATGTGTTTGCTTAAAATGTATTTGCTTGCAGAAAGAGTTTTGTCTAAACAATCAACATAGAAATGTCGTGTCAGGAAGTTAGTTTATCTCTCTCTCTCTGAAGCTCAACGTAATAAAATTGCGCTGGCCGTTTCCAGAGGTTGCCCATTATCAATAAGACTATTAGCAAAACAATTATCTTCTGGCAGCGATAACCTCATGCTAACAAAAAGACAACATGACAAAGTGAAAAAACAACGTGCAGCAGGGAAATGTGAAGTACTTGATTTGTCTGCAGCACACTTTAAAAAACAAGGCGGACTCTTACCACTTATATCACTGCTAACTGCTGATAGCGCTGGCACGATGTTGCCTGGACTTCTTGGCAAGCTTTTTGGACGCGGCATGGAAGGTAAAAAAAAAAGAAAAGAGAGCGCGGCGATTGCAATACCTCGGAACACAACGCCGCTAATTAATTTTGACATTGAGAAAGCGCTTAAACACATACAATTATTTCGCGATGTTTTTCCAAAGATAGGATGCAAAGAAATGAATAGCAATGAATGCTGCGTTGTAAATATTGAAAATTAATTTGATGATTCGGAACACATTAGGTTGCCATCGTCAACAGGTCAGATAATAGTGCTGCAGAATATTTTATTCGTTTGCTCCGCCACCGTGCGATTCCATACAAAATATATTTCTAGCTCCAAACAAAGTTGTATTTATAATTCATCACAAATTCAGCATATGAATAGTTCAGCTTGTGGACTTTATTGTATTTATTTTTTCAAATCCCGAAGTCAAGAAAAATCCGCAATACATATCTTATTAGAATTTAATACACTACCTACTTTAGACAATGACAAGTTAGTTTTAGGTAAGCTTAATCAACATAAATGATTTCCAAGTTTTATGTAAATGACAGATATAATGACAACTTCATGGTGCTTATCATGCAGACAAAATACGGAGAATCTTGAAGATACTTCATCTCAAACTAAAAACGGATGTTCTGTCATAAAACCAATGTGGGCCGTTTGCAGCAAAAGAAAATCCAGGTTTGTTAAGGCAATTTCTGGTGGCTGTGCTAATGTCTACAGCAAACAACATATTGTTGTACTTGTAACATTATTTTATGTTTACCCGTTATATATAGGCATGCCTCAGACACAATGTATTCAAGGTAATAAAATTATTGGACACTGTTCTGTGTCTAAGTGTTGTAAAATATATGGCAGAACTTTTGATCTTAATTCGCTCATTGGAAAACTTCTAAAACCTAAAGGCGGCTGGACTCTGCCAGGACATAAGTATACTGTTCCGTGGGATCCTCCGCATAAGCAACTGGATGCAAATGATCAACCGCTTCCTGGAAAACAACCCTATAACAAAGTGGATGCCAATGCGGCATGACATTTTCTACAGAGATCATCCAGAAGAAAGTAACCGCTGCGACAACATTATGGTTGATGAATTAGCCGCTATAAAACAAAAAAGGGATGCGTGAACGCGTCGACAGAGCTTTTGTCAAAGTCGCCATTGGACTCAACCATAAGCCGTAATAAATCTGTTAAAGATCTCGTTAAATTGCACCATTTCTTCGTACAACAGATGAAATCACGCCAACTTGTTTCTCATGTGATATTTTCTGGTATATTTTTGCCGTCTCATTTTGTAATCTAGGTGCGCATTATCGACTCGATTGTACTCATGATAATCGCGGACAATGGCATCTTTGTTTTCATCAAAGTCATATATTTTTGTATAATCAATTTATATATTATGTCAGATACAATTGTTTATATTACAGATGCTTGGTTGGAAAAGCCAGAAATGCTGTTTGATGCCATCGTGACACTGTACAGAAATCCTCATTCGAGCTTTCAATTAAATCTTACTGTGACAAAGCCGTTAGTAGATCCTAAGTGTGAAGTGTTGCTTACGGAAGAACAGCGGCGCATGCTAAGTGATCTTGGATGAATTAATATTTGCTACAATAATTATTTGCTAATGCTTCATAGCTTGTATCAAGCGAAATACCATTCTAACGATACTAGAAACAAAGAATTAGAGAAATAAATTACCTTATATATAATGAGCACAAACATAAACATTAGATAAAACAGACGGGCCTTTACTGGCTACGACAAAACGTTTGCTGTGGAAAATGACGTGTTGTTGCCGTTTGATGTTTTGTTAGGCTAGCAGAGCCAAGCATAAAACAAATTCTGTCCAATGATCTGCGTTTGCAACGTGACATAAATTTTTTTATTGGTACTAGCGTGTTATTTATAAAACAAACGGATGACACTCAAACTGAATCAGAGTTTATAGCCAAACCAGTTCGCGCATTTCATCAGCATTTTGACCTCAAAAGCATTTTCGAATCTCTTCAAAATAGTATTGATAATTTTCAAAAGAGGATTCAGCTTGGGTTGTGATTGGTGTTTGAGATAGCATTGTTAACACTTCTAAGGACAATCCATTACGTGGAAGCTTGTATTTGGAATTGCCTGAAAAAATTAAGAGCAGTCAAAGTTGCGTCAATGTCATAAATAAAGACAAGTGTTTTTTTTGTTTTTTTTTTTTTTTTTTGGGGGGGGGGGTATCTGCGCTGTATGCTGCAAACATAAATCCAAATCGAGTTAGCAATTACACCACATATCAGAACACATTAAAATTTTTACTAGAATAAATTTTCCTGTTCAGATCAATGACGTACCAACATTTGAAAATTTAAACAATATTTCTGTCAATGCCTTTTCGTGGATAATGGTAAAATTTAGCCGCTGCATATTTCTTCACTTAATAGTGAAAGAGAAGTTGATTTGCTATACATTCATAAGGATACCAACAATGGCCACTACTGTTGGATCAAACGTTTTTCAGGATTGAGATATGGACAGTACAACAATGACCAATACAGACTATTTTACTGCAGCTGCAGAAGATGTCGTCATGGTTATATGCGTGAGGACATGCCTAATCAGCATGGCTAAGATTACATTAACATCGTACGAGCTATCATGCCAGAAAGAAAAAAAAACTTAGCATTCAAAAATGTCTGCCATATGACAAAAATTCTGTTTATTATTTCTGCTGATCTTGAAGCACTCACTGTTCCAATTGACTGCGCAAACAATAATCCAAATTCTTCCTTTACCAGAACGTACCAAGAATATGTTCCTTGCGGCTACTCATACAAGTTGGTTTGCATTAATGATGATCCAAGTAAGCCAATACATTTATATCGTGGCGCTGATTGCGGAGAACATTTTATAAAAAAACTTCCTTGCTGAAGTAGAATATGTAAGCAACACTGTTTCAGCAAAAATTACTTATATTCCAGAAGATAGAGAAAACATTTTGAAATCTGAACTGTGCTGGATTTTTGAACGCCCACTTGGTACTGACAGAGTACGTGATAATTGTCTTTGTACTGGAGAGTATCGCGCCGCTGCTCATGACAAGTGCAATCTTCATTTCAAAACGCCAGAATTTATTCCAGTGGTATTGCATAATCTTCGCGGTTATGATGTGCAACTCATCGTAAAGTATTTTGGAACGTTTTCTGAAAAAATAACTGTCATACCTAATAACATGCAGCGCTATATCTCATTTTCGCTTGGTCAATTGCGCTTTATTGACAGTCTTCAATTTTTACAAGCTTCATTAGATGAGCTTGTCAAAGTACAAAAAGTATTCAAATATACAGCTTAAGAATTTCCTGATGACAAACTTAATTTGATGACTGGGAAAAGAATTAACCCGTATAACTACGTGTCATCGTGGGATAAATTTCAAAAAACAAGTCTTCCATAAAAAGAATCATGTTACAGTCAACTTAATGATATTGATGTTTCTGATGCTGATTAATACTACGCCTGCAATGTCTGGTCTGTTTTCGATATTAAATATATGGGTGAGTACCACGACTTGTATCTAAAAACAGATGTATTGTAGCTTAGATATGTATTCGAAACCCTTCGAAATATCTGCATGTCCTATTACAAGTTGGATTCTGTTTGGTACTATTAAAGTCCTCGCTCGTCGTGCGATGCTGCGCTTAAGCTGTCAAAAATAAAGTTGGAATTGCTCCCTGACATCGACATGTTTAATATTTTTGAAAAAGGAATTCGTGGCGGAGTCTCTGTCATTTAAAATAGTTATTCTGTAACCAACAACAAGTATCTTCCAAATCATGATTCTGCGCAGGAGTCAAACATATCATTTACCAGGAATACAATAATCTGGGTTATGTCGCAAAAGTAACCTGTGTGTGATTTCTCATCCAGAACATTTTACAGAACAATTGTTACACAGTGACGATGACACCGGGTACATTTTAGAAGTGGATCTAGCTTATCCTGATAGCTTACATGACTTGCATAAGTATTATCCGCTAGCACTAGAAAACATAACAGTGGATGACACCATGCTACGTCCTCATTTTCTATTGCTCAAAGAAAAACTTGGCGTTGGCAATTTAAATATTCCAAAATTAATTCGAAATCTAATCGATATAACGCGCTATGTGATTCATTACAAAAATCGAAAACAATATCTAGACTTAGGTTTGTAGCTCATCAGAATACATCGTGTATTAAAATTTTAACAACAAGCCTGGTCAAAAGATACATTGACTTTAACACAGCAAAAACAACTGAGGCTACAAATGACTTCGAAAAAGATTTCTTGAAGTTGATGAATAATTCTGTCTTTCGTCGGACAATAGAAAATATTCGCAAATGAGTAAACGCAGAACTGGTCAATAATCAAAAGCGTCGTGACAAGTTAGTCGCCGATCCGGCTTTTACCGCCATAAAAATATTTGATGAAAACTTTGTTGCCATCCATAGAAAGAAAACGCACCTGAAATTAAATAAACCTGTCTATGCCGGTTTACAGTGCTTGAGCTTTCAAAGTTGCATATGTATGACTTCCATTATGGCTATATCAAAGCAAAGTATGGCGATTAAGCCAGGTTGCTGTTTACTGATACAGATTCGTTATGCTATGAAATCGCGACTGAAGATATGTATGAAGATGTGTATGCTGCAAAAACAAATTTGATTTTTCCCATTACCCACGTGACATCAAATTCTATGACGCGAGTAACAAAAAAGTTATTGGTAAGTTCAAAGATGATGCATCATTTAATTCAATAGAAGAGTTTGTTGGTCTTAGAGCAAAAATGTATTCAATAAAACTTGCTGATAACAATGTCAAAAAGCGCACCTGTTATGTATACTGAATTTATAGTATGCGTCCATGCTTCTAAGTTGTACTTTAGTCAGATTATGGTCATTTTGTAAACAACATGTTTACATAGTATTGGAATTCAAGGCCGGTTTTGTTACCAGCTGGACTGTTATTTCCATGTCTTGTTGTGACAAAAGTCAGGTACACAAAGTAATTTTCCATAAAAATTATTCATATTCTGATGTGAGATGTGAGAATTGTCAGGTAGGCCATTATCTTCATAGGCATTTCGCAATTAGACTGATGTGACATAGGTCATGTAGGCATGTGTATTTATATACAGATTTTGGTAAACAAATTCATTCTTATTCTAGACTTTTGATTTTAAAAGATTAGTCTGTAAGGAATCTGTTTTAGTTGTGTTGTTGAAATCAGATATAATTCAGAGAGAGGAATTATTTATTTACAATATTCACTGGAATACTAAAATGCTCATAGATTTTACGACTTTTGGGATTATGTGAATTCATTCAAAGCATTCCGGATTACATCATTGTGGTACATCAGGACATTCAAGACTTGTGGTACATCAGGACATTCTAGGCTATTGCAATTCATTCAGAACATTCTGTATTTTTAGACTTGTGATTAGGACACTTAGGATTATTTGGAATTTAACTCACAAATTGCAAGTGTCTTTTGAATTTTCACTTTAATTGCCTGGAAAACATTGCTTGAGGATTTTACTTATATTGCTGGTTTCACTTTTTTATTTATGTTACATATTTTTAAGACCTAGAGTCGTAACTTGACAAAGTTAAAAAAAAAAGCAAAAAAAAAAAAGCAAGTGTTCTTAAAAGAGTTATCACACATGCGGATTATTTAAAAGCGTTATCTGGAGAGAAAAAAATTACACGACAATGAATACCATCAGATCTAATTAATCACCACGTTTTTAACACCGTAACTCTAAAAAAATTGGACTATCTGCATATGACAACAAGCGTAATATTATCGATGATGGTGTCAATACTTTGGCTTCCGGCAATTTCAGAATTAAAAAAAATAATAATAACGATGCAGATATTTTCACAGAA
Source organism: Margaritifera margaritifera (assembly GCA_029931535.1). Lineage (NCBI taxonomy): Eukaryota > Metazoa > Mollusca > Bivalvia > Unionida > Margaritiferidae > Margaritifera > Margaritifera margaritifera. The sequence goes on along the minus strand of JAQPZY010001652.1, from coordinate 3,433,212 downwards.
CAAAACATAATCTAAAGGCAAAACTTATGCCGCTGTAGCAAAACAAAATAAAAACCAAACGTTGCGAATTGGTGAATAAGATTTATTTCTTATGCCGCTGCAACAAAAAAGAATAGCCCTACGGCTTGTACCAAGTGATATCTCAGCTTTAAACATGGATGGGAATATTTCTCGCTCTCAAGCATCTAAGTTTGTGGCTTCTATTGTTCGACTCCGAGACGCAAATTATTTATTTGTCGTGTAACAGCTTCTAAGTTTGCGATCCTGTTATCAGATTTATTTCCGTTAAGGTGATCAATAACAAGATCTCTTGGTATGACTCCATTAAAGCATTCAAATACAAATCGATGTGTGCTCAATATCTTTTGACATCTGTCCGTGCTAGAAACTGCAATAAGAATTTAGCCAATGTTGTTAGGATATTTGGAAAGATTTGAAGCAAAACATGTCTTACGTCTCCGTTTTCGTTTGCTTGATACAAGTTCTGGACGGGATGATCTGTCCAAGCCGTTATATACAAGCATCTTTATCTCTCTAATTCAACATTCATTATGATTAAAGACAAAAATTATGCTCACATTGATGTAGAGGACAAAAATATGGTATATAGAAAGGCCTTTCTCGAAAACACAAGTATGATTTTTTTAGGTGAAGCCATATGCGCGCGTTTGAAACAAAAAAAAAAATACTTTTTGCAAAAGCCCAGTCTCGGACCGGGTACTAGCCTGCTTTGTTACGTTTCTGTTTTGCACCAGGTCGCTAGTGTGAACGGCTTCGGAGGTCTCATAACCTTTTCCCTCCTGCAACGTTTAGGTTGTGTTCACATCGGAAGATAGGTCGTTACATGATCCGTGTTTTGTTAAAGATCTGACTGCCTCCTAACTGCTTCAAGAACCAAAGACCCCGGTCTAAATGTCAAGACAGAACGGCCAACACCGTGATTTGATTTGTGGACACCTCTTGGACCTCTAGCTATGCCAAACTAAAAGGCCTTTGAGGTGACCCTCTTTTGAGCCAAAAAGCTATAAAGGATTTTATATTTGTGTGTGTGTCGCCCAAAGGTCTGTTGTTGCAGGTTTCATTAAAAAATCAAAAAGAATTTTGAAGAGAATTTTTTATTATTATTGTTTTTGACCAGGGTTCCTCTTGTTAATTTTTTTTGTGATGGAGCGTACTTGTTTAGGTTCCCGTCTCCAGGTTCCCAATCGGTCCGCCCCTTGGCCAAAAGAAATTTACACTGTGGCTTGTACTCCCCTCCTCAGGCATTACCCTTGCGGCTGGTTTCCTTGCCATGTTAAATATGATGGTTACAGCGATCCTTGCCAGGGATCTATATAAGTCCAGTGTGTGCTATATGTATATGCTATATATGTTTTGTCGTCTGCTATAGCCCCTGTGTTTTTGTTTGCACTGGCTGTGATTGGTCAAATCTTGTAGTAGTTTTTATTTAGCATTTATGTAGAAAGAAAAACAGAATATAAAATTTATAGAAATCTCTGTAGCCGAGATTATATAATCGAGATAGCGGGTGCCTCATTTTTAGTTTGCGACAGGATTTGACGTGCGCCACCCTGGCAACCACGACCCTTAGTGGGTGTGCTATTCCCGTTAGTTTCTGTCCCCGTGAGACACCAGATCTTTTCACAGATATCTATAAATAGACTTCACCTTATATATCAATAAGTACTATACTATATTTCTTAGTTTATGGTGTCGGCAAAATTGCATACTTCGGTCTACCTAAATATTCGCCATGTGGTAATCACAAGCAAGAGGGATATTTTGACTCTCACAATGAGGCCCTATGAGGGAATCAAAGTCTATGTAGTAATCACGTGCAAGGGATATATTATTTTGACTCTCATAATGAGTCCTTTCCGAGGGAATCAAAGTCCATGTGGTAATCACATGCGAGGGGGATATTATTTTACAAAGTCCAGTAAAAGTGTAGCAATATGTGATGCTTCGCATTGTTTGACACTGAGTGTTGTGTATTAGTCCCACACTGTGTTGATATCAGTATTTGTTTGCTCTGGTCTTGTTGAAAGAGTAAAGGGACTGATTTCCTCATATGAGAGTTACCCAGTTCTGATGAAGAAAATAGTTACACATGTGAACTATGAGATAGAATAGAGAAGATATCCCTTCCTATCAACTGCACTTAACTATTCGAAGTTATTCGACTCGCATCGGAAAGAGAAGAGGATTTTCCAAATGGGGAAGTCAGCGGGACTCTAAGATGCTTGGTTAAACTGCCGCCTGAAAGAGCCTAGAGAAACTTTACCGAGAACGTCACCCAATATCCCCATTTACGTAATCTCTATTACAAGTATGTCTTTAGAGGAGTAGTATAGTGGGGGTATATGGCCCGGTGGGGCAATATGGCCCGGTCACGGGAAAATGAACATGGATGGGGCACTCTGGCCCTGTAACGGGAAAATGAACATGGATGGGGCACTCTGGCCCTAGTAGCAGGAAATGAACATGAATGGGGCACTCTGGGTCAGTAACGGGAAATGAATATGGAGCGGGTACTTGGGGACAGTAGTATTTATGGGGCAGAAGTGTTTAAGGGGCAGACACTCCACAATATACCATCAACACGCCGTGTGTAGAGACCAATACCCCGTCATCTACTATCCAACTCCCCACACTATACCATCAACACGCCATGTGTAGTGACCATTACTCCGTCATCTACTATCCAACACCCCACCCTATACCATCAACATGCCGTGTGTAGTGACCAATATCCCGTCATCTACTATCCAACACGCGGGTGTAGTGACCTTCTGCCTAGTGGCTATATCTATAGAGCCTAATTTTATATATAAAGCATTACCAATACCTCAGATCATGTTGGAGGTGTCAGTAAATTTGCATATATTGTACCTATGTTATAAATAGCTTTAATCAAGGGAACCAACTCATAATAACACAAAAATGGACGTAACTAAAGGTTGTACTAAACTTCGGGAACCGTCACGGACTTTAGCGTAGACTAGAACAAATCCGGAACATTAGATTATAATGACCTAGACTAAAAGTAGTAACAAACTTCCAAACTGTCACGGACGTTAGTGGAGACTGAAAATAATCCGTAATTTCTTTTTTAAAAATTGGCCAAGACCAAAAGTAGCATTAAAATTCCGAAATTGTACCGGACGTTAGCGGAGACTGAAAATAATCCGGATTTTGTTCTAAAAAAATTGGCCAAGACCAAAAGTAGCACTAAAATATTGAAACTCATAGACAGAACGAAGGGAGTAGTGAAAAACAAAACGGTGGGTCTACTACAAATCATTTTGGTGGAGTTAACGTATCTGAAACAAATGTATCATACTTCTTTAACACAACCCAAGAAAAAGAGACCATCACGGGCTAAGCTTTCTAAACCCATTTCATCATCCACTCTCACTAACCCTGAGATGCCACCACCTTTGACTACTACTATCAAAGCAGCAGCATCAACAACAATAACAACAACAGGATTTGGACGTAGATAGGGATTGAGACAGTTAAAGCTCATCATGTCCAGTCCATGAGTTTGTTAAAAACAAACACCCCTACGGTCCTTTACTAAACTCTCCACATTTCTTAGAAAAGAAATCAAATTGCCAAATCAATTAAAATTTAAAACCCATCATTGGATTGTGCATGAGTGCGTGCGTGCTTCCATACTCTAAAAAATCAAAACCAAAAGACACTTACTTGTTATGGCAGGAGTGTTAATACACACGCTCTATTTACGAGAATTTAACATGGGAAAGTTTATGGGGTCTACGAGAATGTAACATGCGAATTGGTATTTACTATCCAATTACTTAGTTATCTACTATCCAATTACTTAGTTATCTACTATCCAACGCCCCATACACACTATTCCAAACGCCTTGTGTGGTGTCTAAAACCCCAAACCTACTATCAGACGAAAAGGGTATGATGTGAAAGAAGGAATGAAATCACACAAATATACTATTCAACACTCACTTTTTTGAATAATACCCAACAGCCACTTTTTGATCACTATCCAACACCCACTTTTTGATTACTATCCAACACCCATTTTGTTTATTACTATCCAACACGCTGTGGGAGTGATCAACATCCCCTACACTTACTAACCAACCAAAAAGGGTAGGAGTGCTCTACACACATTATACTTACACACACACACAAATCTACTATCACATAAGAGTGGTGGGATTTAAAAGAAGTGGATGAAATAGACACACACTATCATATACAAACAAGGGTAGATGGCAAGACTGATGAACCCATCACTATACATGCTTGAAGCACGGACGTGATGGAAAGCATCCCCTCAGATTCGGTACGCGGACATGCAAAAAACATGACCAAGATCGATAGAGAGAAATGTGAAAGAGTAGGTACCTCGGATCGATAGAGAGGGTGAAAGAGCATGGGCATAAAATTGTTTCATATGCATAAAAAAACACAACACCATTTTTTCCAAAAATCAACATTTTTAATAAGAAGAAGCTTCTCTAACTCAAAATACAAACAAACAATATTAAACATGAACTTATTTACAGGGTTAACAACGTTGTGAAGTCAAACTGAACTTCCAATGATCTAAGACATTCTGTCCTCGATGCACACTTCGTTTCTGAGCTAAACGACAAGAGATAACTATCATGTTCACAAATTTTGTTTTCTATTTTTTCATCTTTACTAGAGTACACACAATCAAAAGAAGGCACTAAATGGATAATTTCTTAATACACACTTCACTTTTTCCTTGAAAGTGTCTGTCAAGTAGTACAATGAACTACGGCGGGCAGCCTCTGTACTGTGCTGCAAGAAAGCTTCGATGCGTTCGGTCTCCAGAGAAGTGAGTGGAGGTAAGGAACGATCCTACAAGTCTTTATACCACTCTCTCAAAATATGCCTTTCTGATATCCTATCCCATGCGTCGTCCAGATACTGTGCCAACTTTTTCCTGTACACTCATCATGAAAATTTTGGTATTTCGATCACACATATAATAATCATTTCTGTTCATTTGTGTAATTTCTTCAGCTAGCTTCTTAGCAAAACAGGAAACCATATGTTTTTCTTGTTCTGGCTATCTTGGCATCATGACTATAATGTCGTCTTCTTCTTCTTCTTCTTCTTCTGGATAGAAAACATCCTCATCGCTTATCTCCATAGTTTCGTCGTGTTGCATCTTTATTCTTCTAATAGTCTAGAATCACTTCTCTCAAACTGTTGATTTCCAGAGTATTCTCAAAGTTTGCATACAAGATGACGTTCACGGTGTTGACTAGAGCTGTAGCAAACTGAAGTTACACACGAAGTTGACCTGATTTTATAGGGTGGAAAAGTTCTTCGTCGCTGCCTTGATCGGGAGTGAAATCAAATCCCCACAAAGCATATCCTCCTGCATAATCCTCGTACGAAATGCTGTTGGTGCCTAACTGTCCTGTGGCTTCAACCAAAGTCAAGTAAGATCGCAAGTAATTTTTCTGGGCAAAGTTGGGTTCAAAAGGTTTGGTACACAACGTCTGGCCGTCTCGAGTGACTTCTATCTTGGAGACGTTGAAGTGTTGAAAGTCGAAAGGAGGGCTGCATTACTGACGATGCCGATGAGTAAACGTTTGGGGAGCTGTCCTTGGAAGACGTGATCATTCAACTTTGGATCGGAATCCAGAAGCAATGGTAAACGTTTTCACTTCCACTCGTCGCACAGGATACTTGGCGGTGGTTCTGCTCAACGTTTGACTGATGTCGTTGGCCACTTTATGTAACACTTCGACACGGCGCACGTAGAATCTGGCTTCTTCGATGAGGGTTTTGTACTCGTTGGCATTAGCCATCAAATGGAAGACGGTACTACTGCGATTCAGTCTCAGACGTACATCCACTCCGTTCAACAAATACTTGTCTTGCAACCACATGTCCAAATGCAAACGATCCATCAGTTATAACGTGCGCCCTTGTTTGATTTTCTATCGACGGTTGTTAAATCCCACATTGTGAGGATCGTCATCTGCAGTCAACTCTGTGTCGCTTAACTTTTCCGAGGTGTCAGGTTTCCATACCACGGAAGCATCCAGATGGGTATTCTTGGCTTCTTTTCCGTACGTCAAGAGATTTTCCAAGTAAGCACGGTAAGGGTAAGTATCCATGCTGCTGCTGAACAGTTTGTTATTCAAGTACAAATCCACTTTGCTGAACAACGAATGCATGCAATTATTGACGGGATCTACTCTGGCATCGGCCCCAGGATTGCTGTTGTCCGTTTTGAGCACTTACTTTGAGTTTCAGGTACAAGTGGCTGCTATTCAGATCGATGTAATCTTCGGTTTGTCCTTTGGTTTCAAATTCGATAGGAGCTGAAGTCGTCAAAGACGATACAGGATGAAATTCTACCCATTGGGATTCTTGCATCGTCATCATGGTCGGGTACATGGCAAACAGATCCAGTTCTGATTTGGTACATTCGCAAGAATCTCGGTGCATCATTTTCAACAGTTAGTAATCAAACACTTCTTATTCTCTGACTGTTCTTCTTTTCTTATTCTTTTTTTGAACACCGTGCGGTTTATGAGCTCTGAAGGGGTGTCGACGTCTCTTTCTGCCTCGTCCTTGCTGTTGCGTTGAGGAAGAAGTAATGCCAGGGCCAGAAGTGTGAAGCGAATTTATAGGGGTCTCTCGGCGACCCAAAAGATCTTTTCCAGTTTGCAGCACACATTTTTTCCTGCTCTCATAAAGGCTTCATTAGGATTTTGTTTGTCGATGAGGACGTTTTGAAGAAAGTCTTTTCCTTGCATCAAAGCGGCATCTTTTAAGGCATGCAATCCTCGAGTCACCATGGGTTTCAAGATGCTACCGTCCGAAAAGCAGATTTTAACATATCTCCTAAACCGTGTCTTCGTTTTCGAGCCACTCCTCGGTACACAGGATACATTTTGGGTGTTACAAGTCACTTGAGAACCTTTTTCGAAAATGAAGTTTCACCGTGACTTTTCCTTTAGTGAATAGAATATTTTGTCCCAGATCTCCTTTTATACTAATGTTGACACTGTCAAAATACGATTTGCTGACTGGAAGATAATGAGGATGTACAAATTCACGGGGAACGTGATACCTGTTTCCACCGTCCTCGTACGCGGCGACGGCAGAATCCACTTTGAAAGGAATGACTCTCAGTAACGGAGGGGCTGTGTTTCCCACCACGTTACTCCACCACATCGGAGTACACAAACAATAAATTCAGTCCTTCGTTCAATTCGATAGGGTAACGAAAATGCTTGTAAAATCGATCGTTGTTGTTGAAGTCTTTGGTACGAACTAGTTTTGTGTATCCACCCAACATGGCAAACAACTCAGGAGAAAAAGTGATGGACAATATTTTAGCATCCGAAAAATGCATTTTTAGACGGTGAGAAATGGCATGATACTCGATCAGGACACTTTTCTTGGTTTTGTCCAGGGTTTTGCCAAACTGGTCGTTGAAAATAGCCGCAATGGTGTCCACCAGTTGTTGAGCAGTAAAATAATAGTCTGTAGGAATTCTCATGTCATGTATACTGAATTGAGGATTGGCGGGTGATGGTCTTTTGGATTCGTAAATGCCAGGATCATTTTTGTCCAAGTGCTCTTGCACTTGTTCGTTCAGGATTTCGACGATAAAAGTGGTTTGATCTCCAGACACATTCATGGCTTGCGTAGGATGAATGATTTCTACCAAAGCCACTTCCCAATGAGCTTCGTGATCCAATTGTATGGCTTGATTTAATTTGGCCGTGAAACAACAAAAAGTGTTGTTGGGAAACACATCCATCGAACTGTCACTGGATAAAGTTAAATAAAATTGGTTATTCATAGTAGTTCGAGGGTTTTGGTCTCCGAGGAGTCACTCGTGGTCAGAGGAGAATGATGTTCAAAATGTTCCAAAAGAGGGTTGCTATTGTTGTGACTGGAAGAAGGATGACTGGCGTTGACCGTACCGTTGTGGTGACTGCTGTTGTGACTGTCCGTCGTATACTTCAAGGAAGAATTGGGCAGAAGATAACCGACGCAACTGCTGTGTAAATTGGTTCAAAATTGTCTGTCCTCTTGTTGCAAACTCAGATTGGCAATGGCTGCTCCGATGACACAATACACCACAAAGATTTGGCAGAAAAAGACGATTTGATTTTTAGGGACACATTCTCTACACCACACCCACTAAGGTTGTTTTTGTTATTCTTGACGAGAGGAACTCTGCGAATGAGAAGAGGTAGCTGATGTGTTGAACGGCATGTTGGTTACTTCTTCTTTTTATAGTCGACGACTTGGGAAGCGGTAATCCAAGAATCAAAACATGTAGGATATCCTTTCCAACGCACTTTGACATCTTCTACTCGACGTTTGCCTACTTTACGTGTTTTTCGTTCGATAATGCTTTCGATATCGTACAAGTCGTCTTCTTTTTTGGTCACTCGTTGTAACTCAGGCAATTAAAAAGTTCCTTTTAACACTTCTTCGTGCATGTCTTCCAATTTGTAGACGGGAGGATCACGTCCACGCACTTGACACGAAACAATTCGGTAGTCCAGTTGGGTAAATAACCTTTGTCAAAAGTGCGTTTGGTTTTTCCGATGCGAACCCAATCTCCCGTCTTGAGCACCAGGGTTTTCTGGTGTCCATCTTTGGTGTACCAAACAATTTATCAAACACAGTCACTTCGTTTTCAGGGGTGACCTCTTCGGGGGCACATCCGATGCTACGATTGTACGATTGATTGTACGCTTTGATCAAACGTGGTAACACGTCGATGTATTTTAGAGTGTGTTGATGTGTAAAATATTTCCACATGCGTTCTTTCAAAGTTGTTTGAAAACGTTCCACGACACTGGCTTTGGTTTCAGGATTCTCAGTGGTAAAACAAATGAATGTGGCGTTGTTTCAATTATTTTTAAAAAGCTTGGTTTAGAAATTCGGTGCCTTTGTCGGTTGGCCATCGTAAAGGGTGACGACCACTTTGTTTCAACACCAGTTTTAAAGCGCGTACTAACTCGGTACTGCTTTTAGAAGTCAAAGGAACGACCCAAGCGAATCTGGAAAACACGTCGATGACAGAAAACAAATATTTGTGACCACGATTGTAGGCTTCCAAATGAGAGACGTCCGCTAAATCTGCTTGCCATTGATGATCGATGCCATCCACTTTGGTTTGACTTTTAGAAAATTTTCGTCGAATGGGTTTGTGTAACGTGTACGTCGATTGTTCTTGTAACCATCGTCGTACTTCTGGCAAACGTACACTTTCCAATTTGCTTTTAGCAGCCCGATACAATTTTTGAACTCCTCCGTAACCAGCAGCATGGGCAGGATTATAGTAAATGCTAGCTAAAAGTGTCTCCATGTTTTTGTTACTTCTCAATAAGTCAACCAACTACCAATGCTCTTTTCTTTGTGTGGTATTTTTTGGATTGCAATGCTTTACGTGTCCGACGAGCCACTGGTGTAATGGAGGATGTCTGAACAGGGGTAATCGGTTCTGTTTTGACTTCTGTCTTCAATTCTTTCCTTTTCTCTTCTGATGGCAAAGGGGTGGACATCATCTTTTTGATCCAACCCGGTGGTTAACTTTCGTATTTTTTTAAGGGGTGGAGTTTGTAACTCTTCTTCTTCTTCCGACTTTCTCTGTCATCCCCGTGGCGGTATCTGCTGTCTTGGTGACTTTAGGTTCGCTTTTCATCATGGTCTTGAAATCTCTCAGAGTGGGTTGAGCTGTTTCGTCTACAGCTTTCTGGTGAAAGAGTTGAAGACGTTGCAAGAGCTGACCGTACCGTTGAGATTTTTCTGTTTCTGACAAATCACTTCGATCCATGACCGATTATAATTCTTGTTGTAACTGAGACATCTCGTTGAGATTCGGATTGGGAGGTAAATGAGGTATCCGCTTTTCGTACCAACGATGGAGTCCCATCCATTGTTTGTAATGAACTAAAGTCAGTTTTCGTCCTTCCATAAGATCCAAAGGTACAAGTGTGTCGTCTTTCCAGAGAAGGGTGTCCTTTTTATCTTCTTTTTTTCTTCCCGTCTTTTTATCTCAAGAGTCCTAACAGCTTGAGAAATGCTCCTCATTGCACCAACATTTTCTTCTTTTGACTACGAGATAGTTTCTTCTTTTTGGTCATTGGTCGACGAACGTTCCGATGTTTTCTTAATGTTGGTGTTTTGGTTTTGCCTTTCTTGGAACGAGTAGAATGGTGTGTACTTTTTCGTGTCATCTGCTTGGGCGTCAGAAGCAAAAAATAGAACTGAGGTCTCTCGAAGGTCACACTTCTTTTTATACTGGAACACTCTTTATCTCATGACTCCTCCTAAAAGTGGCCCAGCAATCGTTCCTAACAAAGGAGCCGCTTTTTTTAAAAACGGTCCAATCAGCATGGGTAGAAATCTTCCTCGTTGCACCAACATGTTTTTCTTTTGCTGGAGAGGTATTTTCGTTTTGACCATTTGACGAAGAACGTTCCGATGTTTGCCTTATTTCCGTTTCTGCATCTTGGACAAAGGTACCGTTCCTTTCAACACATTCAAACAACATTCGCACACGTTATCGATGATTTCTTTGGGGGCTGTTTGAATGAGTTGTTTTTGCATGGGAGGATTGGATTTAGTCAGAACGGACAACACGTCCCAATGTTTAGCCAGACGAGGCTGAAGTCCTTTTTTGGTTTTGCCTTTCTTGGGACGAGTAGAATGGTGTGCACTTTTGGGGGTCATCTTGGATGTCAGGAGCAAAAATAGAACTGAGGTCTCTCGGAGGTCACACTTCTTTTTTATACTGGAACACGTCTCCACTGATGGTCAGCACGGCGTACCATCTTCATGACAGGCATCACTCGGCGTTGAGGTGTTTTCGACGGACTAAATCGTGTCAGTTCTTGTTTGGATAAATCCAGTAAACTTTGTAACACGTCGGTTCTCTCTTGGACTTTGGTTTTAGGTGAGGCCACTTTTTAGCGGCAGCCGCAGTGGCTAAATCAGCCGAAGAAGATGCCCCCTGAGTGGGTTTCATCATCACAAAGGGCGAAGAAGAAGACGAAGAAGTGGACGGAGGAGAAGGAGCCACCGTCACTGCCTCTCGTGGCTTTCGGGAGTACGTGCGCGTCCTAGCGGTAGTAACTCTCTTTCGGGCAGCAGATGTTGTGGTTGGTTTTTTCTTGTTAGGAGTTTTCTTCTTCTTCTTAGGGGTTTTCTTCTTGGGGCTTTTCTTTTTCGTTTTGGTTTTGGCTTGGGCATTAGGATCCCATTCAAAAGAGAACGAATCATGACACCTCCTAAAGATCCACTACCACCAGGGGTCAAAATGATTTGTTTTTTAGTGCGTGGATCGATTCTGGGATCTGCCAGTTGTGACAATGCCACTTTATGTTTTTCAAAAAAACGTTTGGTTTGATGAGGGATGTGAATGATACCTTGAAGTAATTGACGTGCTGTCAAAGTAAACCATCGTAACACTTCTTTGAGACTAGCTTCTAACAAATGGCACGGCCATACAGGACACGAATCAATTTGGTAGGAGGATGAGATTGAAAGGAAATCATCTCGAAGACTGTGAAAAAGAAAATGACGCGGTGGATGTTTTTATAGGTTTTTTTTCTTTCAGAGAGTGACCGAAGGGGACGTATAAATGACGTGACCTCCTTCTTGACACCAGTGGTGAAACAAACTGGAACGAAATCTCAAATAATCGGGAGTGGTGGGTTTTAAATCGATGAGTAAATACGCATGAGGTGTTTGAGTGGCATCGTCGTACGCATAATTCAACCAAGGAGTGCCTAACTCTTTGGCTAACACTTGCACTTTAGATTTGTCTCTGGAGCTTTTAAACAAGACCACGTAATGGGCATTGAGACTGATGGTACGATAGGCTTTACTTTTTGAAATAAATTTTGAGTAATGTAAATGATACTGGCATTACGATGATGTCCTTTTCGTGTAAACCAAAGCTTAATTTCTTCTTCGTCTTCTCCTAACATGTCATCGAAGATGACCAGATGTGTTTGACTCAAGTCAGACACGATCCCATCGTCTTCGCGAGGAATGCCTTCGACAAACGAAATGGCTTCTCCTTGACTTTCACGAAGTAAAGTGTAAGACGATTGCCACTCTTTGTAACTCCACACGATACGTTGAGGAGGACGATCAAACAAATGAGATTTGTGTTCAATCAAACGTTTGACAAATTCGGTTTTGCTGAACCACTGGGTCCAGCAATCAGCATGTTAAAAGGATGGCGCAGATACAAAGTTTCCCAACTTTGACGATCTAACTTTTCGTCAATCACTTTGACCACAGAAGAAGAGGCAGAAGAGGCGGAGGCAGATGCAGCCATGACTGAGGTAGGAAGAATTTTGAGAAGAACACGAAAGACACAAGACATTTTATACGTTTCATACACGTTTAATGTTTTTTATTTACAAAAAAAAAAAACTATTTACAGATCATGAAGCACGAAACCGCATACAGCAAAAATGGTGAGGCATAACAATAAGGCACACACTAAAAGAACCAAAGTGGTGTATAAACAAGTCAATGTACAACAACAATAGTCTCGATGGAGGTGTGTCCTACGAAATGGGTGTACACGCACTGGTATTCTTGTCTCTGTTGTGGAAGAATGGAATGTCTCTGGCGGAAAGGTTGTTTGTTCCTCAGGTGTTTCTATTGGTACGACGGTGTTGTCTTCTTCTTGAGGTTCAAGTGTCATGGTTAACTTTGTTTCCAAGTTCACTTTTTGTCTTGGAGGATTAGTGACACGCAAGGTCCTTGGCAAAGTGTGCCACTTCTTGTAGCCAAGTATCGAAACCAACACTTTTCCAGTCACGTACATCTTTCCAATAGTAAAGTTGTTGGTGTAACCCACTAGCGATGCAGACTTCTTGGAAAGTATGAAGTGCAGATAAAGTTTGACAAATGTCTTCTTCACACAGATGTACACCACTGGTGTTCATCACGATTCTCAACACTATAAAGCGTGAATGGTCATGTTTTTTTGTTGCATGTACCGTTCATCAAAATAGTCCACAACAAACACTGGTCCTCCAAAATAGTCCACAACGAATACTGTTCCTCCAAAATAGTCCACAACGAATGTCCTGGGAAACGAAATCCAAGAAAAGTAGTCACAAACACAGACACCACATATCGTCCAAAATTCAATGGAAACAATTTTTGTATCAATTGTTTGTAATCCTCTAAGGTCTGAACACTATCTTTGACTTCCTTCCACGGCATTCGTTCCACGAGTGAAGACAACGGTCGTGGGATGGTCAGCTTTTATATTAGTCCTTGGCAGAAGAGTCCTATTGTGTGTTGGCACAAAACCTTCCAGTCTTTTTTATACCATCCAGATACAATGGGCCAGAGATTTCCATAAATTTTTCGCACTTTGTCCACGTTTGACATTGTCAACATTTTTGCATCAATCATCCTTCTTATTTCATCCGGATGCCAGATGTGAAAAATTATATGACATCTAGCATATATTTGTTTGCGTTTGACTTGTATCTTGACAAACTCTCTGTAAATGCGTTCTCGCAGCTCCAAAGGCAGATTCTGAATGTGCTCCGCTAAGCTAGTAATTCACAGGCACGTCTTTCTTTTTGATGAAATAGTCACACGTTTGCCAAATGGAATCGAGTGGTACAGAATATCCAAGATGTTCAGTGATGACCTTTCTACACCTCAGACGACGTGAAGGCGTTTCGTCTGAGGTGACACTTCTTTTAAAAGCTTTCTGTATTCCTCGAAGTTTGTCACTTTTTCCTGAACTTCGTTCCATCGAATTCTCTGTATCACTGTCATATGGTAGGTGGTGCCATCCAAACTCTTAAAGGAGGTAGGTAGTCATTCATGAATGTCTGACAATTTGAATATCTTGACACTAATCAGTATTTTTATAGCATTCAGATATCAATGGTTAAAACGTCTATGTTGTAAAGATGCAATTGTTTTCTTTGCGTTTCACTTGAATCTGGACCAACTCTTGGTAAATGCGTTCTCATAGCTCCGGAGGCAAACAACGAATGTGCTCTTCTAAAGTATCCGACATATTATTTCTTGAGACCGACTTGGAGCATCTGGCATGCTCCAAGTAAGCTGAGTCTTTATACTCCCATTCGCGAAGCCTCACACCGCAACTGAAACAATTGACTTTATCACCTTCTCCCACGTAGAAAAATCCAGCTCTGGCTAAAGAGTTGGAAGTGGGTAATCCATTCCTATGTTTAGGCCATTTTTTTTGAACGTGCTCAATCGACTGGCACAATCACAATAGTTAGGTACGACCACGGGAAGTTTGTATTCTTTCAACTTGAAGTCTGCAGTGGGTCCATCACACGGTTGCTGTGTTGAAGTTATCATCAATCTTGGTGACCGTCTGTTCTAGTGAAGATCAGCGTGTCTGTACGGCAAAGTGGTGTGGTCTGGAAGTCGCACTCGTTTCTGGCACACGTAACCGTACGATTTTGTGAGGTTCTATGATTTCACTCGAAAGTCTTGAGCTTGTCTAGACTGTAAAGCATTTTTCAATACATCAGAGTTCACCACTTGGCTGGCTCGATAGTTCAGTGTCAATCCTTTGACTTTACATTTGGTGTGGAGTTGGTCTTGTCGGTCTCTGTATCGGTAGCCGTAATTTTTAGGGTCACCGCTGGCACAACTGAGGATCGGCTCTTGGGGATGCTCGTCCGTCCATGCTCCTAAGCGATCTCCTTCGATCGTGGGGTGTGGGTAACCAGGGCGATTGATGTACATACAACTGTCGGTGTTAAAGCACAGGACACGATCTCCCAACAATTCTAAAGCCTCGTTGTACAATTTCAAGCGAGCATTTACTTAACGTAGGCTGCAATGACCACATTGCTAAAGTCGTCGGGGTGTATAAACTTGGGCTCTTCTTCGTAATTGTCGTTTCAATATTTCTAACAAAAAATTCCACAAATCGGTAATGAAGCCGGCGGGTTTATCGGGAGGCACTTCAGACTTAAAGTCTTTAAAGTTGACCATGTAGGTGTAAGCCGTGGGTCTAAATTTTCTGGAAGTCACTTTTTGCGTTTCTAGGGAGCTACGGAACGACTTTCTTTTTTAGGTATTCTAGATTCTCTTGGTCTTGTGGAAGGCATTGTTTCAGGCTCACTCATTTCCTCTTCGAAATCGCTGGCATGCACTTGGGCTAACACTTCAGCTAGCGGTGTTTGAGGCGGTACGGAAAGTCGTCGTCGTCGTGGCCTCTTAGTTTCTTCTGTTTTCTCACTGAAATTACATGATCGTTTCATCTTGATTGCAAACTTTGATTTGATTGAGTTTTACATAGGCTCTCTCCTACCCTCGGAGTAACTATTCGTTATTCAACTTTCACACCGCGAAGATGGAAGAGTCAAGATAGATCGCCTTTCTGGTCAGAGATTTACAGAGAGTCATTCGAAAGTATACCAGTAAGACATGGACTAATCATCCTCTCGAGATAAAAGTCAAGATACTTGCTATATCTGCCAGGAGAATGGACATTGGGCTCCAGAATGCCCACAACGTCAAATTAAAAGAAAAGAAAACAGAGACAAAGGGAAAGATACATGTTATCATTGTCAATAAAAAGGACATTGATCTTCAGAGTGCCCTAAGTAACCAGAGAACAAACAAGAGAGGGGGAGGCAGAGGGCTCTTCAGCACCTGAAGAAGAACCCATTCCCGTCGTCAAGAAAGGTAAGAAGGCAAGACGACTGGAAGTCAGTGAAGAAAAAGAACCCTTGAAAAAGAGAGACAGACAGTGAACTATGAACTTGAGTGATGTGTTATGAAATGTTCATTGTGATTTTTTAAAAAGAGAATATACCAAAAAGAAAAAAGTAAGTGTCTTTTGGTTTTTATTTTTTAGAGTATGGACGCCCGACCGCACTCATACACAATCCAATGATGGGTTTTAAGTTTTAATTGATTTGGCAATTTGATTTCTTTTCTAAGAAATATGGGTGGTCCTGAAAAGGACCGTTGGGGTGTTTGTTTTTAACAAACTCATGGACTGGACATGATGAGCTTTAACTGTCTCAATCCCTATCTACGTCCAAATCCTGTTGTTGTTATTGTTGTTGATGCTGCTGCTTTGATAGTAGTAGTCAAAGGTGGTGGCATCTCAGGGTTAGTGAGAGTGGATGATGAAATGGGTTTAGAAAGCTTAGCCCGTGATGGTCTCTTTTTGGGGGGAGCGGGTTGTGTTAAAGAAGTCTGATACATTTGTTTCAGATACGTTAACTCCACCTAAATGTTTTGTAGTAGACCCACCGTTTTGTTTTTAACTACCCCCTTCGTTCTGTCTAAGAGTTTTGACATTTTAGTGCTACTTTTGGTCTTAGCCAATTTTCAAAAAAAAATTTAAAAAATTCCGATTATTTTCAGTCTCGCTAACGTCCGGTACAATTTCGGACGTTTAGTACTGCTTTTAGTTTTGGCCAATTTTTTTTTTTAAATTCCGGATTATTTTCAGTCTCCGCTAACGTCCGGTACAATTTCGGAATTTTAGTGCTACTTTTAGTCTTGACCAATTTTTAAACAAAAAATTCCGGAGTATTTTCAGTCTCCGCTAACGTCCGTGACAGTTCGGAAGTTTAGCACTACTTTTAGTCTTGGACAATTTTTTTAAAAAATCCGGATTATATCAGTCTCCACTAAAGTCCTGTACAATTTCGGATTTTAGTGCTACTTTTAGTTTTGGACAATTTTGTTGAAAAAAATCCGGATTATTTTCAGTCTCCGCTAAGGTCCGTAACAGTTCGGAAGTTTAGTCTAGGTCAATATAATCTACTGTTCCGGATTTTTCTAGTCTACGCTAAATCTTTTAGTCACATCCATTTTTGTGTTATTATGAGTTGGTTCCCTTGATTAAAGCTATTTATAACATAAATTTACTGACACCTCCAACATGATCTGAGGTATTGGTAATGCTTTATATATAAATCTAGGCTCTATAGATATAGCCACTAGGCAGAAGGTCACTACACACGGCGTGTTGGATAGTAGATGACGGGATATTGGTCACTACACACGGCGTGTTGGATAGTATATGTGGGGTTTTGGATAGTAGATGACGGGATATTGGTCACTACACACGGCGTGTTGATGGTATAGTGTGTGGTGTTGGATAGTAGATGACGGGGTAATGGTCACTACACATGGCGTGTTGATGGTATAGTGTGGGGTGTTGGATAGTAGATGACGGGGTAATGGCCACTACACACGGCGTGTTGATGGTATAGTGTGGGATGTTGGATAGTAGATGACGGGGTATTGGTCACTACACACGGCGTGTTGATGGTATAGTGTGGAGAGTTGGATAGTAGATGACGGGGTTATGGTCACTACACACGGCGTGTTGGATAGTAGATGACGGGATATTGGTCACTACACACGGCGTGTTGGATAGTATATGTGGGGTTTTGGATAGTAGATGATGAGTTATTGGTCACTACACACGGTGTGTTGATGGTATAGTGTGGGGGTGTTGTATAGTAGATGACGGAGTAATGGTCACTACACACGGCGTGTTGATGGTAGAGGGTGGGGTGTTGGATAGTAAATGACGGAGTAATGGTCACTACACACGGCATGTTCATTTCCCGTTACTGACCCAGAGTGCCCCATCCATGTTCATTTCCCATGACCGGGCCATAGCGTCCCACCGGGCCATATACCCCCACTATACTACTTAGCATGTTTGAATGAAAGTCATTCAAATGGGTTTTCAAAACAGCGTAAAATGTGTTTTTTTATTTAAAAAAAAACAAACATATATGTCGGATATACAGAAATAAGCTAGGTGGCAATGCATCACAAAGATCCAGCAGTAGGATTTACAGAGATTAGCTTGGTGGCAAGACATGACAAAGATCCGGCAATGCGCTATACAGAGATTAACTTGGTGCCAAAACATCACAAAGATCCGGCAATGGGATACATGGAACTAATGTTAGTTATCTACAGCAGTGTGATTTCAATTTGATGGCATTTGTAAATTTGATTTTAAAAACTCTTTTGGTGGAAAACTAATTTTAAGGTAATCTGAGCAGATCCAGTTGTCCGCGCGATTTTTTGCCGAAAGCAGTTTTAAATATTTGACATTACAGGTACCTGCTGCTGGGGAAGGCGGGGGGGGGGGGGGGGGGGGGGGTAACAAATAGGCAATGCATCTGTGGGATGGAACCCCTGGAGGGATCCCAAGGGGTAAAGCCCCTGGAAGCTCTTCAATTTTAAGCACTCCCAGGGCATACTTTTAACCATTTCACTGTAAAGAAAAGCTTACTCTAGGAAATGTTCCGGTTGTTTTGCGCTCCTTTTTAGGGGTGGGGGAGGGGGCGCATTTTTGTTCCATGTTATTGGTTATCTTTGAATAATTATAGGTTATTGCATGTGAATGAATTTAATAAATATGCTATTTTTTATTCTTTAATCAACATTATTTATAATTTAATTTATAACTCAAAGGAATATATAGAGGAAGTTGGATTACTTCATAATGTAAAGGGTTGGATAACGTCATAATTTGATAACACGCGTCCTTATCGACGATATTTACCACTTGACGACGACGTATACCAGAAAAAATATTGTTCAGTTACCTCCTATGATAATTATATGGGACAAAATTTTAGTATATTTTAGGAATCGAATTTCATATTTTACAGCATTCATGAAGTCATGAAGCTTGAAAATCGATTACACATTGTCTCAACTGCCATAGTTTCGTGACTTCATGAATCCTGTAAAAAAAAATGAAGATCAATTCTTGAAATTACAAATATTTAAAAAAAAGTAATATTGAATCTCAAGAAATAAAGAACAGAACTATATTTTAACTATTGTTTGTCTAAAAATATTGTCAAAACCAAACAAGAAGGGTGCATGAATACATAAGTAGTTCTTTTCTGGTGTTATGAACTAATCACTTCTAGTTTTCTGTGTCACATGATACGATTTGAACCAGTCTGAATGCTTGTTACAAAGGCTTGGTAAAAAGTTGTCATTATAATAATGTAAAGTTTTGGCAATGGATCACATAAGATTAATAATATTAGGCGATTTTCCGAGTCTATTTGATTGCTAGAGTGTTCGGGAAGGACTTTGAATCAAACTCTTGCCATTGTATTATTAAACTTTTGAAAGTAGCAAATAGTGGATGATCCCTATATAGGATTATTTCAAGGCTGTTTAAAAGCACTTTTGACAGAGAATCATTATTGCAATATTTGTAACGGTAGACGAAAAAGAATTCTCGATACAATTTTCTGCAAAAGAGAATTCAAACCTTCTTAATTAGAAGACGATGTGGCAGAACCTCAGTAAAATAATTTCTACCGATATTCTTAGTTCATCCCGCAGGTTTGAATTTCCTTTTCTTTTAACCAAGAAACGACAATACCTTGTATTCAGTTTCCTTCGTATTTTTCGTCATTCTCCGCAGAACAGATTGCAAATCTCTTGCTTAGGGTCTCCAAGAAGACTAAACGTCAGAAGAATCCAGATTCGATAGTAAGTGTTACGTCCCCTTACATCGAAAGGATTCTCGAAATCCAGGGTACATCAATCCATCCATTCTTTCATACATACATACATACATACATACATACATACATACATACATACATACATACAGTACAGGATCAAAAGTGAGTAGCCACTTGTGGTGACGTCATATGAGGAAAACCAACTTTATTGCTTTTTCTAAACAAGTTCCAGAAAAATAGTACTTACACATCTAATACATGGTAATTAAACCCTCTCATCACATCTTGTAAAAGCTTAGGTATGAAGTCATAAAGTCTTCTAGTGTAACATTGATTGAGAGGGACCCAAATGCTCGGATTTGATTGTATGTCATATATTATTAAAGATATTGAGGTATGGGCGTCTGTGATGTCCAGGTTAATGATTCGGGCTTTTTTTGTTGTTGTTGTTTTTTTTCTTTTTCTCCACAGTTTTGTCCTCCTACCAACATAGACCAGACAATTATCCTCGTGGAAGGATGATTCCCCATTTGGAAATACTTTTTGCAATAACTGGCCATACATTTTTTTTATCAGAGTCAGTGCCCTCAACCGGGGTCAGATTTTCAACACCGTTTAAGGTCATGTACCCCCAATTCATTGGCAAATTATTCTTGAATGGAGAATGTGCACCGCACAGACTCTGGGGTTCACATTCTTTATCAGGTTTTCTCCAAACATAAAAGTTTGATCTTTGTCCAAAAAACAACTTTAGTTTCATCGCAAAAAAATGACTCTTGACCTCTAGTTTTCAACTGTTCAGTTATGCCTCTATTTACACTTTGTGTTTACGTGACGCGCGATTCTGCTGCTAAATCGTAGTTTGTTTTCTTTCATGGTATCTCCTGAATCATGATAGTGCCTCTAGAAACATTAACAGCAACAGATTCATTAAAATATACACTCGGGTGCTGGAAAGATCGTCTAGGATTACCAAACATTGCGATGAATATGACGTGAAAGTACATGAGCATCCGTTTTTCTCATGACCTTTGCCCCTCTCCTCCGTTCCACGTCACATGCATTTCGTTTTCTGTGGGCCCCCTTTTGCGAAATCTTTCGAAACATTTCTGAATTTTAGAAGTCAATATTCAAGTATTTTTTATTTTATTTTTCAACCACTAATTACGGTCTCTCTTGGCTAACTGAATTAAACTATCGATTGCTTCTGACCTTTTGCAAATTCCTTACCGTGTGACGCCATGTTTTGTTTATATCAGTCAGGAGATCTAAAAATAGCACTCTCTGCACTGATACAATTTCTGATTGCAATCGATATGCTTATCGGTGCACGCAGATAAAATCAAGCTTACATATCAAGTCTTACCCACGCAGTGACTTTTTCAAATTATACCTCGCTAAGTGACGTCGACTTTTCTTAATCTGGTGGCTAGATACGATCGTACATGCATTAGTCTATTTTTGTCAGGTAATCATTTCTACGGAACGAAAAGCTAGAAATCAAACTAAAGACAAAATGTTCTGGAAAGTGGATCACGTTTTGGAATAATGGTTTTTTTATTTTAAAAAAGTTGTTTTTTGTTTCTTCGTAAAATTTATCTTTTGTCTGAGTCCTAGGTTGAAAAACTTTACTGAATAGAACATAACCACAAAGAATTTTGTTATAACTTGAGCTCGTCGTCAAGAAAATGAAAACCTGTGATATGGGCGTAGAACATTACTTTACAAAGGTGGACTAACATTAAAGACTTGACGAAAAATATAGTTAATTTCTCAATCCACAACATCTTCACTCTCCTAACCAAACAGACTGTATATCTGTACATGATGTCCCAATTCCTACATCTAGTCTCTTTGATCCTGTGGGGTGTCACGTTCCAATGCATTTAAAAGAAAAAATTCGAAATAGTCAGTTTATTGATCTTGTTCCACTGCTACAATCCACGCGGGAAATAAATCCAACCTTGCAGGGAGATTCGGGTGAGATTGTTCTAAAAGGAAGTCGCTTCGTGGTGGAAACAACCACCACCACTTCTATTACTTCTATTTACACCTGGATTTCGGCATTCCTTGTGTACATGAATGTGTATTTTGCGAGGCACCCCCGCAGGGTACAAGAGTTGCTTAAGTATACGAAAGATATCCGCCTGGCTGCAAATAAGGCAACCACAACTGGGTGGGTTACTTACGATGAGCAGTACCTTTGGAAGAAAGCTCAATATCCTACCAAATCTTGGGGGTTGATTGATGTGGAACTCTGGGTCTTGCAAATTGACACAAGTTGCAAGGACTTGCCTAAAATTTCAACTGGCGGGCCCCCCCCTGTCCTCCTAAAATCCAACTGGCGGGCCCCCCCTGTCCTCGTCAAATCCCTAAAGGGATACTCATTTGACCAGACTGCAAACACTAAAAACTGCTGGTCTTACAATAAAGGATCTTGCAAATTTTATCCCAAATGAAGATTCAGGCATCACTGTTCAGAGTGTAGGGGACCATACCCTGCATTTAATTGCAAACAAAGCAAAAAATCCTTTCAGTAGTCAAGGATGTTAATATTCTTTGGGAAAATGCCCAATAAATATTGAAAATTGGTCCAAAGCCCTTGTCCAATATCCCCAAAAGACAGTTGCAAATGAACGAATAAATGGTTTCATGTACGGGTTCTCGCTGTGGTCGTAACAACATACAACATTTACTTGATGACTTTCTGTTTGGGGGCAAATCTAAAATCACTCAGTGTCTGATTCCATTTGTGTATTCCAGGAAATGTGTAGTGAGTTCGGTGTTCCCCTGGCACCAGATAAGATCGTAGGCCCAACTGAAGTCATTGTCTTTCTTGGAATATAATTAGATGCCATACAGATGCAACTAAGGTTGCCGGCTGAGAATCTTTTAGATCTGAAAGAAAAAATTAAATCAGCTCTGGGAAAGCAGAATTTGACATTAAAGGATTTTCAATCATTAATTGGTTCCCTTAATTTCGCTTGACAGGTGTTTTACCAGGGCATACTTTCTGTCGCAGACTGATCGATGCTACAAAAGGGACCCGAAAACCTCACCATCGGATTAGAGTAACCAAGGGCTTAAGGGATGATCTTAAAGTATGGGAACAATTTCTTCAGGACTATAGTGGCATTACCCTTCTCCCCAATCACTTCTGGGTCTCCAATGACACCCAGGAATTCTTTACTGATAGTGCCGGGGGCATTACTAGGGGCTTTGGTATTTATTTCTGGGGCCAATGGGCACATGGCGTTTGGCCCTCTGATTGGCAGACTCTAGGTCTTATGGGGAATAGTACCTTCTTATAAGTATCCACTGTAGTAACAGCAGTTTTAATTTGCGGCCGAACATATCGCCGGTTACCAAAATTCATAGCTGATGCTATTTCTCGTTCATAGTGGGACAGATTCAGGCAGTTAGCGCCAAATGCAGACAAAACTCCCTCAAAGATCCCAGACCAGGCTTGGCACATCTTAACCTAGAGGCCTCCTCTCTTTTGGCAAACTCTGTGTCAGGTCAGACACACATAACCTACCAGACTGCTCTTGCTTGTTTTAGCTTGTTCCGTTCCAATTATGCACTTCAGCAAACATGGCCGGTCCAGACAGATCACCTGGTTAAATTTATAGCATACATTTCTCTAAGAAAGCTTGCAGTCTCCACAGTTTGCACTTACATGAGTGCTATTGCTTACAACAAAAGGCAAATTCATGGGTTTCCAACACAGACTATTTCCTAGTAGGAAAAATGTTAGAAGGACTTAAACGTAGTGACAAAAGGAAAGATGTTAGTGGCCATCGAAGTCTTGACAAGTAACCAGGATTGTCGTTGTCTTGCCTTATGTCTGTTGCTCAAGATATGAATCTAAACTATTTTGCTGCAGCTTTTACTTAGGTCTTTTTTGCTTTTCTTAGAGTAAGTGAAATAACGTCTCTGTCTCATGAACCAGATACCCGCCCCCATTGTTCTGGTGATGTTTCGATCAATTCCGACTGTCAACCACACCTAATGTACATACGATTTAGAGTCTCCAAGACTGACCAAAAAGGCAATGGCACTACCCTAGTTTTACAGGCAGCGCGTAATGTTTTCCCTTGTCCAGTTTACTCCATGCAACAATATTTATCAATACGCCCTAGATGCCCAGACAAATCACAGTTATTCATTCATTTTGATGGGTCTTCGCTCACTCGCTACCAATTCGCAGCAGCTCTCAAGCGAGTTTTAAGTTTTGTAGGAGAAAAAGGTGGAGTTTATAGAACTCATTCGTTTCGCACCGGGGCAGCAACTGAGGCGGCTATGCTGGGGTTACCTGATGATGCAATAAAACGATGGGGTAGATGTAAGTCAAGTCCATATATTCGTTTCATCCGTATTCCAGTTTGGGATACAAACTTACCAAGACTTTAAGCCTTCCAGGCAATAAGACTAGTATTCTGGTGGTAGGCATATATATATATATATATATATATATATATATATATATATATATATATATATATATATATATATATATATATATATATATATATATATATATATATATATATATATATATATATATTGGGCTGGAAGGCAAGCAGCAAAAAGTCCATTTGGTGCTAATCTTAGACTGGACGCCAGAGGAGCAATAATCCAATTGCAGGGACAGAGAGTTATGTGTTGGACCCATTTGACAACACATTCGAGATGACTTTATTGCTCTGCCCACCACCTGATTACCTTTTGATTCATGTGGGCTGTAATGGCTTGGCAAGCAGGACATCAAAGTGCCTTCTCGAAAACATTAAACTATCAGTGTTAAGACTTACTGCACTCACCTCTCAAACTAAAATAATATGGTCTCCCACGTTTATAATGGCATAACGCCAAGAACCCCAAAACTGTTTGACAAAGCCAGGAAATGTAAAAAATAGAGCTATAGGAGCATTTGTCCTTCAATCAAGTGGTTACGTAATATGACACCCAACTATAACAATCAGTGAAACTGCTCTCTTCCTCTATGATGGTACCCATTTGTCCGATTTAGTCAATAAAGTTTTCACAAATACTCTTCAAGGTGCTTTGGAATCAATCCTGAATGGCACAAGCGCATTTTTTCCACCTTCCTGTTAGTATGGCGGCGAGTGGTTATATGGCGGTGAGTGGTTATATGGCGAATGGAAAAGGCGTATACAATCATTGGATTGATGTGATCAGGGGAAACGACTATGGATCATGGAACTCAAATGGCTCATACCTGCACAAATCCTTACCTAGTATGCATTAGGAGGGAAGGAGTGATTTGGAAAAACGCGTCTACTCTTGTCACCATAGAGACCCACTCTACATCTGGTACCAGATTGGAGTTTGCCTACCTGTGTAAGTCTCAAGAATGAGTAATCAAGGAAGCAGGTGGTTAAGCGGGTATGAGTAATCAGTTGGGAACCATATCTGATCCTGTCCGATCTATGTGACCTGAGGGGACTGGTCACTTTTGTTACCAAAAGGACGCTGGCATGCCCGGTTACACTAAGTGTAGGTATCCAGTTCGTCTCCCTGGATCTATTCAACTGTAAATATTTTTTGAGCTGTGGTCAGTTTATTCCACTATTTGCTTTTGTGTTATTACTTCAGTTTAGTTAGTGATAAAAAGCTTGTATTTTCTAGGTCTGCTGTTAAATAGAATTAATGCTATATGTTACAACATTCTATGTTTAAGGCAAAAATCTTTCTGCATAAATTTGCTACATATATCTTTAATTTTGGCTATACAAATAGAAAATGACATTTATCTTCAATTTCATGATTGTTCTAACTCGGCAATTATAACACAGTCTAAATTACTTAGGTATATCACACACACACATTCACACACGTACACAAAGACACACGAATAGCCGCAAGCACTTGAGCGATGTTTACTCTTGTTTTTGGGAATGAAACGTGTCAGTTATTCATTCATTGGTAATACAGTCCGATCCATATTGTCTCCATTTTATGGCACTTGAAGCGTTGCACGTCCTCTAAGTTATATATAGAGTATTTTCCAGTTTAACCCTACGAGTGGGCATAGTCCATTAAAATAATAAAGTTTTTGAATGAAAAGATACCAAACTCATCGTATTTTCTAGGCATTGCTTTTTCTTTATTTAATGCATCTCTCTCTCTCTCTCGATGTCTAAATGTATTCGTTTTATTCAGTTATTGCAAGGTTGATTATGGATAGCGCTGTGCGCTTTTCATTAATTAAATATGTTAATGATATATATATATATATATATATATATATATATATATATGTGTATATATATATATATATATATTTATATATATATATATATATATATATATATATATATATATATATATATATATATATATATTCTGGGTGAATTACTGCTTTAGTGTTGATCAAGATTCTTTAATCCCTCCAGTCTCTACTTAGTGTCACTAACCTTCCCGAGGTGAAAGTACACTTGTACTGTATCGGATAAATAGTGAAGAGGTTGCGGTTTAGCTGTACTCGAACTTCCAAAACCTATGTTATTCTGAATGAAGCGATTTAACGCGCCTTCATCATCAAAGAAAATTTCAGGGGCCGATTATTCAAATAATAGACAGTCCTTTGAGTAAACAAACGCAATTGATACTTTACTGTGAAATACTACCATCCTGATCATTACAGATGTATCCGTTGTTATCAGCCGGGACATGTATGGTTCACCTATGTTTTATTTATTTATTTATATAAAAAAATTCGCGTGAGGGATTAACGTGGTAGGATAAGAATTCGAATCGAACCAAGCCTGTCACTATGAACAAGAAAAAATGCCCCTGCTTCAGTGTCCTTCGGCAATATTGCATTGCTTTTGTATTCGAAAGTAAATCTTACCATCATGGACTTTTCATATTGTTGTTAACTTTGTTCTTGTTGTACTCGCTGTTCTTGCTCATGTTGTTGTAATTGGTGGTGGTGGTGGTAGTGTTTCCTCTATTTTACCTACTTAAAAAATCACCTTTCTGAAATCCACACATATTCCATTTGGTCGTACTTCATATATTGATATAAATTAATTGTAGGAAATGCATGTGCATTTTGGGGGGAGGTCGAAAAATATTTCCGATGCCATACATATATGTGTTTGTGTATAACAGTATTCAAATACATTGCCGTCGCTGCCAAATTACGAATGGTACGGCCTTATTTAAAGTTTAAACATTAAACCTTATTTATTTTACATCAATTTGTCCTCACAAAATTATTTTCATCACTCTCGATGGCTCAGACGTTGGTGTAATGTGATCTTTGGTGGTGGAGAAATCCTTGGGAAACAACCGACCTTGGATGGGCCACAACTTTACCCTCACATATGCCGGAGTCGGGGATTTAATCTATGGCGACAGAGGTACAAAGCGAGTGTGTTACCACTGCATTATCTAGGACTCGTTTATGCTAAAAGTAACTTTATTATTTGATTGATAAAGAGGTATTCCTGTTAGAAAATAGTAGTGATTTCTACCCTTCCCACAAATAGATGTACTTGTTTTTTTACCTGTTGGTTTTTTATTTCTTTTTTCCTTTCTAGTCTTTCTTCTTTATTTTGAGGATCTCACTCTCTCTTTCTCTCTCTCATGTATCTGTCTATCCATCTATTGAGAGAGAGAGAGAGAGAGAGAGAGAGAGAGAGAGAGAGAGAGAGGAGAGATTAACTGACTATTTGTCTTTATAATCCATATATTTTGTTTAGTCTTTTTCTTTCTCGTCTCCTCCTATCTTTCTTTCGAACGTCCATGGTATCTGGGTCTTTGGTTGACACTGACTATGTTGTTGCGTGAGAAAATTATGGGTTTTCGTCGACCACTTTCAATGTCGGAGTGTCAAATATGTTTATTACAGGAATAGCATTGGTACTTTAGAAAAGTACCAAGAGAGGACGCAAGGCTAGTTGCACTGAACAAAAGTTGTACTGAGGTTACTATGCACGATACAGTTAATCCTGTCTTGAGAGACCACTGCCATGAGAGATCACGTCTTTATAGACCAGGTTCTTCATGCACCGATTGATTGATTACATAGTGTTATGACCTGTCATGAGAGACCACCTGTGTTGAGAGATCATCATTTTGTGGCAGAAAGGGTGGTCTTTCAAGACAGGTTAAACTTAATTTTGAAATTGAAGGAATTTAGTTTGTTTCCTTGTAAGTATATATATATATATATATATATATATATATATATATATATATATATATATATATATATATATATATATATTCCATAAGGAAATTAAGCTGAAAAGAACTTAAGATATGTACATAAGCATAAATAATAATAAGAGGTGAAGATGAAATAAAAGTATGTTTATTAAGTATGAAAAATATAACAAGATATGAAAGTAAATTTGTAACAGTCAGAATACGAATGTTGAAAAGAAAAGCTGGTAGTTCAAAAATGACAAAGTATGTAACATCCTGCAATGAAATAAAATATGTATTAGGGAAAATTAGAAACTTGATATGAGGCAAATTTGTATGGAGGATGTTCAGGAGAACACTAACATGCAAGTTAAGCATTATGAAGAAAAGTTAGACATACAAATTTGGTTTAATAAGTCATAAATATCTAACATCTACAATGAAATATGAAGACGAGCAGAGACGAATAAATACAGTAACTGACGGGAGAATAACTGAAATGATAAACAAAAAAACAAAACAAATATGTTTGTAAACAAAATCAAAACTATTTAACATCTAGCATGAAATCTACATATGCAGCAGCAGGAAAAATTTGTTTGAAAAAAAAATCAGATTTATGAAGCCTAATTATGGAATAGTGCAAAAAATGCGTGCAGAAAATCCTTGTATGAACAATTTTCTGCAGAATGATATCTAATGTGCAACGTTAACATTATGTAAAAAGTAAGTAAAATGAGGAGAAGTATAAATGCAAACATTGCAAAATTTGACAAAGTACAATATTAAGTTCTGGAATTCATAAGCTAATGTTTGATACAGAATCAGTACATTTATTTACTATTATGCCTTAAGGTAGCAGATGGTAAGAACTCTAATCAGGTGCAAGATACAAAACTATAGTTATCATGGTCACTATGAGACTGAACTGAGAAAGCACCAAAAAAATTTTTTTTTACAAAAATAACAAAATTGGTAGCAAAAAGACAATAATAACTAACATCGAAGATGAAACATAAACATTGATAAAGAAAATACATGACATGTTCAAAAAATCCTTGGGTGATAAACTGTCAGTAGAATACCGTCTATACTCGCGTATAACTGGGTCTAAATGCAAACAACATAGACCCTGATCTCCCGTCGCATAATGCGCCGGCAGATCAGGGTCTATGTTGTTTGTTCTACTGATTAGTCTTTACAAACTGCATAGACCCAGATCTGCCAGTGCATTATGCGACGGCTAATCTGGGTCTATGCAGTTTGCAGCTGGGATGAGATTATACGCGAGTATATACGGGGTTTCCAACAAAAGGTGGGCATAAGAAATATCATTTCTGTAAATGTGTCTGAAATACCATATTAATCTATTATATAATGTAGTATGGCAAATGTGTATGAAATACCATTATATAATTTAGTATGGTTAATGTGTCTGAAATACCATATTAATCTATTATATATGGTAGTATGGTAAATATGTCTGAAATACCATTATATAAGGTAGTATGGATAATGTGTCTGAAATACCATTATATAAGGTAGTATGGCAAATGTGTCTGAAATACCATTATATAAGGTAGTATGGATAATGTGTCTGAAATACCATTATATAAGGTAGCATGGCAAATGTATCTGAAATACTATTATTTAAGGTAGTATGGTAAATATGTCTGAAATACTATTATTTAGGGTAGTATGGTAAATATGTCTGAAATACTATTATTTAAGGTAGTATGGTAAATGTGTCTGAAATACTATTTTTTAGGTAGTATGGTAAATATGTCTGAAATACCATTATATAAGGTAGTATGGTAAATGTGTCTGAAATACCATTATATAAGGTAGTATGACCAATGTGTCTGAAATACTATTATATAAGGTAGTATGGTAAATATGTCTGAAATACTATTATTTAAGGTAGTATGGTAAATGTGTCTGAAATACTATTATTTAAGGTAGTATGGTAAATGTGTCTGAAATACTATTATTTAAGGTAGTATGGTAAATGTGTCTGAAATACTATTATTTAAGGTAGTATGGTAAATGTGTCTGAAATACCATTATATAAGGTAGTATGGTAAATGTGTCTGAAATACCATTATATAAGATAGTGTGGTAAATGTGTCTGAAATACCATTATATAAGATAGTATGGTAAATGTGTCTGAAATACTATTATTTAAGGTAGTATGGTAAATATGTCTGAAATACCATATTAATCTATTATATAAGATAGTATGGTAAATGTGTCTGAAATACCATATTAATCTATTATATAAGATAGAATGGTAAATGTGTCTGAAATACCATATTAATCTATTATATAAGGTAGTATGGTAAATGTGTCTGAAATACCATATTAATCTATTATATAAGATAGAATGGTAAATGTGTCTGAAATACTATATTAATCTATTATATAAGATAGTATGGTAAATGTGTCTGAAATACCATATTAATCTATTATATAAGGTAGTATGGTAAATGTGTCTGAAATACCATATTAAAATCTATTACATAAGGTAGAATGGTAAATGTGTCTGAAATACCATATCAATCTATTACATAAGGTAGAATGGTAAATGTGTCTGAAATACCATATTAATCTATTATATAAGGTAGTATGGTAAATGAGAAATGATGGTTGAAATGTCACTGAAAAAGAAATGTGGCTGAATGGTACAACAGTGGACATTTGATTTTTGGTGGTGATGATGTAGCAGGTATGATCTGTCCATGAGAGTCTAACTGTCTTTCGTCTTGACCACTGTCTTTCCTCTTGACCACTCTTTTTGACAGTCTATCGTCCTATTGTAAACAAGCCTTGACTTTGAATGGCAACCTCTTTGCAATGAAAAGAACATACTCTTTTTTTCTGATGTGGATGTCATTTCAGGAAAGTCACTAAATAACAGTTGTAACTCTGATCTATAAAGAAGTACAGTGTTATCGTTTGTAGTTGCAAGTTCGACTCTAATATTAGTTGAAGATTTTGTTTAGAGACACAAACAGGACATTTGTTGTCCTTCACTACTTTTCTGCAACCTGAAATACAAAAAAGTTTGTGATGCAAGTGAATAGAATTTTTGATGTGATAGTGAAATTATCCATTGAGAGGATATATTTGATTATAGAAGAAGAATATTTCTCTATACCTTTTTCTCATCCTTGAAAGCTATAGTTTGAAAGAAAAGGGTCAAGAAAAGGATGATTTGGACTAGTTGGCAATGACCGTTGGCAGTAAGTTTTGTGGTTATCAAGATGGTATTAGGTGGCAAACCCATCTGATTTCTTTAATTTGCTTACTGATCTAACATTACTTAAGTCTTTTGAAGTATGAATGTTTGTTATTAGTAGATAATACTTTATACAAAGTATGTACCACTCTGAATGAACATGCATCACATGTGTGTCACAAGTAGATGCCAGTTTTATGAGGACTTTTAAATTAGAAGGTAGACTCAGTTTTATAAAACAAATGCTTATGAATAAAAGACCATGATGAAGTTGGTGTTAATATGGTATAAGACCTGGAGTGTTATTATTTTCAATATGTACAAAACAATACCAATCTGGCAGTTTATAAAAGAAGTCCAATCTGTAATTTCATTTAGATTAAATGTGTTTCAGTGAGATTTAGTGACTATAGTTTAATTAGAATAAAAGGCTGATAAATTTAATTTGTATTGGTAAAATGAACATACTTTACATATTTTTGTACATGCAGAAATATTACATACACTTTTTACCAATGTATTAACTTTATGTATGCAAATTTATTGGTCAGGTAGATCTGTGTGTTGAAGCAGGATGTTTGTTCGAAATAGGACGTCAGCATAATCTTGACATATTTTTCAAATGTATGTTAATTCATATAAAAAGATATATTGATAAGGTTACAGAACTTAACACTATAGGTGATGAAAAATATATACATAAAGAATGCAAATTGTTGTGAAAGTTACTTTAATGTGATGAGTAACATTTACTTAATCTTTGAAAGTCAGTGGGAAAAGTTGCAAAACCCAAAGTATTAACAGCAGAAGTGCACACAGATCATCCACCAGTGTCAGTGATTGCCTTTAATGTACATGATTGTGAAGACAGTGAAGTTTTCAATGCAACAAAAGTCGAAGTATGGTAGTTACCAATTGTGTCACATTGTTGAAGGAAGTGAGGACTTTTAAAGCTGAAATCTCAAACTCTTCAGCGTTAGTCTTATCTGTGATGAAATCATCATCAGAGTCGAAGGAACTCAGGTCATCACGTGTGATAGGTAGTTTTTCCAAGTCAGCATCAAAGATTGACTGGAAACGAATGAAAAGGTAAACTGATATTATTAGTGGAAATGTGAAATGAAATTATATATATATATATATATATATATATATATATATATATATATATATATATATATATATATATATATATATACAAACACACACACACACAAATAAAAAAATAAAGAAAGAAGTTGTGCAATGTCCATGTCATGCAATGTCCATGTCATGTTATATCTAACACTGAATCTATGCAGAAGAATTTAATTTTCACTTTGCCAAAATATCTTAATGGTGATGTGATGACTGCGGTTTTTGGAAATGCTTAAATGCCGCGGTAATCGGATGTAGTAGTATACAAGTTTTAAATACTCGGTAAGGCAAAATGCAAGGTTTCATGCCTAGCATGTATTTTTTTTTTCCAAGTCATTAGTCAACCCGTACTTTCAGCTCAGAATTGTGCACTGAGGTATACCCATGTTGGACATTTACTCACCAGGTCTTGTATTTTATCAGCGTAATTTAAGAATTCAAGTATCTTATATAGAGGACATCTACGATTTTTGAATAGATATAGGGAAATATTTCATGAGTGAAGTGGAAACATTGTATTGTCACGAGTGGCTTCCACTTCACGAGTGAAATATTTCATTATATCTACTCAAAAAACGTCGATTTTCTTTTTATTATATATATTTTTAAGGCAAAAACCTTCGATTTCCATGGTTTTGTTTCTCCGTTCTGCATTACTACGTCGATAAAAAAAAGTTCCGAAATTTTACAATCATTTTAGGACAGCGACTTTTTACAAATTTTGATTGTGCATATCATGCTACAAATTGTATATTTTGTCAAATTAATGAATGTTTTCATGCGAAAAGGAACAGATTTTTATTTTCGTTAACACATTTCTTGCGCGGATTGATACAGTGAACATTGCTGGAGTGGATTACTATAGCAACATGACAGAACGCCCCAACAGGCTTCAGAACGTAACATCATTAAACAACAGATTGTAATGATTGTGAGTTTACTTGTAAGGATTTTGACCGCTATTTTTGTTTATTTCTGCATTCAGACGTGAATTTTGTGTATTGGCAGGCTTGCAGTCTATTTCGGTAAGAGACTCTGTACCCTAAGTTCGATCGTCACTTAATTTCGGTTTGCAATCGACACTAATCAATGCCTAATTTCTCCATCGTTTTCAAATATGATTATGATTGTAATGTCAGTTAAAATTGCTACTTAAATTTTTTTATTACTATATGTAATCAAGAGTTTTTCTTAAAAATGTATACCGTTTGTCATTGGGTGTAACAGGTATACGATACTGTATGGGTGACCCAGAATATCGAATAGCAACAGTTCATGTTAGTTTATAATAGCAACAGTTCATGTTAGTTCAGTTACTGACAATCTGAATGATTCATGTGGAAAACTAATTATACAAATGTTAATACTTGAAGCCTGCTTTCTGTTGTTTTGGGTTGAATTTTATGCATTCTTGACGACGCCTCTTCATTGATTACATAAATGTATACTAGAGGGTCAACATTCTTGACACATTTTAAGATCTATTGATTCAAATGGGGAGAGAGAGAGAACGACAAGAAGAAGACAAAAAATGAAATAGGCTTCAATATGGAAATACACCTCTGAATAGCATACATTAGCGCAGATATACTTCTAAAGGGATCCAGAAAGTAGTTCCAAAAGTGGTATCGCTACTGGGGCGATATCATTTTTATCCCGCTGATATATTTCAATATCTCATTATGAAATATATAATAAAATTATATTATTTTTTGGTGTAATTATTACTGATGTGGGTTACATACAATTGAAATCTTCGTAGAGAGTTGAACATAACAGATTATTTCCGATGAAAAGATTAAAGGTTATATCATAAAATTATAAAATATTCTGCTATTATATTTTGGCCGAATAATATAGGTAAATAAAGTGATCATATCCTTAAAGTTCGTAAGAAAACGATTGTACCTTGCAATAAGTATAAGAAAACGACTGTACCTTGCAATAAGTATAAGAAACGACTGTACCTTGCAATAAGTATAAGAAAACGACTGTACCTTTCAATAAGTGTAATAAAACGACTGTACCTTGCAATAAGTGTAATAAAACGACTGTACCTTGCAATAAGTATAAGCAAACGACTGTACCTTGCAATAAGTGTAATAAAACGACTGTACCTTGCAATAAGTGTAATAAGACGACTGTACCTTGCAATAAGTATAAGAAAACGACTGTACCTTGCAATAAGTGTAAGAAAACGACTGTACCTTGTAATAAGTGTAATAAGACGACTGTACCTTGCAATAAGTGTAAGAAAACGACTGTACCTTGCAATAAGTGTAAGAAAACGACTGTACCTTGCAATTAGTGTAAGAAAACGACTGTACCTTGCAATAAGTGTAAGAAAACGACTGTACCTTGCAATAAGTATAAGAAAACGACTGTACCTTTCAATAAGTGTAAGCAAACGACTGTACCTTTCAATAAGTGTAAGCAAACGACTGTACCTTTCAATAAGTGTAATAAAACGACTGTACCTTGCAATAAGTGTAATAAGACGACTGTACCTTGCAATAAGTATAAGAAAACGACTGTACCTTGCAATAAGTGTAAGAAAACGACTGTACCTTGTAATAAGTGTAATAAGACGACTGTACCTTGCAATAAGTGTAAGAAAACGACTGTACCTTGCAATAAGTATAAGCAAACGACTGTACCTTTCAATAAGTGTAATAAAACGACTGTACCTTGCAATAAGTGTATTAAGACGACTGTACCTTGCAATAAGTGTAAGAAAACGACTGTACCTTGCAATAAGTGTAAGAAAACGACTGTACCTTGCAATTAGTGTAAGAAAGCGACTGTACCTTGTAATAAGTATAAGAAAACGACTGTACCTTTCAATAAGTATAAGAAAACGACTGTACCTTTCAATAAGTGTAAGCAAACGACTGTACCTTTCAATAAGTGTAAGCAAACGACTGTACCTTTCAATAAGTGTAAGAAAACGACTGTACCTTGCAATAAGTGTAAGAAAACGACTGTACCTTTCAATAAGTATAAGAAAACGACTGTACCTTTCAATAAGTGTAAGAAAACGACTGTACCTTTCAATAAGTGTAAGCAAACGACTGTACCTTTCAATAAGTGTAAGAAAACGACTGTACCTTGCAATAAGTATAAGAAAACAACTGTACCTTGCAATAAGTATACGAAAACGACTGTACCTTTCAATAAGTGTAAGAAAATGACTGTACCTTTCAATAAGTGTAAAACTTCAATAGCATCTTGCCATGCAACCGCGTCATCTCTATACAAATGAAATATTTTGGTTTTGGTCCATTTCTTCATCGGCCGTCTGGATTTTTGGTGCCAATTCCTTGCTGAGGGAATTCCGGTTGTTTTAAACTTTGGGACATGAACCGTTCAATAGTTGTAGGCTACACTATTCAATTTACAGGGCCTGTGACGGGTACAGTAATCATTTAATATATCTTTTTATGTACGTATCAGAATGACAGTATTATAACAAATATAACAAATAATATAAGAAAACGACTGTACCTTGCAATAAGTGTAAGATTATTGCAAGGTACAGTCGTTTTCTTACACTTATTGAAAGGTACAGTCGTTTGCTTACACTTATTGAAAGGTACAGTCGTTTTCTTACACTTATTGAAAGGTACAGTCGTTTGTTTACACTTATTGAAAGGTACAGTCGTTTTCTTACACTTATTGCAAGGTACAGTCGTTTTCTTATATTATTTGTTATATTTGTTATAAAAACAGCCCCAAAACAAACATCCGCCAACAAAACCAAATCTAATAAAGAGGACGCTCTAGCGTGCTCTAATCAAACTAGTGCCACGGTGTCATTTGGCTTCAGATCACAATCAGCTCCCATCGATGTTTACCCAAATCACAAAGATATTCCGATAAAAACAATATCAAATTTGAATGGTGTGTTTCATAGCTGGTTTGTATTGAAATATTACCAGCACTGTTGATACTAAAAAGGTAAACTTCAAAGTTTACAAAATTGAATAGATTGTGAAAATGTCTTGCTCTGCAATGAATACAATGCATGAATACAATGAATGAATACAGTGAATACAATGATATGTAAAAGTCACCTAATTGCATGCCATTCAGGAGCGTTTTGGTTACGTATCCCGAGTTAGTCTGTTTACCGTAGTAAACGAGCTAGTCAACTCTTTATGAGACTTTCAGGATTTCATGCACTAAGGTGAGTTCGTGTGTTCTGAAAGTGACAATGATCTATTAGTTATAGTAACAAATGTACAATAATGAATGGTTATACATAAAATATCAGGAAAATAATTGTGGTCTAAGGTCATTTCAGACCTTCTTTAATTATAATGTACAAAAAGTCTGTATTATTTACAAAAAGCAGTTCGTTAAATTCTATGTATGCCGATAACATTTATTTATTCTTCTCGAGGGCCTTGAACACTTCATTTTATTATGTAATGTTAGATGCTTGAAACGGATGTACTTGGTCTCAAATATCGTTCAAATGCATTCTAGAGGTAATTATCAGCTAAAGTTCATCGGATCAGCGTGAGACGAATCAGGGCTCGCGTTTTCTTTTTATCTGAATATTTTTGTAATGACCAGACACTGAAAGGATATGCACTCTAGTCGAAGCTCACCTTTCAGGAGGTATGTTTGACAGTATGAAGCCGTGTTGGGATTGGATTTAGCGAAGACACGGAAAGCAATTTCGTGAATGAGATGTTTATTTATGATGTAATTGAACGATGAATGAATCTAACACCATACTCGTGCGCATAAAGTCCAACAATGGATTTAACAGAATGATGCTCACCGAGTTCAACAACTGATATAAAGAAATGATGTCGTTCCTAAATGGAATTAATCAGAACATGTAACTTCAACGAGTAATCAAACAAGAATTAACGTATGGAATTTATACACAAATATGATTAATATATAGATATATCACCATGGATGATCAATGTATAGAATTTATCCACAAATATGAACAATGTATAAGTATATCACTAAGGGTATCAAAGTATATGATTTATACACAAATATGAACAATGTGTGAGTCTATCACCAAAGGTGATCAAAGTATAGAATTTGTACAAAAATATGAATAATGTACGTTTCATTCACAAGTGAGGATGTATGTATTATTGATTTTCACTCATGTAGCGAGAGTGAATTATTGATTTCACTTATATGGTGATATTGAATAATATTGACTAACAAAAAGGACATATGCATCTCGTGGCGTCCAGTTTGCGATCACGATGCATTTTCGGTTCCCAAGCTTTCATCGAATGGTCAAGGAGCCACCACGCATGGCCCGCCCCTCCCAGTCTGCCGAAGGATCACTCAAGAGCCTCCTTATTCCATACAGTCCCGCTGGTCTTAAAGCTTTGGTCCCTCACTGCGAGTAAACCAAAACCGTCCTTACGGCTATCCTCACCATCGACCCCAGCATACGGGTTGCACGAAACCCCAGTGTTCTACGACTCCCGGTCAAAACACAGCTAAAAATATAATGAATGAGCCATGAAGTACATGCGACACGGTTATGTACGAATACAATCATATACATTACGCATGCGTGCACATAAATGTGCTTCATTGCACATTAAATCATTTCATCAGAACTATTTTACGAGATTATTATTATAAAAACCACGTTTATACATGAATCTGTGTCCGACAAGAATAATCTCACTGAATTATAAAAACTCGAAATTACTCGTCCTTCAATGCATGAATGTATAATTGAATTCAATTTGTCTGTTCAGTTATAAAATGGCTAACTTGAAACAGACTATAGTCTATCTAATAGCATGGCATTATGTGACATAGGTCTGACTCTCTGCACATTTTAGAATAATGTCTGAAACAGCCAATATATAAAATAAATATATCACATAACACGGATAGCAAGAAAGAATAACAGTTTATATTTCACATACCTCTACAGCTGAAGATTGCTTCCGTAAAATGGTTATCGGTGTGCATCTTTTCAGATATACAGTCAACACCTTGTTTTGGTTGGGCAGAGCCCGATGCAAAGTCTACACGTGAAAAGATGGTGGCTGTGTTAACAAGTTGTTCAACTTTGGGACTTTCAATGGACAAATTAATAATTTGCAGGTAACTAATAAGCG
This sequence comes from Margaritifera margaritifera, assembly GCA_029931535.1. NCBI lineage: Eukaryota > Metazoa > Mollusca > Bivalvia > Unionida > Margaritiferidae > Margaritifera > Margaritifera margaritifera. The sequence continues at coordinate 3,395,017 of JAQPZY010001652.1, read as the reverse complement.
ACGTGTACTGCAGGTCTAAAAACTGAACTCACCTAGATCTTGCGGTATGATAACGTATAGGAAATAATTTTGAAGTTCTTTTTTTGTGGCGAAAATGTAGACTCACATTTTTCTAAAAACACGGATCTATTCATATGCAAATGAAATAACGAAAGACATCTAACGACTCCATGTTTATTAAATGTTTGTTCAATGTATATATCCAAACACAACTGAGCAAAACATGTCAATGTACATTGTACCAACCTTACATGATTCGGTGCTTGTCTACGAGCGCACATAGAGTGCAGTATGAATAGTCAGACGAGAACGTATCAACAACTCAGGGCAATCTCACCAAACATCGTTCCTTGCACACAATACGAATGGATTAATCCTACCATGGACTGCAGTAGATATGAACCGTATCAAGGTCATGCACAAAGCCTGGAGGAAGACAACTACAGTCAATCCGATGAGTTTAATTACAGTAGCCAGTATCCACAGCCAGGAGACAATATCTCAGTTTAACCGTGAACTTAACGGTCTTGCAACACAGTTAGACATTGAGAAGCTCGCTAATCTTTCAAAATATAAAGGAGGACTTAGTGTCCTGGTACAGATCTGTTTTAGCCGACAAGGCTAGCAATCTCTCATCCTATCCAAACAAAAGGCTTGTCGTAAGAAAATCTACAAAACAGGGTACAAGTGCCAAAAAATACGCCAAAGATTGTTATGCCTTATATTTATTTTTGAATGGAGATGATTCTGAAATAGAATACATTTTTTGTAGATCAACAACCGTAAAAACACCAGTGACTCCCATGTGTAAAGATAGTAGTGATTCCACTTCAAGCGAACTTATATTAGCAGAATGTAAAGCGGACCTGCATAACATGACCATAAGGATTAATGACTTAATGATCGAAATAAATGAAGCTACCAAACTTATTCGGTTGGGAGACGAGAAAATTGATCAACAAAGAAAGAAAAACACTACCTTGCCATCTACTTTAGAATAGCTTGTTTTTGATGTTGTGGCTAAATTAACGGTGCTTGATGCTTTTAAAAAGTATGCATCTTGCATAATTGGTAATACTGGTGATTTTGACGAAGCCAGCTACACAGCACGACTCGATGCCATTGAAGCCAATGCTTCGAAATTGTCAAACAAAGTGTTACAAATATCAACTAAAATGAAAACGCATTTACCACATAGTGAGAAAGCAAGTGCCCAAACTGATTCTCCCAAGAGTCCAGTTATTGTAGTTAACAGCTCGCCCATAACAGACACCGCTTCAACAGTAAGCTTAAAAAATAAACAGTCTAACGGAAAGGTACATGCCGCCGTAACCTATGCAGTAGCCACTGCTAGACACTTGAGCCCGCGACCTGTACCAGGCAGGTCTAGAGACTCGAACATACAACACCAAACTGAGAGTATTATTACATCAACAAAACAATACGCACAAGAAAGAAAAGAGACAGCTGGAGACCAATCGAAATTCACTCATACGGATGAAATAAAACGAAAACATGATCAGCAAGAACAGTCGTATACAGACAGAAATTCTATTCTAAAACTAGTCATGTAACATACAGTCATAACCACACACAGCACAATTCCTCTATTACGAGCAACAGTGGACAAATTGATTGTAGAATAACTCATTATCAACAAGAAAAACTAAGCCCAGACTTCGATATAAACGAAGAAAGGACTGATGATACTGGCGAAGTCTTTATAGGAGTATCTCGCAGAAAAATGTACAGGTACTACCTAGGAAATATCGATAATCGACCTACAAGATCAGGGATAATTTCATATTTTGAGGAAAGAGGGCTACATCCGACAGTGATTCCTATTTTCCATAGTAGGAATGAACGAAACTTAATAGTGAGGGTAAATATTCCTGCGGAAGAAGCAAACTTAATAGAAAGCTAAAACTTTGTTCGGTCGAATGGTGTAGCTTGTCAGCGCTGGCTCACTTGAAACCAGCTGCGTGCAAAATACGACCAACAGAAAATACATAGAGGAAATCACGAACTCGACGACAAAGAATTCAGGGGAAATAATTTGGATTTAACTTAAAATGTGGTAGAAGGAGCAGATATAGGGAACATGATCATGATGATGACTATGATGATCGTGACCAAAAATTGATAATACTGAAAACCGCTTAATCTCGAAAGGTCGAAGAGGTGGAGTATCAATTATGATTAAAAACAACTTGGCCTACTCAGTAAAAGAACTAAATTGCAGTAATGATCGAATCGTTGGCTTTGAATTAATATCAGTGAAAGATCTCACAGTCTTTATATTTGGTGTGTATCTACCCTCTGACAAAAATCTTAATTTGTATCAAGAATGTACTGATTCAATTGAATCCCTCTATGAGTATTACTCGTGTTACGCTGAAGTAATAATCATGGGGGATTTTAATGCAAGATACAGAGAATGGCCATCATCATGGTGTGCATTCGCATAAATGCAACGTGTGCACAGCTTTTGTTGACAACAATGACTTGATACCATTGAACAAGTCAAATTTAAATAATGGACTGAGTTATACGTTCGAGCCATGTAGATCAACTCTTGACTATATAATTGTTAACAGAATAATGCTAGATTGGGTCGTTGATTGTGAGGTTTTTACAAATCACGATACGTGCATAGCCTCAGAGCATCATGTTGTGTGCAGCACCCTTACGTTTGCGGCTGCAAAGTATTGTAACCCTCGTTTTCCTATATTTCCATCTCCTTCCTGGTCTAAATGCGGAGATGAGAAACTAGTAGCTTACCAACTTGAAGTAGATAGACTATTAAGCGCAGATTGTGAATTGATCCCCAAATCGCCCTAACAAATAGAACACATTCATAGTAAATTAATTTCTTTAATGAGGGATGTAGCTTTGCAGGTCTTACCGTCGAAACGTTTAATCCTCACACAAAGCCTTATTGGTCGCCTGAAGTTAAGAAAGCTCATAACAAAGCTCGTTACTTTCGGAAAAAGTGGATAGAAAATGGAAGGCCACGAGGGCTTATCCATGAATCTTACAAGCAATATAAAACTGCTAAAAGGGAATTTATAAATACTCAAGAATATGCGATACATGCCCATGAAGAAGCTATTTTTAAAGATTTAGATGGAGCAGCCGAATTAGACGTTAGGCTTTATTGGAAGTTGTACAGCAGACAACGTAACAAGGGCAAATATTCCAAATGTTGTTTTGAATTAAAATATGACGGTGAATTAGCGACTGCTCCAGAAGAAATATCTCGACTGTTTGCTCAATAGTTTTCTAATTGTACACTCAGTCTACAGACATAGTTGTAAATCATGAACAAACGGACGGGTTCTGTATTGACGAACCTATCTTTAAAATAAAATTTAGTTATCAAGAAATAGCCTCTGTCATAAAACAGCTAAAACTTAGGAAAGCCCCCGGCATTGATGGTAATCAAAATGAGCATTTACGTTACGGGGAAGAAGACTCACAGAATTCATTACAATGCTTTTCATGGGGGTAATAGACCAGTGTTACATACCATGTGATTGGAAAGTATGGTTAATTGTGCCCATGTTTAAAGGAGGAGGGAAATCTAAAACTGACCCTGCCAATTATAGAGCTATTTGTCTGTTGCCTGTATGATACAAACTATTTGAAAAGTGCTTTTTCAATCGATTAACTAGATGGTGTAATATAACAAAAGGGTTTCAAAAGGGACTGAGTAGTATAACAGCATCTTTCAATCGACACGAAGCTGTTTTTTCCACTTTAGAACTAGAATCTAGAGTGTTTGCTGCTTTCTTAGATATTCAAAAGGCTTTTGACACTGTGAATCAGGACGGACTTTTCCTAAAACTCAGAAAACTAGGCATTCAAGGAAAGATTTTACATGTAATAAAGGAATCGTACTCAAATATTCAAAGCATTGTCCTGATGAACGAATCAAAATCCGAACCTTTTCCAATAGAACGGGATATTCGACAGGGAGGTGTTTTATCAACTTTTTGTTTATATCTTGATTATATTAATAACCTTTAACAGGAATTACATCAGTCAAAATTAGGGTTACTTGTTGGGTCCACTCCGTCTGGGAATCCAGCGCTAACCAATGATATAACTCTGCTCACAAACACACCAATCCATTTGCAAAAGATGCTTGATATACGTGATAGATACTCCATAACATGGAACTTCACCTTCAACGTTAGCAAAAGTTGTGTATTAGTTTTTAATCAGAATAGACAAACAACACGTGAGAAGTTTAACTGGAAAATAGACAATCTTATTATACCTATTTTAAATAAAATCGAACATGTTGGAATTCCTGTGTGTTCCTATATGAAGTGCTTGACAAAAGTATACAGGGCTTGTGCTAAATGCAGAAAATCATTTTATTATCTTGTAGGGGTTGGCACAAATGAAGCTAGATCCAATCCTCTTACCTACGTCAGCTTGTACGAAAATAATTGTGATACCATCAGCCCTTTATGTTTGTGAAGATTGGTCGAATATCAGACTCAAAGACTCAAGAAAGCTCGATGTATTTCAGCATTATTGTACCAAAATTCTGCAAGCTATCCTCAAACCACACGGTCAGGAATGAGCGAAAGTTAAATGGGGATAAAGAGAATTGTATCAGAAATTGATAAAAGAAAACTGAACTTTCTTGGTAAATTATGCCATCTACCAGAAAATGTAACATGTAAAAGAATATTTTTATTCAGACTATACCTATTACTTTCTAGAAAAGATGTTACAGAACAGAAAGATTTTATTCCCGATATATGTATCATTTTGCCGAAATATAATATTTATGAATTTATTGAACAAATTTTAAGAGACAAAATATTTCCAGGACAAATACAATGGAAACAAATTATAAACAAACTATTCATAAGTATGAAAACGAACGCTTTACAAACTTGTGCCATACTGACATGTCCTACAAAAGATTAAAAAATGTCCATACTTCTATAAAACCCTCGATTTTATGGCAAACTCCAAAAACAACAAGAGAGTTACAGTTAATTACATCCCTTGTAAACGTTCTGATAACTGCTTCAAATAATACTATGCAAGTATGTAAACACTGCAGTTATTCTTACATAGATTTAATAATCCATGCATGTATTTGCTGTCAGAGCACTGTGCGACAACGAGAAATATTTTGGACACATAATATAAATAACTTTGACATTCGTCTTTGTGTGTTCCTTCATAATGTATTCAACATCTCCTGGGTAGGGAATTTTCCAAATTTAGACGAGCCCGAAATAATAAGAAATTTTATAATGTCTGCTTCAGTGTTCTCTGCAACTGTAATTCATGGATTCTTTTCTTAGTAATAAGATCGATTTTTAAATTATAGAGATATGGAAGACAAGTGATCGTATAAATCTTGATAATCATGTCTTCATGCATGCTTTTTTTGACATTACATATAAAATATTATTTTCTGTCAAAAAAATATTGATGTGTACAATAATAAGGTAATTGAGGATTGCGCACGAGTGCGATTTACTTTTTAATAAGTATGGTGTCCTCATATGATAATGCTCATAAGGAAGCTGAGCTTCTAAGAGACTCCTCTCATGTACACCTCTGTTAATTGTATATAACGAATTCCATATTCTTTTCTTTTTCCTTTGTTTGCATCCTTATCTCTGAAAAAGGAAATAAAGATTGATGATGAGTACAGTTTCGTTTATATGTAATGCATAAACATTTGACTACACGCAATTCCGTGGCAGTATGCTTGAGTTAGGTGAGACCTATGCGATCGGCACAATACCACCTCATCTCTGCCATTTGTTCTATATGAGGATGCCACTCTCTAACAGTGGGTTTAATGTTCAGAAGTCTGTTTCTGGAGTTTTGATCCACGTATTTTACCAAGTATATAGAACATACCGACGTATATAATGTCTGAAGTTACTATATGAAATCTTCCATTCGGCAACTGCAGGACAGCTTTTGTTGCAGTATCTGTCCATTCATTGCCCTTAATACCAATGCAGTCAACAATACAGGATACTTTTTCCAGATTGTATGAGCAAATCGTGTTTCTGTAAGGTTTGGAATTTAACGGGTTGTCAGATTTAACGTTTTGAAAGGTTTTCATTGCGGAAAGGGAATTCGAAAAGATGACATTTATTCAGATGTTTCAAACAAGTTCAAAATATTTGGTATGCCTGCAATGTCTGCAGTAAAATGAAGACTTTATCCGGTAACAAGCTGGAGATGGGTGCCATGGGGTGTTCCATAGGAAACACCAGCCTTGTTTCCATCTTCGAACCGTCTGTATTCACGGACATATGGCCACAAATTTAATCTGAAAAAAGAGTATTTGTTGAGGACATTTTTGAATTTTCAAAGATCATATCTTAATTTGATGGGTTTTTATAACTAAGGTGGTGATTTGGGGATAAAAATGTTGCAGTACTTGCATGACTGATTTTTGCTGCTTCTAGGTGATTTATATGCCAAAACGTGGAATGAAATTTGGTTTCTGAGCATAATCAGACTTTCATAAAAAGCCTCACAACCCATGTTACAATGTTCCTGACAGAGATGTAAAGGAACGGTTTTAGTCATCACCTGTACATAGATTTTTAACCGAGCACACACACAATGTTGCATGACTTGGTCGAAGACCTGTTGCATGACTGGGTCGAAGACCTGTTGCAGGACTGGGTCAAAGACCTGTTGCAGGACTGGGTCGAAGACCTGTTGCAGGACACGACTGTATATCTAGATGAGTCTCGGTCACCCGATCCACTACGGCCTCTCCAATGTTCAGTAGAAATCCGAACCAAATTTATGCGCAGGAACAGTCAAGGCATGCCAAAACTATGAATTATGTGCAATGTTTTCACTAATTCTAACTAAAATTGATGTAGAGAATCCTTGCATTAAAGTTCTTGGACCCGAAATACCTGGTCAATAGCTTTTACTTTCCCCCAAGAAATCTAAATCATGTGAGTGATTTCAGCGCCACATCGGGCACTTGATTACACGTAATTACCTTATCAGTTTGTTCTTTATTTGCAACGTTGTCTCAGCGATATACAGTTTTGATTTTTCCTTTTCTACAATACATTCCACATTAATGGTTCACTGTGAGTGTTTTATTGCAAGTTCAGCACTTAAACATTGACATGTCAACTTTGATGGTAGCCAGGCAACCGTCTTTTCTATACTTACACAGGGTGTCCTTGGGCGAGACACGAGAACAATGTTATTGTGGTTATTGTCGCCCAAACGTCAAGAACCTTGTAGGAGAACCGACAAGAACCTTGTTCTCGGATGGAGAACTCACACAACCTCTAAAGCGGGAGTAGACAAACACAAAGATAGCGGAACATGCCGAGCATTTTTGATCTGCCATGTTCTTATTCAGATATCAACTCGAGTTATTAGTGCGAGCACACTCAGGAACAAGCGAGAACACATGAGAACGTGTTCTTGGTGTTTGGGCAAAAATTCAAGAACAGGTCGCCCATAGTGTACAACTCTATCTTCTGTTTTCTCGCTCGATTTACTGGCTAAATTGCCTCACCCACTATTATTAAATGGTATTATTACGTTGTGGCTCTAAGTTTATTGTCACTCACAATGAGATGTGAGTGGTGTAAGAGGACGATTGCCTGAGGAAAACAGGTGTATCTAGATTACTCGATAATAGTATTGCATTCTAAATCAAAAATATGCATGAGCAAAAACAAATCAAGTGCAGCCGGATAAACTTAGCGGACATGTATGCTATCTAACCACAAAATAATGGCGATGTTTAAAAGTTAATAAGATGTGCCGTCGGATGTGTCTTCTTCGTGGTAGCCGATGCATGATTGCGTGATTATGTTCAATTTCCTCTTTGCATGTAACGGTTTTTTTCATCAGCATGAGGATAGATATGTACGTCCAAATTTAACTCGGTCACCAGAGTAGAAAACTTGATGAAATACATCACATATCTATTTTAACATCTTCATGTACAAGTAAAAAATACAGTATATAAGTTTAAACAACTGAAGCATATACGGTCTGGTAATAGTTGGTAGACTAGTACATGAAAGGGTTGGTAAATTAAACTGAAAATTGGTCCTCCAAAAGCAGACCTTTCCCCTCTAAATAATGTGTACACATAGTTCAGCAGTAGTAATCTTGTTATCAAACAAAAGTCTAAATTAAGTGACGGACTAAAATGGGGGGGGGGAGCCTGGGATTTTCTTTCGAACCAGTATATTTTTGTTTTTTTCAACTGATATATTTGATATAATTAGCTCTTTTTTTCTAAAAATAAATCAGAGCAGGAATATTTTTTCAAAGCTATTTAAGGGCCGGACATTTTCTTTAAAATCCCAGGCGCCCCCTCCCCCCGAAAATTAAATTGTCGGTCCCTAAGTAAAATACTATGCATGACAAGGTTGGAGCATTTACTGTTCACCTATTCCTGCCATTTACTTCCGGTTTCAGAATAGACGGAAGACGTTTTAAAACTGAAGAATGGCAATCTGCACGAAAAAAAAAACGTATGCCACAAGTATAAGCTTTCTTGAAAAGCTTGCCAATCTCTAGCATTGTATTGCCACAAGTATAAGCTTTCTTGAAAAGCTTGCCAATCTCTAGCATTGTATTGCCACAAGTATAAGCTTTCTTGAAAAGCTTGCCTATCTCTAGCATTGTATTGCCACAAGTATAAGCTTTCTTGAAAAGCTTGCCAATCTCTAGCATTGTATTGCCACAAGTATAAGCTTTCTTGGAAAGCTTGCCTATCTCTAGCATTGTATTGCCACAAGTATAAGCTTTCTTGAAAAGCTTGCCAATCTCTAGCATTGTATTGCCACAAGTATAAGCTTTCTTGAAAAGCTTGCCTATCTCTAGCATTGTATTGCCACAAGTATAAGCTTTCTTGAAAAGCTTGCCAATCTCTAGCATTGTATTGCCACAAGTATAAGCTTTCTTGAAAAGCTTGCCAATCTCTAGCATTGTATTTCAGTAGGATGCCGATGGGATGAGCAAAATATGCACTTTTTGGATACAGTAACAAAGCAATAATTAGTGCTGGTTTATAGGTCTTGCTTATCTACTTAAGACATTTGCAACAATCTGACTTCTTCAGTCGTTTCTTGACAAAATTGAAAAGCATCCACCGTGAAGCCGTCCTGGGTTTAGTGTTAGCCAAAAGAAAGACAGGGAACCAATCTATCCTGTCCGGCAGCATTTGATTAAAATGTTTTAGGGGTTCAAAGCTTTGATGTCTCGGCTGTTTAATGCCATGAAGGCGCAGCAAAGAACTGCTCAGGAAATATTCCTGTTGTTAAAAGGGCTTCCAGGCTATCAAATCAAAGTAAGCATCTACTTCATACAACTCTCTTTATGTGCCACCTACTGGCTATTCAAAAATAGACAGGAAAACACAAACTTTAGATGCCTACCCATATATGTAGGAAATGAAGTTATACAATGCGAGATAATACAGCAATGCAGAGGAGGGCATAGAAATGTGGCCACTATTTTGCTTTTAAATGGAAAGCGAATTCGGGTGAATAGTACCAAGGCAAGTACAATTTTAATGTTTTATTGATCCTTGTCAGCGGCCATGTTGTTTTTATGAATAAATCTGTAGTATGGTAGCGCTGAATTGATCTGTCCCATATCCACAGGTAATAGACAACCTGAATTGATCTGTCCCATATCCACAGGTAATAGACAACCTAAATTGATCTGTCCCAAATCCACAGGTAATGTACAACATGAATTGATCTGTCCCATATCCACAGGTATTGGACAATCTGAACTGATCTATCCCATATCCACAGGTAATGGACAACCTGAAGAATGAATCTGAATCTACTCCTTATTTGTCCATGGACAGGTAGTATTAAGGCTTTCATGACTGACCTAGATGATATCACCGCGTTACAGTACCAGGCGGCAAATTATATTGGACCAGTAACGGGCAGTGATAAATAATGCTCAAAATCTCAAAAATGGGGTAACATTTCACACATCTTTCATCCGATTGCCAAATCAGGCTGCTTTAGCTTTATTTCAAATTATTCAAAATTTGGAAAATATTAGTTTTACTAAATTTGAGCAAATATATCCCACGTCCACACTTAGTCTCTGTATTCCTGGCACCCAGACTTTGTTCCGAATGACCAGTCACGTGACTGTTGTACGTACGCATGAAAGACCCAATTAAAGAGCTGATTTTTCAAGTACTTTCCTTTTTACCCAAACTTACTTAAATGATAAAAACAATACTGAAAGCGAGATCCTTTTCATTGTTGAAAAAATGTATACCATTAAAAACATCATAATATTCTCTCCTGATTTTCTAAGCTTTATTTGAAATGTTTCTGAAGTTACTATTGATAAGGTCTAAGTAAACCGAAAGTTTTCATTCACCGAAAATTGTACTCGTTTGTTGTGGTAATGGTTTCTTAGCGCGCCTGGATTTTGAAGTAGTGTTGTTTTAAACATACTTTATTGTCAATATTCGTGCAATGAAGTTTTGGGCATGAGTTGACTAATTCATCCATTTAATTTTCCTAAGCACAGAAATTCTCTAAAGATTACGGTTATTTTTAGCAAAAGCTTTAATATATTAAAATTTTTAGTAAACTTATACTTACAAAACTTTCGGATCATGAATATGTAAGACAGTAATGCACATATACACATCTATTTAGACACTTAAGTGACTACAGTCCATTTAGGGCAGGCTGTTCAGAATAACAATGTCAATGGTTTCTATACAATTTAGTTTAAAATTTAAATTGCCTCGCATCGTGAATATATTTGTAAACGATCAAAAAGACTTTCGTGTTTGTCTCATTACTTTCTTGGCATCACCTTTCAATATCAAATCTGGCATTACATATAAAGTTGGTAGCGTTGCCATAAAGTTCATCCAGTTTTCAAGAAATTTGGAGATGATATCCATGCTTTCGGATATTGATCAAAAGCGATAAAACTTCCGTTCGCTATCCTCCTATATCAGAGGTTTATGGGGTCTATATATTGTAGCGGAAGCTCGCTTGTTTTGCACCTCAGCGGTCCCGGGTTCGAATCCCTGTTCCGAACAGCGCAAGTATATGCGGTCGCTCATCCAAGGTGAGTGGTTTCCTTTGTGTTCTCCGGTTTCCTTCACCTTCACGACTAGTTTCTTCCACCATCTAAACTGTAGAGAGATCATCGCAGACGGTTTAATAGCTTATGCAGTCGACGTAAGCGTCTGAAAAAAACTAGCTAGGAATGACTGGAAAGGAGAGACGTCAAGAATATCACACCAATATTTTATAAAACTTTACTCGACTCCAAATTGTTTTCGAAAGTGCTCTAACAAATCAAAAGGGCTGCGTTTGTAAATTTCGAGTAAAATTTTCAAGTCATTAATACTCAAAATGTTGAGTAAAATTTGACGACAGAGGGGCTAAGGTTAACCGTCTCTATGTAAATAGCAAAGTATTTGATCACAAAAGATTTATGTAATCTTAGTTTCATTGACCTGCGTTCTCAATAGCACATTTTTTTTCTTCAAATATTAATGGAACAACCACGCTTCAGATATTCTGAACAAAGCGATTGCCTTTTACTCGAAATACCATTCATTGATTCTATCTGATATAACTTGACCCATATTTTACCATCGCGGAGAAAAATGTATTATAATTAACACCATCATCTCATGCGAGACGTCACAAAAACTTTTTCTTACCCTGTCAAGAAAAGATCTGGGAAAGGTGGGAAACCTTACCTTTTTCTGTTCGAGGACTGGCTTCCGTCGTAATTTTTAAGATTATTGGAATATGTATACATCGCGAAAGAATAATGACTCTTTCAACTTCCTTATGTTATCCAGCTATATAATTAATAATGATAGGAAAATCGAAACTCTCACATGATATACTCGCTTATAAGTCGGGTTCAACTGCCAACAGCAGTTTGTTAGAACTAATCAGTAGAACAAACAACAAGGTTCCTGATCATGGAAGATAGGAAGATAGGAAGCTGAGTGGAATGATGGATAGTATTTTCATCCATACATCTATCGATATGAATGTGACTACCTACCTACTTATATATCTACCTCCGTACCTACATAGATAGATAGATAGATAGATAGATAGATAGATAGATAGATAGATAGATAGATAGATAGATAGATAGATAGAAAAAATGATAATTTATATTACTGTATCACATCAATATTTTCCTTCTTATTTCGCATCCTGTTCTTACTCAAAGATACTTTTTTCCATTGTCTTTTTTAAACAAGGATCACATCCTCATTTACGATGTGTGCTAAGAAGAGGCATATCAAGTAAAGTTCGTGTTCTGCCCTCTTATATATTTTGCAGTTACGAAAATTGCAATTTCTATTTAAACTTCTCCTTAATCGTAACTCAGCTCTTTCAACATTTAGAGGTGTTCCAAATAACCTAAATTCCCATGGAGATGAGGACGATGAAGGTTCAGGAAAAAAAACCATGACACAAAAATTGAAGAAATCTCAAATGACAGAGAGAAACCAGCAGAACAAAATGATGGAACATTAGTACAATTAAGAATTTTGCACTTGTTCATTACGTCGTTGTAGTGCTGACACACATGAGCTTAACGTTAGATAGTGTTTACATTTTTTCTGGATAGTACCCTGTATATTATACAAACAAGGACGTAGAGCCGCCATCTTTGCTTCCCTTCGGTAGAGTCATATCGGCGAATAAACCTCCCTTTCAGAGTGTTGCTTTCACATTTTTCTGGGTTAAATCCAACGTGTATACTGCACTTTGATGACTTCTACCATCACATTTATTAGTTTTCTTTGCTAAATGACACCGTGAAAACGATGCATCGTCCATATAAGAGAAAGTGTAACGGAAGTTAACATCTGCATGTGATTTCCATCCTCTGATTGGTCAAAAAATGAGCCAACAATTAATAACTATAAATAGACGAATCAAAGAGGGGAATCCATGCAGATATAAACTTTTCGGAACTTAAGGGAAGCAAAGATAAAGTCTGTCAGCCCTTGTCTTAAGTATATACATGATACGATTCCCCAAAAAATATGTAAATACCAGTAGCGGTTGCCCTGGGCGCCAGTGGTCTTGGGGCGCCAAAATAGCTGATAGAAATTTGGGCCTCGTATTCTGGCCCTTTGGGCCATCATCGTCGCCCCGGGCGCCATTTACCCTTAGTACGGCACTGGTAAATACTAACATCAAGCTCTTGTTCTATGTTGAGATGCACAAATGACACAAAGTAGGTTGCTTAAATTTCCACATGGCGTTTTGCAACACTGCAACTTTCTTTGCACTTTACTTACTTCTAAATAATGGTTTATACACTTGCGAAATGACTGATAAGAAAATAATGGTATTGAAAGTTTTGATGAAACACGACCATCTTTTCTGAACTAACATTCGATGTATCTGAAGTATTTTACAGCGAACAAGCAATGACTAATGCAGTCGCAAAATCGGGACACGAAAAGGAAATTAACAATAATTTACTTTGCGTTCAAGAGATGCAGTCTGTTTCAAAATGTCCCTGAAGGAAATTACCTCAGGTATACTTGTGAATATTAAAAAATATTGGTACATAGTGATACAAATGGTACATAACATGGAGAAAGATAATGATTTGGGGGGTTGTTGTTGTTTTTGTTGTATTTTATCGCTATATTTTTTGTTGACCTTATATTCAGAAACAGACAATAACATTTGCATGCCATGTAAATGAATGTAAATAATCATGCTGTGTCTTGATGTTATGATTTTTCATTGTTTGATTGCGGTAAAGTCACCTGAACTTAACTTCCAATATTAGAAAACGTAATTGCTAACTGTACGAGTTGCCTTAAGGAGTACATGGATAAAAAAAGAACATAAAAATGTAGAAAAATCTTTATTTTAAAAATTACACTTTCAACACGCGCATGTACTCATTTTCTGTGGCAGATGTCAAGTTGCTAATTGAAAGGCAAATACTGTTAGAAGAAGTATAACACACAATTGTATTTTAAGAAATGACATTAAATCAACAGTTCAAGAAAAACAGTATATTTCACAAAGGATTTTTTAGGTAGAGAATGAAGTGAATAAATATTTTAAAAGCTATCAAAACAGACGGTTTCCGATGCTGCCAGGAAACAGTGTTACCGAAAGCGGGACTTCTGTAAAATTAGATGCTTTACTGTACATAAATAATAGATGAGCCGTATTTTTGTAGCAGTTTTTGGTCAAACAGTATTTCGTGTGAGATCGATTGGAGTTATCCGGGATATTATTCTCGAACCATAGACTGAGCTTGTCCACCGCTACCTTTCAGCTCCTGTAAAGAAACATAATAATAATAATAATAATAATAATAATAATAATAATAATAATAATAATAATAATAAGAAGAAGAAAACGAAGAAGAAGAAGAAGAAGAAAAAGAAAGAAAGAAAGAAACAAGAAGTAAACTATATGTCTGGCCTGCGAAGTAAATCCTGACCTTGGCTAGTGTCGTCTGACCATTTTGGTCAAGTAACCAACAAGAATATTTAATTTTCATAAACCTTGTCACCGATTGTTTGCTGTCTTACTACGATAACCATTTTGATGAAGAACAAAACACGTGATCAACAGAAGCTTGAATAAACGCTCAAGAGAGAGTAGTGCTGCCCTCTTTCGACATTTTGTTATTTTATACATACATACATACATACATACATACATACATACATACATACATACATACATACATACATACATACGAAAAATTTACAAGTACTAACATTTGAAACATAGCGTTTCAAGCCGTTTCTTCTTCCTTGGGAAAAAATATATATTAGCATTTGAATATTGACAGAATCAAGTATACGGACAAACAAGAAAGAGCCCCCAGTGTTTAAACACCAATTGGAAATTGTATTATCGATTCGGCGGCTGTAACCAGGATAAACAATGTTAATGTTTGTTGGCTACCATATCTGAAATTTCATTCGCTTCGGCAAGAAATGGTAATTGTCTGAAAACATGCGTCAGAAGGTACAGTCGGTATATATTAAATTTTACTGAGATGAAGACAATAGCATAATATATTTTTATTCTCAATGCTGATATCCGCAGTTGTTTTATGCGACGTATTGGTTTGACTTTATCTTGATAGTTGAAAAATACGCGTATTACTTCAACAACTGAAGAAGGAAAGAAAAAAAAAACGTATTTGTTATATATGGAAGCAAACGGAATATTTACTTTTTTTAATGTTTCTTACTACTGGACAAATAATCAATAGGAATGTTTCCTATTACCGAAGAACTCATTTGCAAACTCATATGAATATCGGCTTTATAATCTTGAAGTTTGCCCATTTTGAAACACTTCAAAACAGTTTACACCAGACAGTCAAACAGACAAACACTGTGACCGCCAAAGCCATTTCAATGAGAAAGAAGCCGTTAATTCTTGGCTTGAATAATTCACATCACTGGAATTATTACTTTTCTCCATTCCTGTTACTTCAGGAACCACAATGCTAAAAAAACAATAAATCATATTTGTCAATAGTTATATTTTATGACATTATATTCTTTATTACTGTTTCCCTTTATTTAGCTAGTTCTATCGTGTATTTGTCATCAACTTATTCATCACCTGTTTGGTTTTTAAATGTCCACTCGTCTTACCACGATCACTATTTTGATGCAGAAGCAAGCAAGTGGACAAATTAAGTTAAATAAACCTTAAAATGAGTGCAATATTCACCCTCTTCTAACATATATGTATAGCATACATACATACATACATACATACATACATACATACATACATTTGTTTGGTGTTCTATGGTACAGCAACACGCGCAGTTTATTGAGTGTATTGCCAATACATACATACATACATACATACATACATACATACATACATACATGTCGAGACATTTATTAGTGCAAACATTAGAATAGAGCGTGTCTAGGCAATCTACTGCTTAGTGAAAGAGATCAAATGGAATTTTATATTGACAGGAGGAAGTAAGTATATCTAAAAATAAAAAAAACCCACAGTGTTAAGCACCAATTGGAAATGCTTTTATCGGTTCAGCGGTGGTAACCAGAATAAATAATGTAATTGTTTGTTGGCAACCATAGCTGAAATTATATTTGCTTTGTTGAAAACATGCGTCATCATGTAAAGCATGTACATAATACATTATTCTAACATAAGGACAGTTTTTTGTTTTTTTTGGTTCTTTTTTTTTTCAATGCTGATTTTCGCGATTGCTTTGTGTGAAGCAGTGAATTTAATGAGCTGTATTGGAGCACAGCAGTAACCTGACCTGACTAGTGGTTAGGGAACAACGCTGCTATTTCTTTTTCTTCCGCATTTAAAATGTTAAAGTTTATAAATTGTATGTGTACGATATTATTGGCGATAAATTGTGTCCAATTCTATACTGTTTTTTTCAAAAATGTATAAAATAAAATATGTGTATCTTTTATTCGAGGAATTTTAGAATCGGTTGCTCCCCCCCCCCCCTTCACATAAAATGTTCCTTTCTTAACCATGGTTTTCCTATATATTTGTTTTTTGTAATAGAAGACCTTTATATGTGCTTTTGATATTTTATTGCAAACTGCTTAGAGAAAACTATGATACCATGATTATAACCTAATAACACATCCCTGCTTTACATTAAAAAATAATTAAAGTTCTAATTCCATTACCGTTCAAAGTTTAATGAAGGTAATCTAATCCTGTAGCGTACGAACGGGGGTGGGGGGTGGGGGGTGGGGGCGGACACGGCGGTTTTGCCCAAGGCGCCAGAGGTCTTAGGGCGCCAAAACAGCTGATAAAAATTCGGGCCTCGTATTCTGGACCTTTTGGCCATCATCGTCGCCCCGGGCGCCATTTACCCTTAGAACGCCACTGAACTGATCTACCTGTTTTCTTTTTGATAATTGAAGCCAACAAAACTATTATATATGTTACACAGGTATATTGCATTTAGAATGGTCATAAATAGTTTGTACTTCATGAAATTACTCCTTGACGCAATCCAGATTCAGTGTTTTTCCCATTCCGTATATTTCACAACTTCAAAGGAATCAAACAGTAAAGCTTCATAAAATATGTAATACCCGGAGGCATCCCTGATTCAGCTCAAACAACTGATTACCATTTTAGATCGTTACTGAACGGCTGCTATTTTTGGATTGCATACTGGATTTGAAAAATGTGACTTAATCATCTAGTTCGGCGTTACATGAAGTTGGGTTATGAACAATAGAAGCAAGCGAAATATCGACCAAAGGCTGCAACAGACTAGATGGCCTGATTGTATGTTGTGGCAACAAGGCATCGTCGTCAAAACAGTCAACATAACTTATATATGATTGCGATTTGATCAATTTTACTGTACCAAATTCGGTCAGTAAACTGAGATAAAGAAGATACAAGTATCTTATAGTGCAAGTCAACATTTGTAAGGTTGTATACTGTACCGTGTATACACACTTATAATACGAGTCTAACTGCAACAAACATAAACCCTTATCTGCCGTTGCATAATGTGACGGCAGATCAAGGTCTATGTTGTTTATTTCACTGATTAATCCTAACAAATTGCATAAATCCAGATCTGCCGGCGCATTATGCGAAGGCAGATCTGGGTCTGTGCAGTTTGAAGTTGGACTCGACTAATAAGCGAGTAATGCGGTACATAAATTCAGCTGCACAACTGGTTTAACTGGAAAGCATTAATATAGTGTAAACACTAATATCTACACCTTAACTAAATAGAGAAACAATGTCCAACATTCGATGTTCCATAACATTGCGCTTTTGTTTCAAATATCTGGCTGTTGAAACTTCAAAAATTTATTTCAACTTTACACGTTAACAAGAATGAATACATTCACACTTGTAGTTTAGAAAAAGTCACCGCAAGAACGAGAATTCTGTCTTGCAGTACAAGAATTGCTTTTGAATATGAAAAACAACTAAAAAGTAGTATCTTTTACTTCTAATTTCAGTTTGTTTGTTTGTGTAATTTAATTTATCCTCGTTTCTATCACGTTACCTTTTACAGTTATGCTACATTAAACTTTCAGTTGACATTAAATACATTCAGTTTCAATCATTAACTAATGAAATGCGATACGTATAAAATTTGTCATAGTTATAAAGATACTCAGGGCCGGCGCAAGGGTATTTGGTGCCCTAGGCGAACTTTCAGCCTTGCGCCCCCAACCCCCAATTAACTTTCGAAAATGAATATAGTATGAATAAAAATTGGGCATCTGTTCTTCTCTTTCTTATTATATTTATTTTACGCAATCTCTCTTTCTATTTTTATTCATTCAGTTTTTTGCCCCCCCCCCCCCCCCCCAATTTTGCCCTAGGCGACCGCCTAGTTTCTAGTTTGCCTAGTGGTTAAACCGATCCTGAAGATACTCATTTGAAATTGTCAATGAACCGTTTCATGCTGAAAATGTTCGGTATCACTGTGCTACGTGTGCTGCCTTAAAATTGATCTTCCCTAAATTAACTTGCTTTGAAAGAGAAATCCGGTTATACGCACAAGGGAATTACACTCGTTTGAACTCAATACTCATGTTTATTATATACTTTAGTGTGAAATATAGAAACTTATTGGCGAAATAATTTTCATATTTTTTCATTCCTATATTATCACATGTGAAAAATATATCCTTATATTTTCACATGTGAAAATATAAGATTTCCCATCATGCCATGCGACGCTGGATTGTGTGTGCCTGTACAAGTTATACCTGCAGCAACAAAACCGAGCACTTGGTGAGCTAGAACAAATAAATAGAAACTGCATTACATTTCAGACACGGAAATTAATTTTTGCTGAAGAAATTTGACTCAACGCCGTTCGCGTCTCTATGAAGTTATTTCCCCATTACTTCCTTGACAACAGTGATAAACACGCTGTGATGCATTAATGAATCGGACTCGCTTTGCGGTCAGATATGATCAAATAGTTTACAAAATGTCAACAATGTAATTTACTGCGACAGATTAGATCATCCCAGTCCTACTGCTCTCTTAAGTCACTGATATTTATATGCTCAACCTATGAAAGTGACTGAATTTACGAAAAGGGGGGTGGGTGTTGTGCTGAAGATTGAGTTTAATCTTCTAAGCTTCGATTTGGAGCTAGTCTGGTATATAATACAAAGAAAATTTTCTTTTCCTGTGTAAATACCGGATATATTTCATCTTGTGGTACCAAAAACGATATATTTTAACTCGTGGCTTCGCCACTCGTTAAAATATCTCGCTTTATGTACCACACGATGAAATATATCTAGTAAGAAAATATCCTCTATTTATCTCTTGCAACAGTGTAATAAATTAAAACGATGTCAATTTCAGTGTTGCGATTTTCATATAACTAATACAGATTACAGTAAAGAAATGTGTACACTGAAGGCATTGATTTATTTGCAGACCAATGAGAAACTTGGCTATTTATGATACTAGGAAGCCTAATTGTAATCATTATAACATTCTAATGGTACATACCACGTGTTCACATGGTAAGCCGAAAGTCTGGTGGAAACTAATTAGAGAAATTCACGGAAGGTGAACAAAGAAATCTTGCGATTCATTGATTGTAAATCGCATTGTTATAACTAATGGCGAAGTAAAGGCAAAATCAGGATAAATCCATCTAAAGCATGTTGCGCTGACTTACTGCATCCAAAATTACTTTTAAAAAATTGCACAACTAATTATCCACTGTACAATATACTTAATATCTGATTGCAAACTTCTGTGTTTCCGGATCAATGTAAATTGGTGAATGTATTGCCTGTGCATAAGAAAGGTTCCTAAACATCTATATCAGACTATAGTCCTTTGTCTTTACTTAGATTTGATCTAAAGTTTTTGAGAAGTGAGTATATAAATATCTACACAACTATATTGTGCAACGTGATATAATTTCATATAATCAATCAGGTTTTTCACATCACTAGACAGACATTGACAATACAATTTGTTTGGTGTAAGACCAAGGCAAGGAAGTTGGGACCGTTCTCTTCGTCCATGTTTGGCATAAAGAGTTGCTCTCAAAACTAAAGAGTATTGGTGTTCATTGAAATTTGGTACCATGGTTTGAAAGTTATTTATTGTTAAGAAAACAACGAGTTATTATAACTTCTAAATTCTCAGATGCAATACGCATCAATGCAGGTGTCCCCCAGGGAGTCCATTTTTTGGGACGGTTATTATTTTTAATTTTCATGAATGATATTGTAGATAATACAGAATCATTGATTAAACTTTTTGCTGATGATACAACATTATATATGATAGCTGATAATCTGATCTTAGCTGACGAAATCTTGAACTCAAATATTGAAAATATACATTAGTGGTCCAGGGGCTGGTGACATTTAGTCCGGATAAAACTGAATCAATGCTAATATCACGAAAACGGAACAATAACCACCATCCTATATTATATATGGCCGAAACAAACCTACAAGAGGTTACTCAGCACACACATTTGGTCATTCTTTCAGTCAGTGCTGCCGCTTACCGCGCATTATATAATTTGTTTCTGATAAAGACTTGGAGAAATTAAACTGTTACATTCAAACTGGATCGACTGTCTTTGAAAACATTTTTGATTTCGCTTACCACATTTGTTTTACCGCACAGCAACACACTTAGTTTATTTAGTGCCTTGCCAATACATACATACATACATACATACATACATGCATACATACATACATACATACATACATACATACATACATACATACATACATACATACATGCCGATATATTTATTAGTGCACACATTAGAATATAGCATGTCTAGGCAATCTATCGCTTAGTGAAAGAGATATAATGGAATTTTATATTGACAGGATCAATTTAGTATATATAAAATTAAAATAGTCCCCATAATGTTAAGCACCAATTGGAAATGCTTTTATCGGTTCAGCGGTGGTAACCAGGATA
Source organism: Margaritifera margaritifera (assembly GCA_029931535.1). Lineage (NCBI taxonomy): Eukaryota > Metazoa > Mollusca > Bivalvia > Unionida > Margaritiferidae > Margaritifera > Margaritifera margaritifera. Next base: position 3,374,018 of record JAQPZY010001652.1, on the reverse strand, counting down.
AATAATGTAATTGTTTGTTGGCAACCATAGCTGAAATTACAATTGCTTTTATGAAAACATGCGTCATCATGTAAAGTGTATAAACGATACATCATATTAACATGAAGACAGTTCCGAATTGTTTTTTTTTTTTTCTCAATGCTGATTTTCGCGGTTGTTTTGTGTGAAGCAGTAGATTGAATAAGCTGTACCGAAGAGCGTGGAATGACCTTGACATTTGAAGGGTAAAAAATGCACACATCGTATATTTTACCATGTTTTGATTACGCTGATCACATTTAGGACAATTGTGCAATGCAGGAGAAAGAACTGCTTGAAAAAATAAATGTCAAGGCGATAATAATAATAACAGGTACATCCCATGTTCAACTGTGTAACATGAAACAAAGTGGGCAAGCCTAAACTCTCACCGTTACAAGCATAAACTGATTCATTTATTTAAAATGTATGACCGCTTAGAATTGTATATCTTCAAGCTGTGATTATACCTTTGGGTATAAAACAAGAAATCTATACCACTCAGTCAACAAATGTCATTCGAACTCAGATGTGTAGAACAGCATTATTCAGTAATTCGTTTTTACCCTCTAAGAAATAATCATTCATCATATAATTTCAAAGATTACCTGATTCGTGAAAAAGAAATCACTCCTTTCTACTATTAAATTGGTAATCAAATGTCACAGGTCATACACGATAGGCTAAGAACAAAGTGTAGTAATTTCAATTACGATGTATATTCGAGTAAGTATTGTTCCTGTGGTGAAATATAAATCAAGTTATACACACTCCCTTTTGCTCTTACAATTGAAACTTTGTTATTTGGCAAGAGGAAATACCACCCCTTAAAATGTATATTTTTTAAAAATATTCCCATGTTGATGTATACAAATGAAAAGATTTGGTAACTCATTATCAAGCCAAAGTTTGACCATTTACCCATCAGGATTAAATTATGACAATCCTTTCAGGGCCTTAAGTACATATAACCATGGTGGTTAACAAGAGATCTAAACTGAATGTAAAAGCGTCTGAGTTCCAGAGAATTATTAACGGCCAAGTCCATAACATAAAAGTCGAATATATTATAGATGTCTGGCAAGTACACAGTCTGATTAATGGCCAAGTCCATAACATAAAAGCCGAATATATTATAGATGTCTGACAATTACACAGTCTGATTAATGGCCAAGTCCATAACATAAAAACCGAGTATATTATAGATGTCTGGCAAGTACACAGTCTGATTAATGGCCAAGTCCATAACATAAAAGCCGAATATATTATAGATGTCTGGCAAGTACACAGTCTGATTAATGGCCAAATCCATAAAATAACAGCTGGATATATTATAGCTGTCTGACCAAAAAGCTTGTTATGACCATGATTACTTGATTACTTGACTTAAACCATGTCCTTCTTTACAAAAGTAAACAGTTTTGGTCGAACCAGACATGACATGTTTTCATATAGATTATGTCCAATTTTAGTACTTTATTGTCAATTTTTTTTTAAGCATACAATGAAAAACCTTTTATTCACTTTCTCGGTCGGTTTTTTTTTTATATAAAAATTTGTATTTTATTTTATTTTATTTATTTTTAATTTTTTTTAAATTTATTAATTTTTTTATTTATAATAATGCTTTGCGCTTGTTTCCACGAACGCTTACTATCCACCACTTTACCAGGTTTCCACAACCGAGGGCACGACTCAGTTACACTTTGGTCCGAACGATGTTGTCACTTTGTAATTGTTTCGATGAATGCTCACCCATCAGCCACTTTGCCACGTTTCCACAATCGAAGGCACGGCCCGGTTACACTTCAGTCGGAACAATGGCGTCACTTTGTGGTTGTTTCCATGAACGTTCACATCAACCACTTTGCCACGTTTCCACAACAGAGGGCACAGCCCGGTTACACTTCGGTCGGAACGATGGCGTCACTTTGTGCTTGTTTCCATGAACACTCACCAATCCACCATTGTGCCACGTTTCCACAACTGAGGCCACAGCCCGGTTACACATTGGTCTAAAGAATGGCGTAACTTTGTGCTTGTTTCCATGAACGCTCACCCAACCACCACTTTGCCACGTTTCCACAACTGAGGACACGGTCCAGTTACATTTGGTTGGAACGATTGCGTCACGTTCTCATAATCTAGGTGGTCAAAATAGCTGACCAAAGATGAAATCAAAGCTATGTCTAAAAACCACAACGAAAGTAACTCAGATGTAAGCCAAAGTCAACAACCAACTCAAAATAAGAATTAGATTCTCAAAATTTAAAGTGCTGTCACCTAATGAAAATATTATTACATCCACAATTTGTTTCGTAAAGCAGACTTTTCGAGAAATCTGGCCGATTCCTATGTTTCAAATTTTCCACCATATTCGGAAATCAAACGATAAGAGCAATATTTAGATAAACTTACCAGTCAAACTTATCGACACACCAGCAAAATAACTAAGCAACCAACTTACAAAAAAAAAAAACAAAAAAAAAAAAAACAACAAATTTGAAAAAAAAGATTACAAAGGTAAGGAAAAGAAGTTAGCGATCGGAGTTTCGGAAATGGGTCATGCTATGAGATAGAGATCAAGTCTATTGCAATATAAACGATTGATATCGTCTTAGAATGGTTAACCTTTAGGTATTTCAGTCCCAATATAACTTACATTCCTGATACAATGCCATCACTGGCCCCTGTTGCTTATGTTCCAAATATTACAGCACCAGGTGAAGTCGAATTTGGAAGAATAACCCCAAGTGGATATGACCTAACTCAGATTCATGATCATTACCGTATATACTCGTGTATAATTCGATTCAAAATGCAAACATCATAGACCCTGATCTGCCGTCGCATAATGCGCCGGCAGATCAGGGTCTATGTTGTTTGTCCTTACAAACTGCATAGACCCAGATCTGCCGGCACATTATGCGACGGCAGATCTGGGTCTATGGAGTTTGCAGTTGGTATCTCGTTATACGCGAGTATATACGGTACTAATGGCGGACAGTCCAAAAGTCTAGGGTCCTCCAATTCAACCTTCAGAAAATTCCCAATGGTCTCTACTTTATTTATCTTGGTTCCTTTTTCTAAAACTTTAGATTAAACAATATTTATTTTAAAAAAAATATCTTCACATATAATTGAAAACAATGCAATATCTGAGGATTCAGTAGAAAGATGGAAGTTTATTAAAAAATTGTATCCCCGATTACAAAAAATTCTAACAATCAATATTGGTCTGCTGGCTTAAAGTAGATAGATCATATACGAATATAAATATATACACGATGAATTCGAGTATATGTAATTATTGCAGAGATCATACAACTTTTCAAATGTATCTCCAAGCTCCATCCGTATCAATTATGGAAGATTTTCTCTATTTCTTTCTGTTGACACTCCCAGTTTATCGTGGAAATGGTCATGGTGGTAGTGACACTATCCCAGTTTATCGTGGAAATGGTCATGGTGGTAGTGACACTATCCCAGTTTATCGTGGAAATGGTCATCATAGTAGTGAACATACATTACGCCTAGTATGATGTACGTATATCTCATATTGACTACAGCACTTTGTCAACGCAATTTGTTTATTATTTTTTTTTTTTTTTAAATCATTGTTGCGCTTAAAATATCAACTCCACCCCGGCCGCTCAGATTGATATTTGCCAGTTTGCACGATGCTTACTTTATAATATTTACAGTATTGTATCAAAACTTTAAAGGCAGCCATACTGGTATCTCTTTATTAATATTTTCTACATCACTGAAGATATTTATAATTAGCAAACTAAAAGAAAAATCACTGATGGTACTCGCACGCATTCACTTATTACAATCCACTGGAGTTTTGTTTCTTCTTGAAAATGTTTGTATCTACCAGGTTGTTAGCACAGTTTGAAGGTGCCTGTAATTCACAGAGCAAGACCAGACATGTGTCAGAAAAGAAATCAAACGCGGGATAATAGCTAAGGTCTACCGTCTAAACATGTCTGCCTGTCTTTTTTACCTTTAGATATGTGTCACAGGCGTTACATAAATAAACAAGATATCTGCTAAAAAGCAGCATTATCCCGATGTTAATCTCAGTTATATCCCCCTTCCCCTACTCCCCCCCCCCCGTTACATATACTTGTACGAGTGCCCCCCCCCCCCCAAGCGGCGCAATCAGGGGATGGATCCAAATTTCAAAACTGCAGTGTACACCTGCGGACTATCCCCAATCAAATCCCAAATCACGCACGCACCCACTCACGCGCGCCAACACGCACGCAATTTTCTTCAAAATGCGCGGGGATAATGAATATATAAAAAAAACACGAGAAAAGCAGAGACTTGGTAAAATCCATCTTGTTGATTTAAAAAGTGTGTCAAAAAGACACCACCACCCCATCTCGTATTACCATTAGCTTATGTGTATTTGAATTGTGAGCATTAAACTTGTGGTAACACGAGAAGCAGTTTACCCGGATGCCAGTCCAAATGAATTCGAAAGACCTAGAAATTAACCTCCAGGTCAAGCCCAAATAATGTCCTGGCTCAAACCTGGCTCAAAATTCTAACATGGGACTGCCCAGATGTCAAACATTAGCAAATCAGACGTCAGAATTTTGATTGAAATCTGAGTATGAGCACGATGATGTTTAACCTCCAGGCTGATCGTGAAGGTCAGATTGAGTTGCTAATCTCAGCCAATCAAAAGTGACGTTCGAACGTGAAATGCACTGTGATTGGCTGTTACAAAATCTCAAGCTCAAACTCAAACTTGAAAGTTGTATGATGTCCGGGCCAATGTGACTGGGTGACATAAAATATAGTTAAAACCAGCAATCATTTTTTTAAAAAAAAATGATTTCCGGACAATGCGAACATACGATTGCCTCTGTGCTAAATAACCTACTTGTGTTGCTGTTCCGTAAAACACAAAACCAAACCAAATCAAACCAGACCAAACAACTTTACATAAAATATTTGAAGCTTGAGTAGGTACTCTGCTCAAATTTTACAAACTTAATTTATTGTATTTAGGAATATGTTGTAGAAACAATGCATCAGACATATATCTAGGAAGAAGATAGTAATTACAGTAATTACATTAGACATATATTTAGGTAGAAGATAGTAATTACAGTAATTACATAAGACATATTTAGGTAGAATATAGTAATTACAGTAATTACATCAGACATATTTTTAGGCAGAAGACAGTAATAACAGTAGCAATATCAAAAATTGTTTCAACAACAAAAAATTCAAACTGAATGGAGGCGCCAAATTATGAGTATGCGCCTAGTTAAAGAAATTTGATTATGCCAAAACCAATTCTTGTTTGTCAAGACAATAAAAATAGTGAAATATACACAACAATTTGAAATATGGAATGGGTTCACAGTGTGAGAGCTTGAAGACCATCCAGAAATGACTTTACAAATATAACGATGAAAAGGAATCTCTTCAGGAGTTGGTTGCGCTACGCTCCATTTAACTCTGTCAACGTCACATGGACTGTATAGTACTCGACCCCCGTGACCCACATGAACAAGATGTCTGAATAAATTGACACCTCCGTAATTTCATTGAATATTTACGTAGAAGTATATTCGAATTGTTTGAATCATACTAACGAGTCAGACACTTACTGGGACTGAGTAGATAAACCAGAAAGAAAGGCCGCTGTAAACGTAAATATATTTGTCCGCATTATGTAAAATTCTTGCAAAAGTCGAGACGGTGACAGAGGTAAATGAACGCAGTAAATTCTGAAACAGAATGATTCACCCTTCATGATCGTCGCTTACTCGCATCAGAGTTGCTAAACTTTGTAATCGCAGCAGAGTTGCTAAACTGTGCAATAGTGTTTGTTTGCAGAACATAAATCTCATACTGGAACCCATGCTCAACCAATTCTATTTGCTCCAGGATAAGTTTCCATCTAAAGACCACTTCCTATAATTAAATTTGTGTCAGGTTTATCTCCACCTAATCCAGCCCCCAGAAAATAGGTCTTTACAACGCTTAGGGATAACATTATTCAGCATTACCATTTTTTGCTTATGCATTTTTCAGAGGAACAGTAAAGCTGTTTTTCTTTTCTTTATATTATTAAATAGTGACATAGAAATACAATTTATCTGTTGTATATCACTGGATATCTGTTATGAGAGGATGAACCTAAAGATGGCGGACAATTAATTCAAGGGAAGTAATTACGAAAGCATGGTATTAAAGCCATTTATACATACCCGAGCTTCCTGTATTAAGGCACACAGACCGCAGAACCAATGCAGGATACAATCCATGCCAAAACCGCCCTAAAAGAGAAGAAATCGGCCCTTAAATACAACAGAATATAGTATTAGAACAGTTCTTTTATGGTAAGATGGTAGTTTTACATCCATAGTTTCTTTCGGTGAACCTTCATTAGATCAATATGTAAATTCGACTTGTATCCTTTTAAGAGAGAACAAGTTGAAGACATATGTATGCACATGAAAAGGTACTGAATACTATTGAACAAAATAAACAAAGTAATGAAAAACCTTTTTCAAAATATTTTTAAAAGGAGCGCACAACTTTAAGTTTGTAATCTCCTTCGAGTCTCTATTAACACTCTTATCTGGCGCTGTTCCAGTTAGTCGATTTGGTCGAGCATCGTTCACTTTCAGTGAAATGGCCAAGAGGTCGATAGCAATTTATATGATCGCTTTTGGTCGAAATTCAGTTTTGTGCCAATCACCTTGCTTCGGACTTCAAGGTATTTGAGAAACAGCCCCGGTTTTGGCAAGATAATATGTGGACAAATTAATCTATCATTAATCGATCATCGAACAATTAGCAGACGCTGATGATTGATCTTGACATTTATTCGATTCTCACGCTGATGATCGATCATGACATTTATTCGATTCTCACGCTGATGATCGATCATGGCATTTATTCGATTCTCAAGTTGATGATCGATCATGACATTTATTCGATTCTCACGCTGATGATCGATCATGACATTTATTCGATTCTCACGCTGATGATCGATCATGACATTTATTCGATTCTCACGCTGATGATCGATAATGACATTTATTCGATTCTCACGCTGATGATCGATCATGACATTTATTCGATTCTCACGCTGATGATCGATCATGACATTAATTCGATTCTCACGCTGATGATCGATCATGACATTTATTCGATTCTCACGCTGATGATCGATCATGACATTTATTTGATTCTCACGCTGATGATCGATAATGACATTTATTCGATTCTCACGCTGATGATCGATCATGACATTTATTCGATTCTCACGCTGATGATCAATCATGACATTTATTCGATTCTCACGCTGATGATCGATCATGACATTTAATCAATTCTTAACACGATCTTTGTCGATCTAACTTTGCTTTTGACCGATTTTCATTCTACCTACCCACCTATCCCCTATGCAGCTATCTGTCCATCTATACAGAGGTGGCAATATAGTATGAAATGAAAAAAGAATCAAGATTTGATGGGATTCCCCACTATGAGCCGCGCTTACTAAATGCCCATGTTGACTTTAATTAACTTTCCTTACTACTCCAGTTTCAATGATGTATTGAGTTCAATGTTATATTTTTACGAGAAATAACGCTAGTAATAAGATAAGTACACAATGTTTGTCAGAAACTTTCTTTATGGTGAGAAAAACTCATGCCTTTCTATTCAAAACCAGTTGAGCAGAGAAGAAAGTTGATATCCAAAAATGTACACAAAATGTACATAATGGAAAGTTGTTCACACTTATACGAATATGGTACTACTAGTATTACATCACGACATTATTTTTAAACAGGAGTCTTTATTGTAGAGCAGGGGTGTCAAATTCATTTGCTATGGCGGGTCAGATTTCATATAAATAATAATAAATAATGAGTCTGGCGGGCCGTCTCCGGGGGCCGTATGTTTGACACCCCTGTTGTAGAGATTGTTATTTTCAAAATAGCCCAACAGCAAAACAAAAAAAAAAACAAAAAAAAAAAACAAAAAACAAAAAAACAACAACTAACACAATGACAATATCTCAACTGGAAATGTGTTCATGGAACACGGATGCCCCCCCCCCCCCAGCGACCTAAACGCAAAATTTAACGGGACGGACGAGTTGACGAAAGGACGGAAAAGGTTAACCTTTTAAGCCCCTTCCACATTCATGTAACACAGTGTCATTTCAATTGTATCAGTAATAGTCCTTGTCACTATGATGATTATTAATTTTGTCCTAATATGAGGTGGTTACATTTCACTATTTTTGCTGGTACCCGGCATAGATTGGCTAGCAAATAGTATAAGCAGGTAGAATACTAAAATCTGGTTGAAGTGACCGATCGCCATAGTAGAGATGACCGCGGCCTGCTGATTAGCATGGGATTTTGGCAATAAAAAAACTTATTCCCCCCAAAATCGGCCCTTTTCTTTTGATGGGGACTCCCGTATAGGTGATAATTAAAAATTTCAAATTTACAGACAAATTTTCATCAAAGTTTGGTGAGAAATGTTGAAGTCATGTCTATCTGAGTTTGTATGTGATGTATGCTAAAAACTACCTATGTGTCAAACCATCAGACCAAAGTAAAGTCGCGCACGATATTGCCTCTCGAAATGTAATGTACACTCATGCTTCGGAGTTATTTTCCGTCATATTACGACATATGTTAATATGTGTCAACATATAAACATAAATATGTACATTTTAGCAAGAAGTTCTATTATTTTATTGACTTTTAGATTTATCACACACACACACACACACACACACACACACACACATGTCCCAATCCATTGTCGCATGTCGAACATAACACTGTGAGCATTTATTATATGTGTTTCTTGACATTTTCTCTGTTTACCTATGTAAAAAAAAAATGCACGGATCTTTGGTCAATGATAGTACATTACACTATCTATGTGACATAATATTCAAAATCGCGATTCATCCAAGTTTTAAAAAATGTACTGCGCAAAAGGACCAGTCTGTATGTGTCAAAATCTTCATTTTACAAAAAAAGGCCTAAAACAAGTGGAAGGCCATTGACGGAAGGAAAGTTGGCGAGTGTAAAAACATATTAGAATGATGGTAAAGTGCAACTAGTTTTTGATGGAAATATTCCTGAGAATTCAAAATATTTATAACGCTGCGTCAAACCCCGTGTATAGCTGTAATGTCCTACGTTGGTATTTTGTACATTTCTTGCGGCCGTGGTACATTCAAGTTAAGAATTTTCTTACTGACAAATTAGAAGAAATAAGAACTGCATAGTTTGATCGATAGTTTCTACTATTTTATATCTAAAATTGGTATAGAACTCGAGAGTTCTTGACCACCCGTTATTCTTTTCTTTTCCTTCACCGTATTCTTATCTTTTTTTTAATCTTTTTTTCTTCTTTTCTTTAATTTTCAAACAATGCAAGAACTATAGGCTAATTTTTTTTTTTTTGGTAACACAAACATTTGTTTTTATAGTACAAAAGTATAAAAAAAATATGCAAGTCGTAGACTAGTAAAAGAAACATCAACAAAATGTTAAATGATTTACTAACTGTTCAAGAACGAAAACAAGAAATTAATAGTTAATGAAAGAATAGCGGACGGTCCAGAAACTATCCAGTCCTATACCACGTTGATTAACTATAAAATTACTAAAATTATATGGTAGTGTGGGAAAAGAAAACACTAATAAAGGAACAATTATATCAGGTAACAATGTTTATTGGTAACATTTAGCAACCTTAATGAAAGCACTATTAGTGTCTATTTGTTACATTAAGTTAGACATATTTGTTACATTAAGTTAGACATATTTGTTACATTCAGTTAGACATATTTGTTACATTCAGTTAGACATATCTGTTACATTCAGTTAGACATATCTGTTACATTCAGTTAGACATATTTGTTACATTCAGTTAGACATATTTGTTACATTCAGTTAGACATACTTGTTACATTCAGTTAGACATATTTGTTACATTCAGTTAGACATATTTGTTACATTCATTTGTGTCTGGGGAGACGCGGTAGCTCAGTTGGCAGATCGTCGGACTCGTAATCCAATGGTCGCGGGTCCAAGTCCCGCTCAGGCCAACCTGGCTCAGATGTCTCAGTGTGTCCTTGGGAAAGGCAGTTAGCTCGCATTTCTTCGGCATAATACAGCCAATAATGTCATAAAAGTGTCGTTAAATCCAACAACAAAAACAACATCATTTGTGTTTAACTGTACCAGTTAGCAGCACAAAGAATTCAGTTTGATTTAGTCTATCACGGTTAGTGATTTTAAGTAAGATTTAGTCGGTACCTATATTGACCTAGATAAATAGGTATCAGGACCAAACAACGTCTTTATCGTCCATACACAACTAGAGATAATAATCGGAATTTAACGAGTCGCGAGAAGAAAGCAAAACATCCTTACGAGATAGATGATTCAGTTCGTTAAGAGCTGTGTAAAACCTTTGCCTGCAATTACAGCAGTACAGGAAAGAAAAAAGATTTTTTTACCTAGAACTAAAAGAAAGTTTAGCCATATTAGATAAAACATTTCAATTGAAGAAGAGTACAATGTGATTTCAAAGATTTTAAGATAAAGAAAGAAAATATAGACACGTTGCTCAGTAAACTTGATGAAGTTTTTCTTGCACAACAAGGCTTTCACCTTCATTGCAAAGATGTTTCTGTAAAGCAACATTATTTACACCTCCAGCGCAATGACCTACAAGAAAGTCTCAGCAGAATAATTATGTTACAAGGTTAAAGTTATAAATAAGTAAAGAGTTTTAAGATGAATTGATTACCAAAGAAAAAAGAACTCGTAACAAAAATAGAGGAAGATTTCAGATCCTTGTCATGGCCTGCTTACCTATGACTAATTTATGTTATATAGACTAGGTCTAAACATGCTGAATCTAAAGCTAGAGAAGTAAAACCGAAAATAACAGTTTCACTATCAACACCGCTTGTCAATTATGGAAAAAGTTACCTCCCAGAGATGTTACAAAAATCTGTTACTTTTCTGCTTAAATAAATTTTATGTGCAAAACATACCATGAACATCTTCATCATTAGTTACATTATATTGTTTTATAAAATGTCAGGCTTCAAAATGTGATGAGCTGATGAAATTAATTGTTCCTGTATGTTTTGTTTGAAGAAACCGAGGAATATCTAATCAGTGCAGGATTGTTACCTGATAAATTATTCCTTACATAGAGTTTTGTTTTGTTCACCCTACCAAAGAATTTCTTGAGAGTTTCTGGACCACCCGCTATCCTTTCATTAATATTGCTTATTTTTCATTCATAAATAGTGTATAAATCAGTTAGAATTTTTTTTTTTTTTTTTTTTTTTTTTTTTTTTGGGGGGGGGTTGCTTTTTGTACCTGTCTACGATTTTTATATATTTCCTTTTTAAATTTTGTATTACAACATATTTAAATTAGTTTGTAGTTATTATTTTGTCTGAAATTTGAAGGGAAAAAAAATAGTCATATGAAAAAGACCATCGGATGATCCAGACCTCTCTGACACTATAGTACTTCTAAAAATGTATAATTTATAACATCTTGTCTGTAATGCAGAATGGCAGACCAGATTTTCTGTGTCGAGCCAAAATGTCCAAATCATGTGTTTTCTGCTTTTCTACGTAATGCGTTATCAGGTGTGTGGCACTAGTCTCAAGTGTTCGCGATGAATTGCCATCAGGGTTTCGTCTGATCAATTTTACTATCTCTAATATACAGAAAAATATAGAAAGGTAATGTGTGCAGTATATGCAAGTTTAGAGCAAAATTTCTAAAATAATGTGAAAATGACCAGAAAAATATTATTTTTTTGTATTAAAAAATGTATGAAAAGAAATCAAATCATGTACATCATATAACACTTATGGAAAATTCTTTAGACTCCACTATATTATTTTGAAGAAGAAAAAAAAAAGATTTGCACCGCCTAAAAAACACTAAACAAAAATTCTCTTCGGATATGAAAACCCGTCATCAAGTGTATTTCATTTGGTTTCATGTTTTATGGCATAGCAAAAGAAGTAGGTCGTTTAGTGCCAAGGTAATTGGGATAAAGTGCCTTGCCCAAGGATGTACAACTGTAGACGACCCGTGCCGCTTCAGTGGTAGAAGTTCGAATTAGCACCCTTTCGGCCGCTAGTCCGGCACGCTAAACTCTGAGCCACGGCGGCTCCTCCTCATCAAATGAAAAGTGCTGAGAAGGCACGGTATTATAAAGAAATAAAAATATACCATACATGCTGTAGTGTACTAAGGGGGAGGGGGCGCTTGCCCCGGGTGCCAGAGGTCTTGGAGCTCCAAAACAGTTGAAAAAATTCGGTCCTCGTATTCTGGTCCTTTAGGCCATCATCGTCGCCCCGGGCGCCATTTACCCTTAGTACGACACATGTCACTCAAAACCAAACATAAACAAGTGTATGGGCTAACAAGAATTAAATCGGCTCTATATAATATGAATGCTTCTTTATTATTAAAACGAAAAAATTAATTGACGTTTAATATATTTTTTACCTATCATCTTGTACTAGTGTTAATATTTTTCATTAGATTGCTTCTTTATATTTATAATCAGCGAAATATATGTGTGTTCGGTTAAATACATAACCGGTTTAATATATCACTAATGAAACATATACTCGGTCAGACAACTTCTTATGAAATGATATTTTACACGTTTCTATTCATACGCATCATTCTCACGTTGAATACCATAAAAAAGCAACATGCCTTTAGCCGTGTTATGCTTGATGACGCAATATCGTGTGCGATGTCAATACTCTCCCAAGTTTGCAGTCTGGCTCTGATTACATAATGTCTTAGACTTAGTCAGAGATCGTATTGGCCCGAAATGTTGCAAAGTTTGGCAGCCAAATGGGCGGAATCAGATATCCATCAGTTAGTGTATCGACCATGCGCCGCCACTTTTAGCAACGCTTAGAGACCGTGACAAATCTGGCCAACAAGCCTAGAAAAAAGGCTAATATGGTTACCGCAAACGGAGGACGTGTGATAAATCTCAGCAATTTACCGTCAGATTTCACCAAAAATGAAAATATAATATATTGATTCATATCTATACCGATCCTTTCGATCATCAACAGTTTATCTTTAAGTTAACAAATTTCACGGAGATTTTAGAAGACTACAATTTGCTCTCTCTCTCTCTCTCTCTCTCTCTCTCTCTCTCTCTCTCTCTCTCGTCAACACTCACACAATCATGAGACACAGACACCTCACCTACAATGACTAAATAACAAAGACTTACACTATGTGCAAAACAAGTCAGCAAGTTGTTACCTGTCGGTATGAGTACACTGTATCTAGCAATATCACCTTATTTGCACTTCACCTGTCATATGCTGTACAGATGACACGTGTAAGACCAGGTTTACCCATATTATCATTGACTTTGTTCCCTTTAAAGGTATATAACAAATATATCTTTACATATTTAGCATTATGTTTGATCATCATGTCCGTCCATGACCACACAGAAGGTACAAAACATATCTGGTTGCCATAATTTAACGTTAAGAAATTTACCAAAATACACATATTTGAAAGTATAAATACTACAGCTTCAATGTTTTCACAGTTTCTTGGCAGTTGTCAGTTTATGCACATATTGAAAAAGATGGCAATGGTATGTTTACTAATTTCCGTATGTTTCATTGAATAAGAAAAGAAAAGAAAAAAAGAAAAAAAAACATGTTCAAAATAGGTAAACAAAAATAGGAAGGTCAAAACCAGGCAGCTTTTTCAAACATATTGGGAATATACTTTACTGCAGATTTAGATATTTCAAACGTCTTAGGAATATACTTTACTGTAGATTTAGATATTTCAAACGTCTTAGGAATATACTTTACTGCAGATTTAGATATTTCAAACATCTTGGGAATATACTTTACTGTAGATTTAGATATTTCAAACATCTTAGGAATATACTTTACTGTAGATTTAGATATTTCAAACGTCTTAGGAATATACTTTACTGCAGATTTAGATATTTCAAACATCTTAGGAATATACTTTACTGTAGATTTAGATATAAAAATTCGTAGACAAGAGGCAAATATACTGAAATAGTTATTCCATTTATAGTATTCCAATGTCAATAACCTAATTTCAAGCGCTATATCCAACTCGCAAGAGATATTAACTGTCCTTCTGAGATAAATATATATATATATATATATATATATATATATATATATATATATATATATATATATATATATATATATATATATATATATATACTTGGCGATCTTGTTGACATTCAGTTATTAGTGTAGTCGATCGCGGGCTTTGATCAACTTCATACATCTTTCTAGGTTATTTTTCTTTATAAATGGAATGAAAAAAACACACCACCGTGCAATCTGTCTTAATATCGACAGTCAGTGGTAGGTAGTCCTTTGAGTGGCATGATATATGGTGTTAACAAAACGATCGAATAAAGTTTACCTTTAAAGGGCCATTTGTATACTCTCTATCTTTATGGGATAGTAATGCAGGACATTAACCTTTAGCCTCTAGGGACAGAGAGCGAGCGCTGGATAGATTTCATTGGCTGTTTCGCCCTTTGAAGACTTTCGATATTTATTAACAAACTGAACCCAAATTAGCAATCATGTACCATCGATCAGTTACATAATATTACAATTCCGATTTTCGGATGAGGGGAGGTAATTAATAGATTAATTAGACATATTGAAGAATAGATTTTTTTGTGATAATATTGTGATAACAAGTTTGAAGACAGACGACAATGCCAAATATCATATTTTGTCGTATGAATATATATATATATATATATATATATATATATATATATATATATATATATATAGACACACACACACAAAATATACATTCAAGGTAACCTAGCTATCATCACTTTAATATATTAATACATTGAAGTCATTCTTAAAGACTCTTTATTCAATGTTTTATAATCCAGAATATGCGTATTGTAATTGTATTTCATCAATCGCTTTAATTTTTTTAAAAACAATAAGTCATTTTACCATACTCCCACCCTCTCCTCGGGAAACAGTCTTCATTTCATCTTTAATATTAGTTTTAAGATGAAATGTCCTGATGAAGTTGTGACTCCCATAAATAGTTACTACTTCAAGCGTGTCCGATGAAATGTATGGGTAGGGAAACAACTGTAATATTGAGATATAATGTCACAAGTAAATACTTAGCGTGTGTACTGTTGGGAAAATTAGATTAAAGAGCGTGACTTGGGTCCGATGCTTCAAGTTAAAATCAACGCACAACCCAACCACACAATACGACCTACATACATGGCGACCGAGATTGAAGACCAGTGACGCGATTAGTAAGTTAACTTGCAATAAATATCCATGCGCCTTCATGACTTTTCGATCGAAATGTGTACATGTAACAAATTATTTGTTATTTATACGATTTTAGATAGCTGAATTGTATTAATGACACACAATTTCCTGTAATAATGGAGAAGCAATAATCGCAGAAGCGATAGAATCCTTCTGTTAGCTATTGAATTCCGACTGAATGAGACTGTGAGAAAGCAAAAGACTCTACCCACATGACGTCTCAGCAGCCATATTGCTAACAGTTAACTTTGGATTTTTTGAATGGTGTTTGGAAGTTGAACTAACTTCTTAGGATCTAAAGAAATATTATAGAGCTTAGATAAATAGAGAGTACAGAAAACAGTCTTTCTGTCAGAATCTCTATCTGTAATTTATGTGCTGACTTGGTAGTCTTGTATAAGAGAAATCTGTGGGGTTGCTTACCATTCAGATAAAATGGGCAGAAAATCGTCTGCTAGTGACCTTAACGGGAACGGTCTGTATGGCATTTGCCATGGCTACGTTGGGAAATTCGAGTTATTTGCGGCCAGCTCATATTGGATTAAACATTCACCAATACAAACATTTCTGAATATAGTTATTGTTGTTGTGGGTTTAACGCCATTTTTCAGCACATGATAGGCTATACATGGCAGATAGTATATTTGGTGGAGGAAGAACCACCAACCCACGGGAAGCTACTGGCAAGCTTTCTCATCGGAATACAGAGAAGAAAAAAAACGAGCTTTACAAAGTGTTTATTGTAGAGGTTTCAACTACTTGTGCTGCTGACGGCCTGTTCAAGGTGTCAAACACATTGTAAGTAAAGAAGTGGTTCCTCATTGATTAAAGTTTAAAAAATATACCATTTGTCACGTATATCCCAAATGCCAATAAAAATTTAAATAACCCAAACAAAGCAAGATACGTTGTCCATTTGAATGTCTCCATTGATTTTTAAAAATTAAATTCACTGTTCTAAATTCGAAAACAATAATAAAATTAAATATTCAGCTGGGCATTTACAGATGTTTTGCAGTATATGAATTATTAAGTATACAACACCGGTGTGCTAACAGGCAGGTTTGAATAAATCTGTCCGTAAGCGTACATTTTATCGAGCGGTTGCCCAGTATATATTTTAAGTGATAATAACAATAGTTTAGAATGTTGCGTACTTACATCGATTCCTTTGCTTTCCCTGATTTTTCCTCTGATTTTAGCCCTAGACCAGATCCCAATAGGGCCTAGGATCGACAAGAAACCATACAAACAACAGCCCTCCCCAACTGCTTCTGCATTTTTACCGGCAGTGAGGCAGGGCACGAAATATGTAATGATGCATGTACCACAATCACCAAAGCAACCGAGCAATCCGTTTGACCATTCGCCCATTATGACAGTTTATCTACGGAATTAAGTTTAAAGTACTTGGTGCGTAAGTCCCGGCGACTAATTCCGAAATGAACCCCGGGTAGAACGCAGCAGTACCACTGTCGCCCAATCAATTCACTGTGGCAATCAATATTCAACACTCTCACCGATTGGTCAACCTGCAAGACAGGTTGTATGATATATCCGTGAGGTAAACTTTGGAATGCGAGCTATTTTTGTATTTTTCCACAGTTTAAGGTATTCATGCGAAACATCCAATACTGAAGTTGCGGAAGTGTTTTGCTCCATTGCGCTGAGTGAATATTATCATATACGAACCTCAGTTTAACTGGGATGATTGTGATACAGAATATTTACAACAAAAAAAAATTAAAGTATACCATAAACTGGATTCCTTAAAAATTATGTAAACATGTTTCCGTGAAGGATTATACCTGTCATTATAGTACATGTTATATTAAGATCATATACCTGTCATTATAGTACATGTTATATTAAGATCATGGTATCGCTTCCTGTTTTTTTTTTTTTTCTTTTTTTTTTTTTTTTGTTGTTTTATTTTCTCTTCCTGCACTGGAAGATAGGGCAATATATATAGATTTCAATTTATTGAAAATGTATTATATATTAACGAAAATGTAGATGGGTTTTGTTGCCATGTAGAGCGTTACAGTTAGAGTTTGGTACCACGAAAATATTTTTACGCTGTATTTATGTACGTATAGCGATACATACCACGTTAGACCTCAATTATATGATAGTAGAAGAATTTGCTATATGTATGTTGTATAAGTTGTCATCTAAACACTGTAACCAAAGTGGGATGTTTCAGCTTACACTATAGCTGACACCCGTGTGAAAGACATTGTGCTGACATTTGAGAGCTTATTGATAAAAATAGGAGGTGCTGACACAGAAGCCTATAATGAACTAGCTACTGAATTGATATAATAGGCACGGAAAATTTTAGTGGGATGCAAACACAAAGTCAACATCTGGACAAGATATTTAATAGCGAGGGCCAGTAAACATCAAACAAAGACATTGACCCAAAACACTATAACATATTTAGTGACAATAGAAATTATGCAAAATTCAGACTAAGAACATGTACATTCCTACAAATCTTAGAATGATTCTTAATCCTCTAAAGGAATGCATGTACTTAAAAATTTGCATAAGTTAGTAAACAACTTAAAAATGTCATTCTGTCTAAATTAACACGAGTCACTTGACTAGAATGATTTATGTGACTGTAAGTGTAAACTTAAATTTAAAGTCAATTTCAGAAAATAATAACATCGAAAACATCTTAGCAATGAGATTTTGATAAGAATTACTACTGAGCATAGAGTGCTGATTAGAGGAATGATATCTCAGCTAAACACAAGTAAATTCCCAATTTAGAGATTAAAATGTTTCTAGGAACATCACTAAAATTATGAAACGTCGGGTTTTCAACTTTTATAATTAAACCAAAATCGCATGAACTTAGTGGAATTTGATCAACTGTTTCACTCAACTAAGTCAACTAATTTAGTCAAGACATTTCTTGGGTGATTCAGGAATCAGTGTTATGAAATTACTTCATGTTTTTCTTCAAAAATAGTAAAGTATCCACGTGCTTTGGTGAGGCTGGATCTTTGGGCAGATAAGACATCTCCTTCGTGGAGAAAACACGTTCTGATGGAACACTGGTAGCTGGCACACACAGCAAACATTCTGCTGGCCTTGTATGCAGAGGAAATTGAGATTGATTTTTCTTCCATCACAACAGTGGATCATCTTTAAGACTGATCGGTGGTTCAGATTTGTACTGAACAACTTCCAGCTGTGCCAATTCATGGCTGGACTTCGCTGGTTGTACATGTCTAATAAAAACATCCCCCAACAGGTCAAGTAAGATACCTAATGGCTTGAAGTCAGATTTAACAGAGACTGATGCATTGTTAACATCATCACCAGATTCACGGACAGCGTCAGTGTTGGGTAATGTTGGTAGTGATGGAATATCAGTGTCGTCTGTAATGTAGGACAATGTTGGTAGTGATGGAATATCCGTGTCGCCTGTAGTGTAGGGCAATGTTGGTAGTGATGGAATATCCGTGTCGGCTTTAGTGTAGGGCATTGTTGGTAATGATGGAATATCCGTGTCACTTGTAGTGTAGGGCAATGTTGGTAGTGATGGAATATCCGTCTCGGCTTTAGTGTAGGGCAATGTTGGTAATGATGGAATATCCGTGTCACTTGTAGTGTAGGACAATGTTGGTAATGATGGAATATCCGTGTCACTTGTAGTGTAGGGCAATGTTGGTAGCGGTGGCACATACAGTGGTGCGGCAGCAGAATCATCACCTGGCTCAGTTTTCACCGTTATATGTGTTCATACTTTAACAGTTTCCGATGTACGTTTAGAAAACACTGAGAATTTCTCTTCTTGTGAGAGATAGTGGAGCATTTTAAAGTATGGGTCTAAAGCAGACGTGACATTTAAGACAGCACTTTTATCAGAGTATTTCTCAGTAAGATCAGCTGTCCCTATGTTTTAACATTAAAATAAAGTTTTTAAACAAACAGCTTACAAAGTTTTCAAAGTAATAAAAGGACACATTTTGATAGAATATATAATCCAGAATATTGTATTAAAAAGGGGGAAACAAAACTGAAATAAAATACAAAAAAGGTGAATAGTCTATTCCAGAAAATAACACCCAATATACCTGACTGCTCTGCAATATGAAAACT
This sequence comes from Margaritifera margaritifera, assembly GCA_029931535.1. Lineage (NCBI taxonomy): Eukaryota > Metazoa > Mollusca > Bivalvia > Unionida > Margaritiferidae > Margaritifera > Margaritifera margaritifera. Next base: position 3,354,451 of record JAQPZY010001652.1, on the reverse strand, counting down.
TTGTTTCACCTCTCTTTTCCCTTTCTCGTAAAATTTTGGTACAATTACTTCTGCAAACTGCTTTCTTAATGCCAGTTGATATCTTTGGTCTAATGCAGTAATCAGATCTTGAAACTCCTTAGTGTCAACAAGATGATAGGGCTATATATTTGGCCATTTTGTCAGTGATGCCGGCGGTCTTTTACGATTAGGGGTGAAACGATTCATCGATATATCAATGCATCGACACTTTTGCCATATCAATACAAGTATCGATACAAGAGATGAAGAATCGATAAAAAAACGATACTTACCCTATAGAAGTTATTTTAATCTTAGCAGTCATGAATGAGTATTAGTCGTTTGCCTTTTTTTTCTTTCTTTAAACTGAGAATTTATCTGAGACGGCCGTTGCAGGCGCAGGCGCTAATGTTTGTCAGTAAAAAAAAAACTGTTGAAAACACCCACTCACCTTTTGCAAATGAACACAAGGTTACATGGTTCGAAATGTGCAATGTGTCTCTCCCCCCCCCCCTTTCGCCGAATACATGCTAATTATTTTATATCCCATCAGCATGTTCAGCAACTGATAATATATATCAACGTAAAGGAGACTTTCCTAATTTGTTCCCCATGTATGATTGAAGTACTTTACTTATCATTTAATAACCACTTTTACGCGAAGTGTCTCGGTTGCTTCGTATCTGGTCTATATGCATCGAATTTAAAGGCTCAACTTCCGGTAGGTCACGCAATGAAATATGTTACATTAGATTCTGATTGGTGGTTATTGTTTGTTGCAGTCCAGGTAAACAATAACCACCAATCAGAATTGACTGCAGCTTATTCACTGCGTGACACACCGGAAGTATTGGCATCCAAACTCGATCCAGGAAGACACAAAGCAACAGAAAACTTCGTTCAAAATGGTTATTAAATGATCTGTAATTACTAAAGTCGTACATAGAGAACAAGTTTGGAATATTTCCTTTTACGTTGATATAGGTAATCAATGACTAAACGTGCCAACAGGATAACTAAAATTAGCACAAAATCAGCGAGGAGGAAGATTTCAAACCGTGCAGGTTTGTCACTTTGTGTTAATTTGTTAATTTTGTATAGAAGGGGAGTGGGCATAATATATATATATATATATATATATATATATATATATATATATATATATATATATATATATATATATATATATATTAATATATACCACTTCGAACGTCTCTTTTAGCGAAAAAAAGAAAGGAGAAAGATAAACATTTTTTCTTCTTTGAGCTGTAATCTCCTGTTATATGTAACACAGCAGTTCGATTTTGAAAACTAATGATAGTACAATAACAGTAGATAGACATGGCGATAGGTGAACCAGTCCACCAGATTAAACCAGACAGTCATTTTACGTTTTTAAAATTCTGTTTAGGGATATGAGGATATATATTTGTGTATTACCATCCCGTATGTGTTTCCTAATCAATCATTATAATCACTAGATCACTCAAACTATGAAGACAATTAGTAAAGCTCTCCACTAATTTGGATTTTTTTACACAGCATAAAAAGTGACACAAATAATCCTAAATGTCCTAATCACAAGTAAAAAAAAAAAAAAAGAATGTTCCGATTGAGTTCCAATTGTCTTGAATGTCTTAATATACCATAATGATACAATCCAGAATGTCTTTGAATTAGTTCACAAAAGTCAAAAGTAATGTATTAATTCAAAAGTCAATGAGCACTTATGTAATTTCAATGAATATATTAAATAAATAATTCCAAACGAATTATATCTGGTTTTAACGGTACAAACTATAAAATCTGAAATCAAATCGATTCCACAGACTGATCTAAAACAGGAATGAATTATTTGTTTACCAAATCTCTAGTTATACACATTTTCACTTGACCTACATCAACAAGATGTGAAGCAATAAAATGGAAACAAAATCTAACTGTCAACACGACTGACCTTGAACTCGAATGCTTGTAAACACCGTTTACAAGTGACCAGAATCACCTTCATGAACAAACACACTTTATAGATTAAATATACATAACAATATACCAAATATATATATATATATATATATATATATATATATATATATATATATATATATATATATATATCGGCCACCTTGTAATACTTGTACTCATCAACTGTGTGTACGTACATAATTATGATAATAATTTTTGGAAATAATACATAATTTCATTTATGTTACACTGCCATCATGTTGGAATGATTGCATCTCTGTTACAAATGCAAACGATATTAACATAACTGTTAGTATTTAACAGTTATTAAAACATAACTGTTCTGCATAAAATATGCAAGTTTTGCATGGGTATGTCATATATTATTGATTTGTTCAAATAGTCGTCATCTGGAGAAATATTTTGATGCCAAAGTTGGTTCTTGGTCATATTAAAACTGTGTTCACTTACCACGTATTTTGAATGGCGAAATTAACACATGTTGCCATTTGTTCTCCAGAGTACAGACAAACAAAACCTCTCCATCAAAACTTCGGCACAGTTTAAAGTTCTTCAAACATCATAGCAAGGTAGACTAGTTACTACCGACACATAAATCATGAAAAATATATTAGTCAATACAGTAATTATTAAATACTGACCCTTCCAGTGTGTATTCACTCTTGATACATTACGGACCACTGTCATTTTCCAATATAAACGGTGTCGTTGAGACACGCTACAAGTACTAATAAAATAATTCTTTCAAGTTGTTTCAATGTTTATTTCTCTATTCATATCATGGTGATTTGACTGATAAGACTGTTACTGTGTCGTCATCAACACAAACGTTTGCTCTCAACTGCCTTAGTCCAATTCATTAAAACGCCCGTATTCTGATTGGCAATATCGAATTTCCTTCTCGGTTCTATTTATCGAATTGAAATCACAAATTTGTACACATTTCGTTGTTTTTGTGTCATTAGGGTGCTGAAATAACCAACAGGACGCACTTCTTCAAAACCATGTCACACATATTGACATCCCGTTCCAGACGGTGCCACTAACGAATTTGTTATCTAAATGTAAAACACAAATCCAGGTCTGGTTCCAAACATTGATTTGACTTTTAAAATACGGCACCACTTTGGTACGTCACATACACTATTTTCGTTAATCACTAAATTACTTTTCTGTACAGTATTGGTTTTGGAAAATATAATTTTTTGAATATGTGAATCAAGATTATTTGGACATTTAGATTGTTTTCACCTGCTATTTAGCACTGCTATGATTCTTGTCATTTTATGATATTTTGGTCTCACGACCTCTGTTATAGACGTCGTTCAATACATTTGCAAATTTCATATCTGGACATTTTGATCTATCGCTAAAATATGTATGAAAAATATATAAGCATGGAATCAACACAATAAATTGTGTTGACTATTCGTTTTACCATATATATATATATATATATATATATATATATATATATATATATATATATATATATATATTGTGTGCGTGTATCAAAAATAAAGACTTGTGTACTCGATGAAGCAATATTAACACATAAATCAGACAAAATTACCTTTAATGTCTTTCAACGAGAAAAGAATTCAAACCCATGGATGAGCAAAACTAAACGGAATCATAACAAAAAGACTTCGAAATTCATTTAATAGAAATTTAAATGACTATAGAATTTAACGTGGTAACAATCAAGATTTGGATGAATATTTCCATGAAATTGAACCTGAAGTTCATCATTCGTAAAATTCGGCAATTTGATTCTGTAAAAGCTCAGTTAGACTTAACGAACGATAAAGATACCCACTCAGAAGGGAAAGCAATGAATATATTGATTTTTACCATAGGAAATAAAAATCAATAAAGATTAAAAAGATGAAAAAATATTTTAAAAACATGGATAATGTCATTCAACATTTGTTCGACATTTTACAGACCAAATTTGAGTACAAAATATGCTAAAGTACAAGATGAATGTTTGACAGGATTTTATATTTAATATAGCTCATCGATTTATAACAGCCTCTCAGTGGAAAGTCATATATAGATTTGACTGAATGGGTTAAGAACTAAACTGTTGTATAAACGTAAAAAATAAAGACAGTAAGTGACTTTTTATGCTGTAGAATATTTATGAAATAATCCAAGTGATGATATACTAGTAGATAGGTCATCACAATACAATATAAATTTATAGTAATTGCATTAACGGTTGTGCAGTGCAAAAGAAAAGGAGATTAGGAAATCGAAAATGAATTTGATATATAGGCAGGCATCCGCAACTGTGCATGAAATATTGGAAGGGATAGACAGCGGTATGGTGAGAATCAACATAAATTCTATTATAATAACTGAAATAGAAAAACACATGTTGATATGCTAATTACCTATATCTCAGTACAGTGGTTCTAATGACTATAAAGTTTGAAAAGTACCATTACTTTGGAATAAAATACTTTTAACAATTGGTGTTATCGAAGATAAACACACATGAAAGGATACAAAAATTTTTTTTTACATGCGCAATATTTTAACCATACCAAAAAGGTTATCCGAGCACAAGAAACTAGCTTATCATGTAGATAACTCGATAGTCATAATGTCTCTAGTAGGTTCAATAGTAAGCTTTAAAAACTATTTGCAGCAAGTAAAGCTCCATATGTTACTGTATTGTTGTTTCGAAAGTATCAGAATACTGGATTGTCCCGGTTCTATGCATACGGATGTCATAGTCTCACGGGAACGAAGTGTTCAGTGTAATAACGAAAGTGAACACAAAGTATACGGAACAATCATTGACAATCAAAGCAGCCAAATACATTCCATCTTTGTTTTGCTTGTACCTCAAATTAGTCCACAACCGATAGTTTACAGAGGTAGAAGTATTAGAGTATTTTACGATTTGTAAGACTGTAAAATCAATGTATGGGTAATTCGTACCGAAAAATTCACAATCTATGGTGTTCACAGAGGTAGATGAAATAAATTTTTATTCAACAAATATATGTTACATCTGTGAGAGAAATAACAGGTGCGTGACCATGGCCATGTAACAGGCAAGTAAAGAGGTTCATCATATAACGAATGCAATTTAAATTGCAGCAATGCAAAATGGTGTTATTGTTCATTTTTAACATGTCTAGTTATGACAGCAATTGTTAATTAATAAACATGTAAACATGATAAAGATGACGAGGTAAAAATCATACCGAACAACGACGAGAAATACATTTCATTCAGCAAGGATGATAGGTTCATAAAATAAGGAAAGAAATAACAGTTAAGAGGAAAGTCAGGTTTGTCGATAGCTTTAAATTTGTTTGCTTAAATTTGTTTGACAATCTACAGAAAAGCTGGCTAAAACTTCATGGGATGAAAAATGTACAGAGACACTGAAACAGTTTAGAGATATGCAGTCTAAATATCTGAGACAAGACCTTTATCCATATGAATACAAGGACAGTTTAGAAAATTGTCAGTGAAACAGTTATCCCGTCAATAGATAAGTTCTCTTCTAACCATCTCGAATATATCCGAAAATTATTACTATTGTGTTCGAGATGTCATGAATTGTCTCAAAAATACTCGGTGATATACATGACTATTACGTTATGAAGGATATGTAAGCTTAGAAATGTATGTATCAGGAACTACAAACTTTACCTAGCACATTATTACAGTGCACCCGAATTAGTTCATTATGCAAGTTTAAAGATATCAGGTGTAAAACTTTAACTTTTGGTACATAATGGCATGCCCTTGATGATTGAGAGTTAGGTAAGTGATTAAATAATAATGATACCGCATAGATATGCTGAAGCAAATTACAAATACTACTCAGAAAGTTATGGTAAGAAGAAGAAATTATGGTGATCTTAAAAAGGTTATGGTCAAGGTTATATACTCTGTATCAATGTACCAATAATATTTAGGGATGGGCTATGAGTAAATTAGTGCCAGTAAAAACTTTAGATGGGCAACTGATAAAAAAAGTTAGATGAGTAGAATAAACTTTGTTGGAAATACAAGTTGGATAAAAGGGTATTTGGATATTGCATTAGATTTACGTGACTATTTCAAAGACTAGCCGTTAGTTCCAGAGAAATATATTCATTATAAAAATGATTTATTAGAGTTGCAAAAGAAGTTGATTGATGATTACAAGGATACAAAAACAGTTGTACAAAACTGTCATGTACATTGAAAATAACAAAGAGAAATACATTATTCACTTGTGAAATCTGAAGCTTTATGTACAACTGGGTTTAAAACTAACAAAATTACTTAGAATCAATCTTGTTTGAACAACAACCGTTTTTGAGACCCTACATTAAGCTAAATACAAACTTGAGTAAAAAAAAACAACAAATGATTCTGAGATAGATTAACAGTATATTCGCTAAACGGATGAGAAATTTCAGGAAAAGAACAACAGTCAAAATATGTACAGATGAAAATAAACTTTTGAAATATCAGAAATATCTATCCTTTCCATTAAGAAAAAAATCTTGACGAAGTCGTATTGTTAGTCTTAAGAACAGAAAAATCAAATTAGCAAAACCAATTTACCGTGGATTTACAGTGTTAGAGTTATCTCAATAGTTGAAGCATGATTTCTTTTTTCTACAACAACTTGAAAACATATAGAGTGATGGAATCCGACTGTTAATGACTAATACTGATTCATTGTGTATCTATGTTGGAACAAAAAATATATACAGTGACATGAATGATAAGATAAAGTTCTATCATACTAGTGAATATCCAAATAATGTATTTGGTATTCCTCATATGAATTAAATAGTTCATATATTTTGTAAGGATGAGTTGAACGGTATTTCAGTTTGAGAGTGTTGTGGATTAAGATGTAAGCTTTATTCCTTTGAGATGGACGAATATGAAAAGAAAGTTGTTAAAGGAATTTTTTAAATAATGTATGTTTAAACAAAACTCAGCATTCAAAATGTACAAAGATTGGGGTTTTTTTAATCATAAGGAAAATTATGAAGAGATTAATTTACTCAGATTATACAGTCATGAGGTGTATAGCATCAAGATGAAACAAAAAGTAGCATTGTCTATGTATCACGACACGACAAGCGCTTTTTGTTTGACAACGTAAACATTTTACCTTATGGTCACGCAGGCATTCTATCTTAAGGTACGGAGACTTTCAATGGGTGTTTTTTCGTTCAGAAATGTGAGAAAAAGAAAAAGAATCCTTCACTTTGCTTGTAAGGTAGGAAAATTGATCTCTCGAAATCAAATGTTTGCGGAAAAATCTTGATCCCGCGGGTGAAATTTTCTTATCCTACACCGACGCATTTGAAGCTTTTGATTGATCTGGACTTTCTCCATTGATTTCGTCCTGAACAACATGGTTTACTTAAAACACACTTTCCATTGCTTTTTTATCCATGCTGTAAAAATAACCACAAACGTTTATTTTCTCCGAAAGCTTTGTTTACAGAGTTGTACTTTTGAACAATGACCCATGCTTCTATTTGAAACTTTCTACCGCTAAAGCTAGTTGTGTTAGTTTAGTTGCTTTCGGTTTTACATTTCCAAGATTGCCACAGTCAACAATCATAAACACAATATGTGTAACTTATTTCATATCTACCAGTAGCTCTAATCATATTATCCCGGGATTAATCACCACCGTGTATTCATCCATAAATAACCATTTTATACTTGAACAGATAATAATGATGTGATCAAAAAGTCTCTGTATTCATTCTCTATCAGATTTAGTGCAAACGTAGGTTTTCCACAATTAGTAACTCCGCCGATTATCATATCATGAGACTCTTTCAAATGCATTTATGCATATTTACAACAAAATTGAATTAACCGACTGTTTTGAATGTTCACCTGAGCATCAGACACGATATAAACATATACTTTGTGAGCATCTAAATTTTCTTTTCAGTTAATTTCAGAGTTAATACTTTGCTGAATGGTAGCTAATTTTAAAAGCACTACTAGATAATTTGTCATTATGTGTGCTTCTACCATTAATAAGATACTCGGTGGCTTTTGTAAACTCTTGCATTCATTGGAAGTCATGCGAATAAACAATGTGTGGTAGACCTTCAATAATCACTGAGATTTTTCTTCTTCTATTGCTGAGTTTAAAAAAAACTTTCTGGATCACTTTTCAACTTTACTTTGCAGAGTATTAAAACACATTTAGACTAATGGGATAATCAAATCTAAGGTTCCTCAAAATCTTATTGGCTTTTACGCCCATGAAGTTTTCTCTTGTAATGTAGTCATAAAAGAAAGCAATGTCATTTCTGTACCTGTTATTACCTATTTGTGCAGTTGATTCTAAAGTAATCGTTTCGTACTGGAGACAAATTTTTTCAACTTCTTAGTCTTGACTACCACCTGCTATTGTATCAGAGGCTTTTGAAAGTGTTGTGTGAATATGAAATTCTGAAAAAGAGCGTAATCATGATGTGGACAATGATCTGTTAGAATCTGAAAGTTTAATGCTATAATAAAAAGAAAATTTTCTTTTCCTGGGTAAATGCCATATATATTTCATCTTGTGGTACAGAAAACGATATATTTTAACTCGTGGCATCGCCACTCGTTAAAATATTAGGGGTTTTTGTACGACACGATGAAATATATCTTGTATTTCCGCAGGGAATGAAGTTATCTTCTATGTATTTCAATATTGATTTCTTCAGTCGATGTTGTAATTCTATCAAATGCTACAATATTATTTACACCAATTGCCGTTTTTAATTTAGTTTAGAATGTCTCTATATTTTTCTTTCTTCTGTAAAAGTATAAATTCTACCACTTGTTTCTCCCACGTCGTAATATCTTTCAAATCATTATTCCCTAATGCCTTACGTATTTGAGTATGAACCCATTTTTGTACACAATTTTATTAGCTACATTAAATTTGTCTACATGATATGCTAGATTGGTAATATGTTTAATGTTGAGATTTTCGGCCGCTGTTAATTGATTGAACTAGTGCGACTTCTTTCTTATACCGTGAGAATATATTACTTTGTATCTTCATCTTTTATGCTGATATTCAATTTATTAATAATATCCACTGTAATTCCTTGCAATGGGCATTAACATTTGCCCAAGAAGAAGAACAAAGAAGAACCTGTGTTTCTTTTTTATATAAGACGATTGGCCCAAGAACAAAATTATGTAATTATTACACAATGAGAAACACATAAGTATATTCTCAAAGACCACATTATAGTAGTAACTCATATAAGCACATTCTAATGACAGAATATACATAATTACAAAACTTGCAAAGTATTTGTTATTAACTTACAGGGAAAATTATATAAATTGTGCTGCTTTTCTAATTAACTCCTTCGATTTATTACAAATTAAATTGCAAAATATTTCATAATATGGTTATACGTAATAGTACTTTGGAAGAAACTTACATCTTAATTCTGAGTATTTCTTTGCCATTTAATTATTAAAAAAAGGGAATTCGTCTTCGATTTCCCCACTTTCATATAAATAACATAATCTACGTGCCCTATCGACATATCGTGTCTTCCTGTGAGTATCTTAATGGGAAGTTCTCCTAAAGAGAGTGTACAAACGTCTTTTTTTTTATTGTCATCAACATATAAGTAGTTTTCACATTCAATAAGACTTTTACAATGCCTATAATTTTTAAAGGGCTTGGACCATTTACTTCTTCATGCCGCTATTGCAAGTTACAATCAGTTAGCCGTTGTCTAAATTGCACAATAAATAAATGAACATACCCAATATCGTGTGATATCCACGAAATCCAAACCATATTAATAATATTTTGACCAAGTTATTATCTCTATTGACTTCTAAACTTTACAAAACCTAAAGGTGTCATTAATGACCTACTTCACCTTGAGTATTTCAGTCCATGGTTATCATTTGACCTATTAAGTCTTGAGCAGTAAATGTTTTCACTAGTCAAACACTATATACATGAGTCCAAAAATTACTGTGATGAAAATTATTCCAACATTTGAGGTTAAAGGCACAAATACATAAACAACAAAGCAACCAGTATGCATTTTATCTATCAGGCACTTTTTCCGTTTATTTTTCGATTCATTATTATGATTTAGGTTTTCAAAATTAATGTCTTTGTATGTTATTAATCAAACTAAAAATGCAAATAGAGGTCACCTCAATTTAAATGATAAAAATCCAGTGATGTGTATACATACATACATACATACATACATACATACATACATACATACATACATACATACATACATACATACATACATACATACATACATACATACATACATACATACATATATATATATATATATATATATATATATAGGTGTGTGTGTGTGTGTGTGTGTGTGTGTGTGTTACAGCGTAATTATAATTACTGTGACAGTTCATTGTCACTAGGAAGGTATTATGGCGACAGTAGCATTAGGATTACTAGGATTACAAAATGTGTGTTACGCTAATGTTTGCAATCATTCTGTACATTAACTCGCTGTCTGATTCACATAAATAATTTCATGCAAGTATTATAATATGAGCGATAACAAGTATTTTAATAAAAAGTTTGATGCAAGATGTATATGTGTTTATTAAATATTGTTTTGCAAACATTGCACCGGGTGTAAAGGTTGTGTTTTCCCCACCGTCAGTGAATAACCATGAAGGCGACAGTTTCAAAATTTCTTCCTATTCTTTCAAAGTTAATTAATATTATAAGGAATATATTGAATTGATTTAAATTAAAAGGCACACTTTTTAATGGCTTTTCTCTCATATCAAATTTATTGTCAACACAGAACACGCAATTCTTCACAACAATGAAATGAAACAAATTTACATAATTATTTAAACAAAACATTATAAATTAGGCCTTAATGAAGCTTATACCACACACACACACAATATATATATATATATATATATATATATATATATATATATATATATATATATATATATATATATATATATATATTATTTTGCAGTACCCATTTCAGCTCTTTCCGTAAATATTTTCATCTGTTCAACACTCTGACCTTGAAAGCATAATGGACTTGTATACCTTAGTACACTGGTCATTGTAAGTACCGTTACATAGATTTCATCTTATTAGTTTAAGAAATAACTTTGTCCGTGGCGTATTTTACTCATGAGATCAATTACATGCAAGACTTGCTTTTTAAATTTCACGGCTTTTTAACCGACAACATAGCTACAGGAATTCATTTTGCGCTGTGAACATTGAGAAAGAGTTATACATTACAGCATTATATTTTTTTTTAAAATTGAATTAAAAAAATCCCATGAAAATGCCAAAAGCCAATTAAGACAGACATGGACTAAGACTTGTTTGGAGATTAAAGCGACGATCTAGTGATGATAGAAGATCTAACCGTGATCTAGTAACGCTAGAAGGGTATGTCGACACAATAACTTTGACAACAAAAGCTACACAAAACTCCTCATCCTATGACGGGTGGCGGAGTGGTCTAAGACGTTCGCCTTTACAGATCACTGACATTTCACCTCTGTCCGCGTGAGTTTAAGTCTCGGCTCGGCCAATCTGGGTATGGGAGAAAGCTTGCCAGTAGCTTCCCGTATGTAGGTGATTCTTCCCGGGGCTTTCCCGGGTTCTTCCTGCACCAAATATACTGGTCGCCAGGTATAGCCTGTCATGTGCTGAAAAATGGTGTTAAACCCACAAACCACAAACCACAAACCTGATTCAATGTCAATAATTTGCCTTTACGCCTACAGACCCAACGCACCATTCAAAATAATAAGGTAGAACTAGCAATGCATTTCAGAGACGGTAATAATATAGGATTGGCCAAGATTCGTTGCTGTTTACATCTATTATGACAACACTCCGTCTACATCAAGGAAGATTATTTAGCATCGGTCAAATTGAACGCATGACCCACTCCCGAGGGAAATTAAATACAGGCAGATTACTATTGTAATGTTGAATCATGATAAAACGGATTTCCTGTGCGATACATACTTTCCATCAGGTAGTGAGCACATTCATTTAAATTAAGGTGTAATATGCGTAACAAAGATTTTACTGAGGCATGGAAAATGTCCTAACATGTCGTCAGAGATTGTAATATTAAGATATGAAGCTCGTATTTCAAAAGGTATTGAAGAAGCACTGAATGAACACAACCATTTTACACAAAGTCCACAAATGACAAAAAAAAAACCTCAATAAAAATCGTTCACTGCACATAGGTGCGCGGTGGAACCTTTTTTCCTTTTATATGTTTGTGTATGTGTGTGATTTTCATCACAGGAGAAGAATTTCCAATTTCGCTTTGAGGCCGCATTGCTTTATGTATATATGGCACATAATTGATTCTAAAACTAAATACCCGCGTTCTTCTTTATTTCTTTTCCTAATGAAAAACTCCTACCAATGCTGCAGACTTTTACTTATAAAAATTTTAAAACGGTCACGTGTTCTCTTGAAAATTAATAACTCGGGATCAGTTTGCCTCACAGGAGGTAAGGGACTGGATCGTGTTATACACACGCACACGTAAATACCAACTGTTAATACTGAATATATCAATTTATCAAAACCTGTTTCATAACACAATTATCTTAACCAGCATCTGGTAAATTGCATTATTTACATGTAATTTATCAACATCTTTAACGTTAATCGGTGTAACTTATTTCACAGTTTTAAAATGTTCGCATTAAATTTTCAGACAATGAGGAGACAACTTATTGATGTTAAAAGAAATATCACAAACGACGTGAAAATTCCCAATTTTGGTGACGCCGTGAAATGACCGCAGTTTGAAGAAAATCTACACCCCGTTTAAAATAAATTATAGTAAACAACCAAAGAGGGTTAAACAAATTAAGAACAGGGAAAGAAAAAAGTGTATCATGTCTGATTTTGAACATAATTCTATTTTCGTACTGCTGCTGATTAAGAATACACAAGTACAACAAATGTGTAATCTAAATATTAACATTTCAAACATATAATTCCTACGAATATTTTTGTTTTTATTATAATTGATAAATAACTGTAAGATTTAGAAATGCTGGTGACCCACACGAAGAACCTTTCTTTGCTTTTTTCTCTTTTTCTCTCCGTGTGTGTGTGTGTGTTAAAGATTCCCCGTAAGGACCTCCAGTCCTTAAAAGTCCTTGAAAGTCCTTGAAAGTCATAACTGGTCAAATAAGTTTTCAAAGAATTATCAAGCCACAGAAAAAGACACCTAGAATGTGAAATCACATTGTTTCTTTTGTCAGTTCAATTCATCTGCTGGGGATTTCACGCTTCTATCAATTGGATTAGGATTCAAAGACAGTAAATTGTGGTTGTTATAACCTACTTTTCTTGCTAAACTGGCTATCTTAATTTTTTGTTTCATAATGCATCGGCGAAATATTATACAGAAGCTCATGTTACTTTATTCTTAGCATATACCTTCAAAATTTGTCATTTATAAGTGTGAAAGAAGAGAAAGGTCTGTTTCATATAATTTCCCTCGAGTCTTCTCTTTGTACTTTTCTGAAACAATGATGTTATTCTTGTTCACTGATTTTTTGTATGGCCTCAGATACTGTATCTGATGCAGTTTTCTGTCGCAACGCATTGAAAGAGTGCCGGTTGATCGAAGGTAAAGACAGATACTCTAATAATTATATTGATAGCAATATTCATCATGGAACTACTACAAACGTTGTGAGGAACAAGGACCAAACATGTAACCATTTCCTCCATGTATTACCCTCACTAATCTTTATTAACTTTCGTTCCATTCCATCCAACGGTTTCTGAGATATTTTTTCACTCACGCTTAAGAGACCCACATTTAGAAGTGAAAAACAGAAGCCCTTCCTCTTTAGCGATCGGGTTAATAAATGCATAAGTAGATAGATATGTTATTGACCCCAAGTGGACATCACATTCAGAAGTGAAAAACATAAACCCTTCCTCTTTAGCAGTCGAGATAATAATGCATAAACAGATAGATATGTAATTGACATCAAGTCGACGTCACAACCAGACAACGTGCACATTGTAAATATGAAGCTAAAGTTGTAAGAAATTGAGAAAAAAGAAACATCAGATTCACGTGATTTCACGACTTGTGCATATGCCAAACAGATGTTGACACGTATCAGGAAATCTTATCACATAATATTAAAATGTTACTATATAACAACCAGTAGATATAAAATACAAAATTGAAATAATCACCACCCACACCCGGGGCTGATTTTGCCCAACCGTACACCAGAGACTGACTGTGAGCCACAACCCCCCCCCCCCCCAGCATAATCCACACTAATTTGAAACACTTTATGACTCTTCAAGCCAGGAAAAGACTAACTTCTTTACAGTGAATTTTCGAGTACATACAGTCAAATCCCTCGAAATACCTCGAAAACTCCTGCCGTTAGACAAGACTATTACAGAGAGCGCCAATGCTCAATATGGTTAGCCTTCCTTATTAATTGAGTATAGTGTTCACTTCAGCGTGAATGATGTCAGCTGATTTCCGTATGCGTGCGATTCTAATAAAAATCTGTTAAATACACGTCTGTTCTTTTTTAAACCTAGCACATAGTAAATCATACATAGCATATAGCCTAAGTTGCACAACTGTTAAAATATCGTCGGTAGGTAAAAACTTATCGAATTTATGATGAACTGCTGTTTTAAATCACGCCAGCTATTAATAAATCTTAGACTGACTAATGTTTTGCCAATGGATCGATAATTTGTGCAAAAGCGTGTTTACATCTAACAGCTGATAGCCTTTGGAATGCGGCTGTTTTCATTATGTCGTGTTCGACTTTGCTTTAAAGTGTTTGAAGTTGTATTTTTCTAAGCATCCCACTATGAAAACACGAATTAGTCAATTTTAATATTCTGTCGAAGACAGGTAGTTTACACACCGCTGTTATTGCCAGAAGATCACGAGCTCGAAGCCGACGCTTAAGCATTTCTTAATGCCATGGCGCCAAAAACGCGCGAGGCCCTTTCCAGGCAACTTACGGAACTGAGTGGAATAAAAATGTAACCTCTTCCTAACGGCGAAGCTGGAGAAAGCCAGAAGGCACGCTAGTTGTGACTCTTGGCGAGAGTGTTGGCGGGCGTGTTGCCATTTCCGGATCTAAAGATATTAAGGAAACTGACATTTTCTTTGACTTCAACCCAACCACAACCAGGGCTGCCAAAGTCAAAGTTGCCAAAAGACACGAAGGCGTCAATAAGAAAACATTCGGTCGGTGCACATTTTAGCCAGTTAGCATACTACGGCACCTCTAAATAAAAACATTTTTTAAATATACCGGTGGGGACTGGCTGGCGCAGTACAATACTTTAATTTTAATTCTGGGGTAATTTGGGGCCAACATAGTCAGCCTCTGGGGCGCAGTTGTGCAAAAATCAGCCGTTGGTGTGGGGATTATTTTGAATATTTAGTTTACATCTACTCGAAGGAAGTCATAGAGAAGAAAAAACAAAAAACAACACCAAAAAAAACAAAAAAACAAACAACAACAACAAAAAACATAAAAAAAAAACAAAGCCTTTATCTAAGGATACGTTTTGTAATTTAGATTTGCTGTGTTACATTCATCATTTGATACTGTTCATTCTCTTCTAATTATTCATACTTTAATTTTTGATTTCTTGTCTTTTCTATGTACGTACCTACCTATCAACTTTCCAATGTGCCTACTTTCCTAATACCTATATCTATCTATATATCTACCTACCTACCTATCTATCTATTTATTTATCTATCTATCTATACCTATCTATCTATTTATTTATTTATCTATCTATCTATCAATCTATTTATTTATCTATCTATCTATACCTATCTATCTATTTATTTATCTATCTATCTATACCTATCTATCTATTTATTTATCTATCTATCTATACCTATCTATCTATTTATCTATCTATCTATCTATCTATCTATCTATCTATCTATCTATCTATCTATCTATCTATCTATCTATACCTATCTATCTATCTATCTATCTATCTATCTATCTATCTATCTATCTATCTATCAACTTACCAACCTGCCTACCTTCCTAACTACTATTTGAATATTTATCTATAAAAAAAATGTATTCCAAAAATTTAATTCTCTTCCTATGCCATGAACAATGATTTATTTCCTGTATATCTGATAAACGCAACCTATAGCTCTACTAAAAGAAAAATGACAAACTCGTTAACATATCATGCGATTTTCAGCAACACATTTACGTTATTACCACACCGTACAGTCATGCATAGGAATTACGTGTGCGTCTACTTATGCTTTATTCTATATTCCAAGTGCATCTCTCCTGTTCCTTCTGAGCGGGTATCAAACCCGCGATTCTTGGAATACGAGTCTAACGCTCTACCAACTGAACTTCTGCGGTTCCTTTCTATCGTAAGCACATAAAAGAAGGACAAGTTTTGACATTTAAAACAGGTAACTATGACAAGGATATCTGGTAATTATGTAAACAGGTAACTATGACAAGGATATCTGGTAATTATGTAAACAGGTAACTATGACAAGGATATCGGGTAATTATGTAAACAGGTAACTATTACAAGGATATCTGGTAATAATGTAAACAGGTAACTATGACAAGGATATCGGGTAATTATGTAAACAGGTAACTATTACAAGGATATCTGGTAATAATGTAAACAGGAAATAGCATTCTTCCATACGTAAAACTGATAGGAATTGGTTTCTGACCATGTAATCAAATTCTTTTTTTTTTCTGTCTAAGTATATTAATTTTGAACAAATCTGAAATTCTCAAAATTCTCCCCAAATTATCCCTCACATGCCATAAACTGACCAGCCTAATGACTGGTTATTAAACGTTCAAGACAGTAATCAAATTAAATGTATCCCCTGCAGTAAATGCAATCAAATTTGCAAAATATATTCAAGTATACATTATGGCAAGCCTCAACACAACACAGTTAGCTAATGATATTTTGAACGATGTTGATAATCACTGTTCTAATCCAGAAGATATTGATTTCATTGTTTTGCATGACTTGATTGCCAAATCAGGTTTATACAACTTTGAATGTTGCAAAATGTCAGTAAAGACCCGCATTGATGTAGATGTTTTTCGATTTCATGCTCTCAGATTATTTCGATAAAGAGCTTTATCTATTTCTCAAATACGAGAACCCTATTTCACAAATACGGGTTCCCCATAGGTTATTAGTGTTTTGTGAAAAAAAATCATAGACGCATAACATTTGTTCAGAACCATAAAGAAGCAAGTGAATATCCGAATGATATTGACAGATATCTCAAAAAGGAATCTGGCTCTAAAGCAATCTTGAGTCCATTTAAGGACAATCCGTTTTGCTGCCCAATTCAAATTTCGCTGTTAAACTCAGTTCCCAAGAAGGATTCAAATGAGAGAAGTTATTTTATATCTCAGCTTTCCTTTGAATGTTTCTATCAATAATGATGTTGACAAATATCGCTATCTGGGGAATGAAGTGACATTAGATTATCCTTCCGTCGATGATTTAGTGAACATCATCAAAGTAAAAGGTAGAAATTGCTTACGGTTTAAACGGGATCTATGACGAGCTTACATACAAATTTCGATTGATCCTGGTGATGTATCTCTGGTTCGGTTTCAATAGAAAAACAATGTATATTTTGACAAAGTGTTATCTGTGGGCTTAAGATCAGCCGCTTACATTTGTCATACATACTAATTATATAAGGTACATGTGTACCATATTATGTATTTCAGTTGTAAAAGTATTTAAATGATTTCGGAGGGGCTGATGTTCCTTCAGTAGCTAATAAATCCTTTCAGGAACTTGGTATTCTTTTACAAAGTTGTGGAATAGAAGAAGCTATGGGAAAGGCCTGCGTGCCTTCTACACGAATGGTTTTTGCAGGTACCTTATTCAATACAGAATCTTTGACGTTAGAAATTACTTCTGAAAGATTACATTAAATTCATTGTTTAGTAAACTTGTAGTTGAGTAAGGAAGTAGCTACTTTAAAAGAAATCCAGTCACTAATTGGTACATTAAATTTTGTGTCATCTTGTGTAAAACCAGGAAGAATTTTTATAAGTAGACTCTTGAACTGGTACAGGTGCATTTAAACATGCAAGGAAGTTATTCGAGTGGAAGAGAAGAAAGATTTAAAATGGTGGCTTCGCCTAAGAATGCATATCACATGTTGTTGTTTTTTTTTGTTTTTTTTTTAAATACAGGACTCACTTTGCATAGAAGTATAGAAGTACTAATTCTATAAAGGATGGAGATTGTCAAGAGGAGTAGAATCTTGAAATTCCCTTTTTCGGTCTCGTGTGGTTTACTGTTAGTAAGGTGTATTGGTTAATTTTATGTTTGTATGTTTTCCTTTTTGGCGGACTTGCGGCTTGATTTGAATCATATTGTATTAATTAATTCATCTGTGTGGTGAAATTATTTCCTTCATTGTAAGGTGGAACGAAATCTGAAACTTATTTATGTAATTAAGTGCAAATATCACATTCTGGCAAAGAATGCGTAATATATGAGGGGGGGGAGGGGTGTTGTTATTTTTTATTTTAAAAATGCCTTCCTGAATTGTCTTGGTCTATTATCACATATTCTGGATTGTTAAAATCTCACTCTTGCATATACTGTCTTATATTTTAAGTTCGGAACTAATAATAATTGACAAGTGTTGACACTAAAAACAGGTAATGATTACAAAGAGGACTGGTAACTGTGTACACAGGCAATCGCATTCTTCCACTACATAAAATTGATAGGGATTGGTTTATGACTATTCAATCAAATTCTTTTATTGATTCACTAATTAATCACTAATTAATCTGTCCGAGCGTTTCCACCTTCTCGTCATTCCGTTGTTCGACATTGCTCAGTCAAGAGCGTTTATTTTTTGTGCGTCAATTAGAGTCAAATTTTAAAGGAAGAAAAGATATTTTTAAAATCCCACGCTCCCACCCGTTTTCATACTGAACCTTCTTTATATTAAATGTATGTATTTATTGTAATAGGCATGAAGAATTAGCTGTATTAACCTAAATTTTCATCGTAACATATATACTTGTTTGTACAGTGAGGTTTAATACAATTTTGATTCACCTTTTATATTAGTTTCCACTGATTATTGACCTTGCGATGAAATGAATGCGATTCTATTTGACTTTTGATTTGGAGCATATATTGTAATTTCCTTATAATGTTGCTAGATTTGGATCTTATTGTATTAACTGATTCATCTGTGTGGTCAGATTATTGCAATTAATTGTAAGGTGGAATGAAAAAATCTGATACCTTATTTATAAATATAAATATCAAGTTTTGCCAAAGAATAAACAGGAGAGATGTACTCGATATATTTTCAAACAAAGAATGGAAGTTCTTGTTATTTTCAAGTAGATGAATTAAAATAGGTTTTCAACCAGAAAAATACTGTTTGTAAGATGATTTTTTATTTGGAATATAGAATATAACATAAGTAGATGCACACGTAATTTCTATGCATGGCTGCACGGTGTGGTAATACTGTAAATGTATTGCTGAAAATCGGGTGATATGTTACAGAGTTACGCATTTTTCTTTTAGTAGAGCTATATGATGCATTTATCAGATATACAGGAAATAAATCATTGTTCAAGACATAGGAAGAGAAATACATTTTTAAAATTTTTATATATATATATATATATATATATATATATATATATATATATATATATATATATATATATATATATATATATATTAGTTCGGAAGGTAGGCACTTGGTAAGTATATAGATAGATATTGTTCTTATCAAGGTAGGTATATTGGAAAGTTGCTAGGTAGGTGCATACATACATAGAAAAGAAAAGAAATAAAAAATAAAACTACAAATAATTAGAAGAGAATGAACTGTATCAAATGTTGATTGTAAAAATCACAAATCTTAATTACGGAACGTATCCTTAGGTAAAAAAAAAAAATTTTCCTCGTCTAAGGGATTTCTTAGTACGAAATAATATATGATTGGTATATACTAACATCTAAACATTATGTGATATTTGTTAACATCTGCTTGGTATATAACAAGTATTGAAATCACGTGATGTTTGTTTTTTCTCAAGTTCTGAGTACTTCAACTTCATATTTACATTGGCGTGTTGCCTGGTTACGACGTCCACTTGATGTCAATTACATATCTCTCTATTTATGTCTTTAAGAGGAAAGGCTTCTTTTTTACACTTCTGAATGTGGGTCTTTTGAGCGTGAGTTAACAAAATATCTTAGGAACCGTTTGATGGGATGTAACGAAAGTTAATAATAATTAATGAGGGTAATTTCCTTAATGAGGTAAATTGCCTTTGTCTGGGAACGACCAGTCGAGACGTATAAAACAAAACTGTCTAGGTTGATTGTTGTCGGCTAATATTTGCATAATATGGAGCTGGTTATCACGTTTTGTGTGCCTCAAAAACTTGGAATTGTTTTAACTAAATTTGTCGTGAACGAAGTTTCAAAAGGAAACGTATACTTTTGCCGTGTTATTTCGTTTTACTCGTATTTCTTAGTTCTAAATATATCAAAGCATTGCACTACATTCCTAATAGAATGCTTGCATAATTGCATTATGGTGGACGTCGCATAAAATAAACCACCCGTGCGATCCAAGGGCGTTGTAACTGGGGCGACTGGGGTGCCAAATTATTAATATAGGTAAGGTTTTCGTGACATAATGAACCATTTTTTGTGTGTTTTCTTCACGAAAACTTCCATTTTCGATAGGTGAAATATTTAGTCTTCTCCGGTGGGGTCATCGCGAGTTTAAAAAGTAAGAAACGACTAATTGTATTGTGTTTTGAAATTACACAAAATACTTTAGAACAATAATACGGTCAGTAATTATTGCACTAAGGACAAGGACCGAGTTTTCACCTAAGTTCAATCAAGGTTCCAATCAAAATGTAATATCCGGATTTAAAAAATTTGTCCTATACAGCTCGAAAAACGTCTTACTCATGTTAGGAAATTTTCCTCGCTTCTGTGAAGCACGTCCAATTAAAATTATTTCATTACAATAATTCGAATGTGGTAACAACACTAGGTGGCATATGGATAACTTTCGATGGGAACTCCTGACCCTATGTCAATAATTTGCCTTTGCGCCTACCGCCCAACGCACCTTTCCTTAAAAGTCAGTTACTGTCTTCTATGCAAAAATCGTGTTACGCATATCTGAATGTGCTCACTACCTGGTGCAAAATATTGAATCGCACAGGAAATCCGTTTCATCATGATTCAGCATTACAACAGCAATCTGCCTATCTTTAATTTCCCTCGGGGGTGGGTTATGCGCCCTATTTTACTGATACTAAATAAATAATCTACCCTAATCTGGACGGAGTGTTGTCATAACAGATGTAAACAGCAAGGAATCTTGGTCAATCCAATATACCGTCATTGACCTATATTAACCTGACGCCAATATTGGAAGAAGGTATACCGTCTCTGAAATGCCTTGCAAGTTCGACCTTACAATGAAGTAAGGGCGTGCTTGGTCGGTAGGGGCAAAGGCAAATTATTGTCACAGGATCAGGAGTTCGGTAAAGCTTTTACGAGAACACACAAAATTTGCTAGACCACATTTCGAACAACTGTAATGAAATTTGTAATTATAACCATGATAGGTACTTTCCGCCATTTTTGTCTTAAATAAATGTAAATTTAATGACTCACAACAAAACCAACTTAAATGTACTTACTCTAAAATCACTAGACCAAAGTCAGATTCGTGGATAGTTTGAAATCGTACTACTGAAATAATGGAGTTGCTGCAATTTTAGTATTCAAAAACAAGCAAATATAATGGAAAAATTAAATGCGAAGGACTAACGTTATACAGAATCTTACTGGTGGAAGCAGTTTTTATTGGAGAAGAACGAAAACGTCTTACATTGTGCTTGAATAAGTTTATTTTGAAGTTTCAAAAAAAATTATATCGCATTGAATCAAATCTTTCAATCATTTGTTGATAATATCTGGGTCTTTTTTCATTCTCTCACTGTTCTTAGTCTTAGTTGACTGAGATATGGATAGCATTGTTTACATCCTTGCAAGCAGTAACTATATTGGCAGGTGAACGATATCAGGTGCACTTTTGTCTCTTGTTTTGTAGGCTTAGCTCCTACGTATAGAATGCTATAGAATACTAAATTGGAAGCTTAAACTTTTGGAATTTGAAAGGATCTTGAAAGGACAATAATGTTTAAAGGATGTTTTGTTCTGGATTTTGTTTTAAAACTGTGTTGCTCAATTTTCTTTTGGGTCTAGTTTTCTGGTCCAAAATGGTAACAACGCTAGGTGGCATATGGATAACTTTCGATGGGAAAATGTTAACACTTATGTGAATCAGCCATTTAATTTTACATTTTGTATATATTGGTTGATGAAGATGTTCTATCCTTAGTTCTGTATCGCACCAAACATTTTTGAGTTGCAACCTCAGTCTGGAACTATTTACTGTTTACATATGTTACTGTTGGAAGTAATTAAAAGTCAGTAAATAAATTATAATCAGGTGTTTTAGAATTATTTTGTGTAAATTGAGAAAATTCCATAAGTTTGCAATTGAGAAATACTGTAATTCCAACGGCCTGTCAATAGCTGCAGTAATTGTTTTTACTGGTGCCTGCACGTAATAAGTCTACAAACTGACACTCAATAACTGAAATGTAATTCATTGATAAGTCTACAAACTGACACTCAATAACTGAAATGTAATTCATTGATAAGTCTACAAACTGACACTCAATAACTGAAATGTAATTCATTGATAAGTCTACAAACTGACACTCAATAACTGAAATGCAATTCATTGATAAGTCTACAAACTGACACTCAATAACTGAAATGTAATTCATTGATAAGTCTACAAACTGATACTCAATAACTGAAATGTAATTCATTGATAAGTCTACAAACTGATACTCAATAACTGAAATGTAATTCATTGATAAGTCTACAAACTGATACTCAATAACTGAAATGTAATTCATTGATAAGTCTACAAACTGATACTCAATAACTGAAATGTAATTCATTGATAAGTCTACAAACTGATACTCAATAACTGAAATGTAATTCATTGATAAGTCTACAAACTGACACTCAATAACTGAAATGTAATTCATTGATAAGTCTACAAACTGACACTCAATAACTGAAATGAAATTCATTGATAAGTCTACAAACTGACACTCAATAACTGAAATGTAATTCATTGATAAGTCTACAAACTGACACTCAATAACTGAAATGTAATTCATTGATAAGTCTACAAACTGACACTCAATAACTGAAATGTAATTCATTGATAAGTCTACAAACTGATACTCAATAACTGAAATGTAATTCATTGATAAGTCTACAAACTGATACTCAATAACTGAAATGTAATTCATTGATAAGTCTACAAACTGATACTCAATAACTGAAATGTAATTCATTGATAAGTCTACAAACTGACACTCAATAACTGAAATGTAATTCATTGATAAGTCTACAAACTGACACTCAATAACTGAAATGTAATTCATTGATAAGTCTACAAACTGATACTCAATAACTGAAATGTAATTCATTGATAAGTCTACAAACTGACACTCAATAACTGAAATGAAATTCATTCGTGTGATAATTGATAGATATTTATAATGTCACAAAATTATGACTACGAGATGAACAAATAAAAATAACAAAAAAGATCTTTGTGGCGGACGAAGAATTTTTGTCCCAACTCTTCAGAAAATATGTAGCACTGAAAGTTTTTCTTTTATCTTCAACGAGAGAAAAGAAAATAGCGAATGCTTTCTTTGCAAGTGTATCATACCACGTCACCAAATCAAGAGGAATGAAGAAATTACCTAATTAGGTGTTTTGAATGACTTTTACTTTCACAGTATGCTTGACTGAGATAGACTCTATTTCTTGCACTTAGAATACACTTAGTATCAAATTTGGAGACGTCCGCAGACATTGGCGTATCTTTATTTAAAGGAGTAGATGTAAAATAGATATCTGGGACCACCCCACCAGCCCCAACAACAAAAACAACAACCCGGGGTGGGGAGGGGGCGGGGGGGGGGGGGGGGCAAACACATATTTTACAGCGCTGTTATGCATCACACGCCCGTTTAGAGAAGTGGGGTGGCAAGTTTAAAGCTTTGCATAAGCACGCCATGTCTGTCATCATGCATCTGGGCGAGCTGAATATGAATCGCTAGCCGCGCTGTAGGCGACGGGAACTCTTTATCCAGTCCCACGGCCAGTCCCAGCTCCAAGGCGTACGGTTGAGGCTCATGTTCCTCCCCCAAGGCGCAGAGCCAGACGGACAGAAGATGTGTTTACAGCCTGAGCGGAGGAGTACCTAAACGAGCTAGCTAACAGAGTCGAGCCTCCAGCACCGGCACCCAGGCGCAGAGTTGTGACGGCCTTGTCAGACTTTGCAGATCGTCAGCGCAGAGCCGACGCGGTTGTAAAAGACTACCTCGCCATTGTATCCGAAAATCACGAGCTTGAACCGATGAGTTGGCATTTCTTAATACCGTGGCGCCAAAAGTGCAAGGTGTAATCGACAGGGAGCTCATGAACCTGGGCAGACTGAAGTTCAGCCTCGTCCTAACGGCACACCTTGAGAAAGCAGTTCCAGGCCAGCAAAATATATACGACGGCGAAGCAGAGTTGGACACCGTAAAAGTGACGTCATACTTTCGTAGTAATCCAGCCGCCGTTCAGCCATTGGTAACTTCGAGGACAATAATACGGATCATACCTCGAATATCGATAGCTGCCGTTCTTATTACTTCGGCTATTTACTAATCAAGAATTGACCTAGATGTTACGAATGATCTAACTATTTTTTTAATTCGTAACTTCTCGGTCAATCTTACAGTCAGTCCAATGGTAGAAATAGCCGAGGATATCCGAATAAATTGGGTTTCTTTTTTTGTGGAGAAATTTCCGGCGAACAATGTATAATTTTTCTGTAAATTACTGCGCCGACATCCATCTGAGGGATTATTTTGTCTCGCAGAAATATCCGAGGTGGTTCCGAATAGCCGTACAGCGTGTTGATGAGATAGCCCATTGGTAGTACAAGCTAACGCCGCCATACTGAGACTGATTGAAAATTACATGCGCTAGGGTTCGGGCTGGGTTTTTGTGGAGTGTCAAGCCCTTGACCTTGGGGTATCGCAGTATAGTCCGTTTCGCTTCCAGAGCTACATCCCAAAGCCATAGTGCATACCACCACGAGCAGTCATTAACGCCCAGAACAACGCGAACCGCAGATTTGAGTGGGCAGTCATGTCTGCGATGTACCAGACATGCAAGCACGCCTATAGGGCAAGCAATTATCACAAGCACCTGTGAGAGCTAAACTTAGAGGGCGTCGACATTGCCGTGAATTTGAGCGACATTGGCAAGTTCAAGCGCCTCAACCAAGAAATTAGTCAGGATCTTTGCCTGGCAAAATGTCTCCTATTCTCTACGCATCAGCGAACAGTAAGGCCTCACACTTTGGACCTATTGCTGCTCGGCGACGGAGGAAAGAGCCACTATGTTTGGATGCGAAACCTTAGCCGCATGAGTAAGCATCACAACAAATGCAACGAAAAGAAGCATGTCTGCCGCCGGTTCTTGAACGTCTTCAGCCGGGCTGATATATTGGAAGCCCACACTGAAGACTCCTGAGGTATTGGTGAAAAGCCCCAGCGCGTGACCTTACCGAAGACAGGTAAAAAAAAACATCCTCTTGTTTCAGAACGACCACCGCCAGATGCGCGTTCCATACATCATCTATGCGGATTTCGAGGCACTGAACGTCCAGCCGGTAATCTGGACAAAAGCAGCACGCAGAAAATCGCTGATCAGGTCCCATGCAGTTTCTGCTATATAGCCGTTTGCTGCGACGGTTGCTCCATAAAGGCTCACAGAACGCTAGAGTTTGATCAGAGTCCGTGGACAGCACCGTAAGCTCAACACTGATTTGAGAACTCGGGCTAAGAATGAGTTTGAAAAGGGTTCCTTCAAGCCGATGAATAACTCCGTCTTTAGGAACACCATGGAAAACCCCAGGAAGCTGATCCGTGTGGATCTAGTTAGGCCTGAGGGTGAGGAAAAAAAGTTGCGCCGGCTGGTTGCTGAACCAGCGTTTAGACGCGGAAAATCTTTGATGGCAACCTGGTCCCGGTTCACAGCACGATGGCCAATCTCAAGCTCAATATGCCAATATATAATGAAACGTCGATCCTGGATCTGAGCAAGTTTCTGATGTACGACAAATATTACAACCCCATCATAGCTAGGTATTGCGAAAGGGCGAGCCTGCTGTACACGGATAAGAACCGCCTGCTGCTGAAAAAGGAGACTCTGGAATCTACCGTGATATGGACTTTGCGCTCTTTGACGCCAGAAACTACTCAGTTGGCCATTCGGTGTCCAGCATCGCCAACATGAAGGTCGTTTGGAAGTTAAAGGAAGAGCGCAATGTCGGGCTCTAAAATTGTACAGTATAAAGATTGCGAGCTGGGAGCAAACCGGCTCAAGCGCAGCGTTCGGTTTGTGTCAGGAGGCAATCCAAATGGCATCAATATGTCTCTTGCCTGTGAGCCGCGTTACCTCGCCATTTATAGCCGCCACAACGGCATGCAGCCGCCAAACCCACTCAGCGGTTTCAGACCTTTGTATGGCGAAGATCTCACGGAGCTACACGAGAGTGTGGTTTAACGAGACGAGGCTAAGACCTAGACATACTTTCTGCCATCATTTATGCTGAAATTCTATTGTACGCTTAAAAGGATATCATTAAACATCATTTTTGTTATACAGACGCCGATAGTGAAGGCGTGTCTCAATCAGACAATGAAACGGTCCATGTTTTCCAGAAACATGACGTCATCGCATAATTACAACATTTTATGTTACCTTATCTCATCAGCCAATCAAATCACTTTTCCAATACTTAGGAAAGCGTCGTTCCGGCCTTACAAATTTCAGGTTTTTACCAAACCCACGTTTGGTGGAGATCTCAATGAACCGAGTGAAAGGTCTAGACGAAGGAGAATTCGCTAGGCGTAGAGCTCTTAGAGTCACGCGAAAGTCTGGTTGAAGTCGTTGCGGTCGAATTTGATAGAACTCTTACCCGTCTCGAATGCAGAAGTCTCTATCGAATGTGACAGAATTGTTACCCATCTTGAATTAAATAATCGCTGACCTGATGCACTCTATAGTTTAAGGACGGAGAGCATAGTTAGATCTACCACAGAGATTTGTTTGAATAACGTTCCATGAGAAGAGAAACTTCTTTGTGATTGAAATAGTTAGTAAAATGTAGGTGTCACATACTTAGTTTATTCAGGGAAGCTCACGAAAAGAAGATGTACTGAATGAAACGTATGATTGATGAAATCAACCCATTGCTAATAAAATAAAACAACGTCTTTTGAAGTGAATGCTTAATTATTTTAATCATCCATTCAGAAGAGTTCCTTCATTCGAATAATGCATAATGTATACACACCCGATATTCGTTGTTAAGATATCCAAGCTGATAATAAACTGAACAAGGTCAATTATTACTGACAATTTAAAGTTTTACACATTACGAGAAATGAAGACATTAAATAAAATTTATTATATCAAAGATAATTTTAGAATATTGTTCTTGTATACCAAACATAGTCTGTATTTTCAGTACTTGTATACCAAGCAGATTCCGTATTTTCAGTGCTTGTTCACCAATCAGATTCCGTATTTTCAGTACTTATATGGCAAGGCGATTCCGTATTTTCAGTACTTGTATGGCAAGCAGATTCCGTATTTTCAGTACTTATATGGCAAGGAGATTCCGTATTTTTAGTACTTGTATACCAAGCAGATTCCGTATTTTCGATACTTGTATACCAAGCAGATTCCGTATTTTCAGTACTTGTATGGCAAGCAGATTCCGTAT
The DNA here is from genome assembly GCA_029931535.1 of Margaritifera margaritifera. Lineage (NCBI taxonomy): Eukaryota > Metazoa > Mollusca > Bivalvia > Unionida > Margaritiferidae > Margaritifera > Margaritifera margaritifera. The sequence goes on along the minus strand of JAQPZY010001652.1, from coordinate 3,326,408 downwards.
TTTCAGTACCTGCATATCAAACGGAATCCGTATTTTCAATACTTGTATACCAAGCAGATTCCGTATTTTCAGTACTTGCATATCAAACGGAATCCGTATTTTCAATACTTGTATACCAAGCAGATTCCGTATTTTCAGTACTTGCATATCAAACGGAATCCGTATTTTCAATACTTGTATACCAAACAGAGTCCGTATTGTCAGTACTTGTATACCAAGCAGAATCCGTATTTTCAACACGAGTTGCTAATCAGATTCCGTTATATCAAGTACTTGTATGCCAAGCAGATTCTGTATTTTCAATACTTGTATACCGAACAGAGTCCGTATTGTCAGTACTTGTATACCAAGCAGATTCCGTATTTCAATACTTGTATGCCAAGCAGATTCCATATTTTCAGTACTTGTATGCCACGCAGATTCCCTATTTTCAGTACTTGTATGCCAAGCAGAATTTGCACTAACAGAGTCCATATTTTCAGTATTTGTACTACCAGAGTCTGTATTTTAAGTACTTGTATGACAAGCAGATTCCGTATTTTCAGTACTTGTATACCAAACAGAGTCTGTATTTTTCAAAACTTATTATAAAAATTGACCCTCACCATCGCTGATCCCAAGATAACTTCACCTTGTTTTAACTATACTGTGAAAGAAGGCAAATTATAATCGATCATTTTAGATAAATATCGGCTATATTGTAAACATTTTCTTGTTGCACCTGTAATAACAATATTAATTGAATCGTGTTACGTTATATTATTGTATAGGTGCTCTCCTTATCATGTGTTTTCGTAGGCAATACTTGCCGTTATAATTTTCTTGAGCCCCCCCCCCCCACCCCCCACCCCCTGTAAAAATTACCGGAAGTCGGTCGATTTATGTAGTATCAATCAGACTCTGTATATATTTCTCTATATTTCTTTATGTCTGGACCTTAAATCTTAGAATGAGAAAGTCGCAAAGGTTTATATGCTGAGAGGGAGGGGGGGGGGCAGAAGAAGAAGAAGAGAAGCATGAAGCATTGGATTTAAAACAGACAAACTGCAACAAAAAAGAGAAATAGTTAATATTAAAATACAGCTTTTCAGAAGAAGGAAAAAAAAAACATTTTAATAAACTTTTAATAAACTTTACAATTAATCTTACAATAGGCGTGTTTATACTTCAATTTATTTACAATATCTATTAGCTTCTTACTGTGGCTTCAAAGATACTTGAAAAAAGGAACTCGAATTTAAGAGTATACTTAAGGTAAATATTTATTAGTTGACTTGACGACTGTCCTCACAACTCTACGGAATATATATTCCTATGGCAAACATTGTGCCAACTACGTGTTCTGTCTAATGCATAGCAAATTGATCGTGCAGTAGAATACGTACACTGTCATCTTGAGATAATATGTTCAACTTAATCGATTGCTTTTAAGTAAAAGGAAAGTTTGTTTTACCTGACATTTATAACGAGCTTTGATGTCATATTCGTGTTTCGAGCTATCTCTGGGGAAAGATATAAATACCGTTATATCTCTGTGAGAGATATAACGGTATTTGGCGTGAATAATTTTCAAAATTGAACATAACAGTAGACTTCTGAAGAAAAAAAAAGGACAAGCTTAGGACCAGCGAACTGCATGTATGTTGACAGAAGGTAAAGACATGGAGAAAAAACTATATGATAAAAAGGTATACAAAACAATGATTACAGAAAAAAAGGGCACAATTCTTAAAATACAAGGTCAAACTTTTTCTGTATAAACCACAATCTTTGAAAAGCTAAGACCCCAGTTGGAACACAATTACAAGTTTAATGGATGTCCAGCCATTCTTGAAATTTCGTTCAAGATTTTGTTCATTTTGTATTTGATTGCAATCATAAATCTGATGGCGCAGCAGCGTGATTTTTTTTTTATCTCAACTGACCACTTCACAATTTTTAAAAAACAACAACAAAAAAGCATGATAAATATCAACCAAGTCTAATAGTAATCATCATGGCATCAAGTCTAATAGTAATCATCATGGCATCAGGTCTAATAGTAATCATCATGGCATCAAGTCTAATAGTAATCATCATGACATCAATTCTAATAGTGATCATCATGGCATCAAGTCTAATTGTAATCATAATGGTATCAAGTCTAATAGTAATCATAATGGCATCAAGTCTAATAGTAATCATTATGGCATCAAGTCTAATAGTAATCATCATGGCATCAGGTCTAATAGTAATCATCATGGCATTAAGTCTAATAGTAATCATCATGGCATCAAGATATTTTAACTCAGATTATTGGGACAATTGTTATTACGTGTTGCCTCTCAACCTGTCTCACTCTTGGCGTGGATATTTTTCAACCCAGCTTACCAGGCCAGATGCTTTTGACAGTAGTTTTTTTTTTTTTTAATCAACGTTGCCAGCTGCCTATCGCAGACCTTCTTAAGTCGCTTTTTAGTGATTTAAATGCCTTGCTCTTAAACTGATCTTCGTCACAATTGTTGCGTAGATTGTTTGATTGGTTATTGAGAAAAAGACGGTTAAATATTAGACTGTTGTTATTAATCAGTGACATATTTGATGGTGGATAAAAAATAATATATTCAAATATGAAAATCATTATGTAAGAATGTTCTTTATCAAAGGTTTAAACTTTATCGGGTTGTTTCTGATATGTTTAAAATACAGTACCTTGCCATAAATTAGCACTAATAAGCAAAACTCCTATATGCCTCCCTAGTAATGACCCCCCTTTAATTATAAAATTGTCCAATACAGGGAAGGAATACATCGGAATCTGAAGCAGATCTATAAGTTTGTTCTTCAGTTAACCCCGATATACAAATCAAAGATACTTAAGAATTACCAGACATTGACTACCAGTAGAAAAGTATGCATTATGTTTTGCAACGAAGCTTGTTAGTATTAGATTGTTCAATATTTTACGGTCCTTATTTTCAATGCATCATCAAAACAATTTGATTGTCTACAATTATTGTGCTTTGTTTTCCAAATCAAAAGTGCTTTCAATTAACAATCTATCCCCCACCCCACCTACGCACCCCCACCCAGTGATTCTTTCAAACCGACGGATCATGGGAGGAGGGACTGATCGTCGAGCCCGAAAGAAAGCCACTGGTGAGAATAGTTTTTATAAGCAACCTGACAATATTTCAACTTTGTACCAATTATGCTGAGCCACTATCAGATATTTCCGCGATTATCAAAGACAAGCAACCATGCACAAACAAAACGTAAACTACTTCTAAATAACTGAGCAATCATGACTAATCTGGAAAGAGAGCATCCTTGGTTTTAATTAATGATTTTTCAATTTTGAGAAAGAATGCCAGTTTGGGAGCATATATGGCCATCGACACGAAAAATGGTTACACATTTCAACAACTTTTTTTCTCAAAAACCGCCAAAATTTTGACCGATTTTGCACAGGTCGTTCCAGCATGAATGCCTTTGATATTGTATTAATGATGCCAATCTATCAAATGAAAATGGAAATTAAAAAATAGACCAATTAAAAATATGCTCCTTTCAATCTTTTGCTTTTTCGTTACATTATTGATTAACATTGTTTGTATATCTATGGTTCGTTTGCTGTATCCTTTGTTGCGCCAGTGATTCCTCAGATATATATATATATATATATATATATATATATATATATATATATATATATATATATATCACGTGGAAAAATATTTCCGACTAAATGCATCATCAGTGTTCTCGAAGAAACACGTATCAAACAGTTTCATAACCGTTAAAGATCATGGCCTCGATTTCAGCACTTCAACAGCACAAGTCTCTCGTTAAGTTTACACCTGAGAAATTTGATTAGTCAATTATAAATCAGACGTATATTACAGCCAATCAGATCGCGGGATTCTAAACTTAAATTTAAGTATAAATTTAGCTTCTGTTGGTGAAATTCAGGTCAGAATAATACAGCAAATACGCACCATTTCTGCAGCACACAAGAACTAAATAAAAAATGGTAATATTATTTGTATATTTTCACCCGTAGATTGGTATCAACATTTTGATGAAAGAATGACATATTTCAATTGGTAGATCTATGTCTCATTAATTCTAGTTATTTTCTGAAACCATTACACATCTCTCCTTTGTCTAGTGTGATAAAATAATGAAACACTGTACACATCTATATTTGTATCACATGCATATGTCGGTAGAGTTTGTAACTTTTTATGGAGAAAATTAAAGGAACAACGCTTTAAACTGAACCCAAAATTTCAGCATGCACGGATGAGTTCAATTTGATAGGATTTTCTGCCTAATTCGAGAAAGTAAGGGAAAAATAAAGTAGCATTTGTATAAAGGGACTCGACATGGAAATTGTAAATTAAATTCTTTATTTCAAAAATGACCTTTAAATTGTATATTTTGTCCCATCGGTGTGTGTGTGTGTGTGTGTGTGTGTGTGTGTGTGTGTGTGATCACTGTTGAATTGGGTCTGTTGCTGTTAAGGATCGTCGGCCATATTGGAAGGCTACTATTGACTATAGAGGGTCTATGTCAAATGACAAGTGCAACAAATTTAGTTGACACTCAAACAACATTATTAAACATATATCAAAAGAAAAAAGAAAGCAAATAACTTTCCTATTTGTGTCCATATTAGTAATTTTTGTGCTGATTTCATTCCAGTATAATTGGTTGAAAATGAAAAATTTTGGTTGACTTGTATCTAAACAGCTTGGTCTGAACTTACCGGGTAAGTGAATTTGTGCAGGAAGGCAAAACAGATCTTGAGATTAATGAAAGTTTTACTCCAGTGTCATATGGATATGCTATTTGCCAGGTTCTGGATCATGCAAGATGGAAAATCAGAGGACTGTATCTTACGTGTTTACACTAGATATTTAACTCATAAGAAATGTGCGATCGAAAATTGGAAGTATCCCCTAGTTTTAACTTATATCGATCCATACGAGCCATAAATCTCCCAGAAAACGTATGTTTGCCGCCAATTCTCCTCTCTCTTTACATTCTGTGAGAAGACTATTGTAAATACTGGAAACCAATGAGAAATCTGGAGTTTCTGTAATCGATCTCTAAATCCGTGTTTACTTCCAATGTTCCGAAAAGATCGCAACAAAATAAGAGAAATGGTCGTCCCTGAGTTGGTTAGGAGTCATCCATTCACAATCCCTGTTTGTGTTTTGTTTGTTTCTTTTCTTTTCTAGTACTCCAGTATCCTCCAACTAAATTTACACAATTTCTACCCAATTGGAACACCTTCGTCTCCTTCCAATGCGAGTCGAATAACTTCGACCCTTTAAAAGAGATTCGGAGGTAATCGTAGTGATACTTCCCAGATTGGATAGTTTTTGACGGACGAATCTTCAGCTATATCTGCGAAGAATAGATCCTCATAAAAAGATTGGCATTGAAAATAACATTTGAAGACGTTTCAATCATCAATGGAATACCTGCACTTTTAATTTTGAATGCTCTTCCTGCAAGTTTTGAATGAAAACAAACGAAGAAAGCATTCAGTTTCAATATCCTCAAACTACTTACTACGTTGCTATTATTGACGACACATCATCAAGTCGTTGTGACACCAATACATTTATTATGACATAAAGCAACCACGGGTTGGTAGACTATTTTAAATGGCTACATTTTAAGTCCGAAGTCTTTTTTTAGCTTGCAATGGAAAAGGCCGAGGACATTCCTATTGTTTTTCTCCCATGATCATTCGGAATACCTTGGGTTTTTCTGCAAACATAATAACACCTCAGGTGTGATGGTCGAAACTATTTCCCATAGCAGATTGGTCACATACATTTTCTTTCGGTTAAATTCACGCGCTCTTCACAGCTCATCCACCTTCAGAATATATCGCTGCTATAACGATGTTTTGACCACCAGGTCATCTAAACCTTAATTCATTTTCTCCACGGATTAGCAGACAAGAACCATGACCGTTTCCTACTATTGTTCCCTGTGTAACCAGACTCAATGTGGCGGCTCGGACGCGTTACATTGTAATATCAGTGGTAACTTATGACGTCTGATCATGTGTTACCTTTTAACGTCGTCGGCCTTCGATTGCATCACTGAAAGTAAAGCACACTTAGATTTGTTTTTTGTTTTCTCCAGCATGTTATATAAACTCTTCATATTCTGTACCAAAGACACCTAGGTGCAAAGTTCACAGTAAATACAATCTGAATTAAGTGAGTAGTAGCAAAAGGCCCGTTTGGCCCAACCTTGCATCACATTTTGCTTAGTCACAGAGCAGCAACCTTTTGTTAGACCCTGGGCGTTGTTTGAGGGTAAGTATAAGACAGGCCTCTGGCGGTCATTGTGGCATAGCATCAGGTGTGCAACACCAACACACCAGTTACCGACCCCGGGGTCTATAAATAGGACATGGCTAGCGCACTGAAAGATAGTAAGCAGCGTGAGGAAATTATTAGGATTCTGACTATGCTTGAAAATGGAGCACCGATATAGCTTGTCGCAGCGGCTGTTGAAACTATCCAAGCCCGCGTACAATATATATTGAGAACCTATCAAATTCCTAAAGATCCAGAGAATATTGCGACAGAATACTTCAGAGCAATGCTTTTAAACACACGTGGCAGGAGTTTGAATCAAACTTGTTGTCAAATAATATAGCCTCCGCTCCAAAAAAGACCAATTAGAGATTCGGGATCCTATGATATACCATCATTAACCATGGTCCGCCAAGAAACCAAGTCATACGCCTGGATATACTGGGGTCTAACAACCCCTTGGTGAAAGAAATGCTTCTACACTTACTGCACCATTCATTTACAGAGATACAGAGACAGATCAGACTTTTGGTCTGTTGGAAGTACGGAGCAGGGACCATTGCCGTCCATCGCATATGTGACAAATGTGGCGGGGGACACCAGGCCGACAAGCTGAGACGTACAGAACAAAAGGCCCGTCGACAGTATAGAAAGCGAGCTCAGGGTCAGCGCCTACCCCACGCGCAAGGCAACATATGGTCGTATTAGAGGCGCTCTAGAGCAAGAGCATGTTTAAGCCTAACCTCGACGGTCAACTATTCATAGAGGTATTATAGCAGTCACACAAATACGCCTGTCCTCAGCGGTAGCCGGTACCCCAACCTGCAGCGATTTTTTCAATTTTAAAATAGATACTATAGTCCACACTCGACATGCCTAGCATAGAGCTCATGAACGCCCTACTCAGGAAGGATCAGACCATTGAGAGCGAATACGGTGATATGCTGGAGGCAGTACTGGCCGCTCTAGCACGACAGTAAACCCCAGCCACCGGGCAGCGGCCGACGCCAGCCCCTAGGCGCAAAAGCCTACACTAGTCCGTAGGCAGCCATTGGCGCCAGCCCCTAGGCAGCAAAAGCCTACACCGGCTTCAGGGCAGGCACCGACACCTGCTCCTAAGCAGCCATAGACGCCAGCCCCTAGGCTATCCAAAGCGGCTAAGCGACGGGCCAGGCGGAAGGAAGTACAGGTTCCTCCCCCAGTCCCCGCTAGACAATACCCTTTGCCAACACTCGTACATAAAGAGGGTCGTTACGGAAAGGATAAAATAGTCGTCGACTATCAAGCTGTGATACCACAAGGCCACCCTCTATAAGTGGACCTCTCAAAACTACTAAAGGCCATGGCCCCAGTTGATACAATTCCTTACATTGGAGATTTGAAAGAAGGAAGTCAAGTTTAACCTTAGCGTTAAAATACAGCAGTTCCTCCGGTTTCGAGGAAAAGGGCACATACCCACGCCCAAGTAGGTTCCCAAACGGGCAGTCATTAATGTAGAAAATAATGACACCCTATGTTTTAAATGGGCTATGCTTTCTGACTTCTATTTTCCTAGTGACCATCACCCAGAACGTACCAGTAAGTACAGTAAGTATTTGGGAACGCTACGCTGCGTTTGAAGCGGCTAAGGTTTGTCACATCTGCCAAAAGTGTCTGGGTGATGCCAGCATAAGAGACCACTGCCACATCACAGGCCGATACAGAGCCGCACAAAAGCTGTAACCTCCAGCTGCGAATAAGCCCGGAAAAAAACGAAAATCCCCGTTATCTTTCACAACCTGAGGAACTACGATGACCATCTACTGATGGCAGCTCTGGGAACGACTTCAACGGCAGACATCAATGCCATTCCCAACAACATGGAAAAGTACATGACCTTTTTCCTGGGCCAGCTCCAGTTTATATACAGCTATCAGTTCTTGGCCTGCAGCCTATCCAAGCTGGCTTGATGACCTCCCCCAGGATGGCTTCCACATCACCCGTCGATATATCGAACACGATGTCCCCGTTTTGACCGTCAAGAGTGTCCAGCCGTACGAGTATATGGATGCGTGGGACCGGTTTGATGAGATGCAGCTACCCCCACTGAGGCCTTCTATAACAGCCTCAGCCGTACGTGTATATCTTCCGAATACTATCGGCATGCTCATAAAGTATGGGATACCTTCGGCTGCAAGACGATGGGAGACTATCACGACCTTTGCCTAAAGACGGATGTGCTCCTTCTGGCCGATGTCATTGAGGCCTTTCGAGTCACCTCCATGGAGACGTATGGCATCGACCCTCCCCACTACTTTCTGTTCAAAACAACAGGCACAGAGCTTGAACTAATGACAAGCATTGACATACATCTCTTTGTCGAGAGAGGCACCCGCACCAGGAAGGAAACGTATCTCGTTTATTTGCTCAGGCGAAATGTCTGTCTGAAACGGCATTATGGTTATCACATAGTTGATCATAGGTTACCTCTGATTGGTTAACATTTTCTTTGGGGCAGATGAATGTCGTCTGTCACGACCTGCCTCTCTTCTCGCACGAACCATCTTTGAGGGGACCGTTCATCACTGTCTGGCGAACTTTGATGGTAGAGGTAGTGCTGGCCAGGGATCTCCCATCGGTCAAGAATAGTATAGGTATCCAGAGACAATATAGGACCATTGGCGCGACGCCAACCGCCCTCCCACTCTCCGGGTGCATACGGATAGCGTATATGGGCCAACGGAGGTGGGGGCAGCTCCTCTACACATTCCCTTTCTGCCAGGGTCGGGACTACGTGGAGATCGTCGATAGCATCTGCAGGCGCCTTACCCGTAGATCGTGTTACCTCGCTGCTGAGGCCCTCTACCACGGCGGATAGCCTCTCAACCCATTCGACACTGCGAGGTTTTATGCCACTCACGGAAAGTAACATTTCCTGGGCGTACTGGTGTCCGAACAATCTTTCTGTAAGCGTGTGGTTAAAGCGCTCTGCTATAATCTGCGCACGGTGGAGACCAGCCTCGCCACGCCTCACCCGGACGCGGTGTGTAGCCAACAGCTGAGACATCGATGTCATAAACTCCCTGCCAGGGTCAACCTGCAGCAAATTAGACCACCGTAGAGGGCCGCTCTTATAGATCGCGACATAGGACGATTCTTTGACATGGGGGGGGGGGTCTGCCTGTTTATATCGACTTGCAACATCTACTACGGTCAGGGCGTATTTATACGTCTTTCTTCCAACCTAATAGTGAGGGATATAGAGGACGTCAGCCTGATGTACCTTATAGGGGGTGGATACAACAAACTGAGGTCTGGCAAAATTTTTAGGAGCCGGAATATAAATTTGCCACGTGTTTTGCGTTTGTAACCACGCCCTTACTTTATCCTGCGACACCGAAGCCGGGGCTCCTAGCTTCTTAACGGCTGCCTCACCCCTCCAGTACCCACTGGGTCCGTAGTAGATTGCGGTTAATCTTTTATCCATTATTTTTTCCTAGTGGTTATAATCTAACTTATAAATACCTATAGGCGTAGAAGATGGCGTATACAAGTCACAAAGCTTTGGCTCTGGTTCGACCTCTCGCCTCACACGAGTTAATGTTTCGTCATCTAGGATCTTCTCTGTAGTAGCCTTATCCACAGCCTGTGCATACTCCGTCGCTGGCTCGCTCACGCTCTGATAAGTCTGTTCAGCCAGTTAAGCCTCCTGTTTTCGCTCAGAAAGGTAGTTATAGTGTTCGACTCGTCAGCATTGGTAGTCTACCTACGCTTTTTCTAGCGCCTCCAGGACTTTATCGTGGCAGATGCGCTTCTCATTTGGATTTTTTTTAAAAAAAGGTATAGTTGGAGCCAGAGAAGGCAAGGGCGTTGACGATCGCACCCCAACCATTATACCTACTGCGAAAGCCATTATGGTGCAGTAATGGCATTAGCTGGGAGGATGCCCTGTTTAATTAGCATGTCTTGAGTCCAAAAGCTCAGCCCGGTAACAATGACAGCCTTGGTATCATCCTCAAAGTCCACGCGACTCAGATCTGGAGGCTTTTTCCTGAACACATTTTTAGCTACCATCGAGTATCAATCTCGAGCCCCGCCAGCATTGTCCCGTGAAATTGGAGGTTGCCATGATTAATTTATTCAATTCTGACAAGTCTAAAAAGAATTACTACTCCATACAAAAAGGGTCTGGGCGGGTCTGCATAATAGGAGGAGGTGGAGCAGCAGGAGTGGATTTGACTGCTGAGGATTTTGGCTTGGGGGCAGATACATACAACAGACCGCCCACCAGGACTACAGCAAGTAAAGGATATATTTTAGAGTAATCTTGCATGGTTGGTTTGGGAGTCTCTCAGCGCTTTCGCATTTCAGTGGCAAGCTTTTTCACAGCCGCGACTCTACCTGAGTGTTTTTTCTTGGACACTCATTCAACCTTCTTCGGTTCCATCGTCGGTATTTGTGACGGTTCTGGAGACGGTATCGTTACCGGTACTGGAATCTGTTCCGAAGTCGGTACCTCGTTGGTCGCTACCATCTTTAATTACACTGATCTTATTCTCAAGTTCGATGTGATTGTAGGTGATGATGCCAGCAGCGAGTGGGGCCAATGCGGCTCCGTATTAAAAATATAAATGACTGGCGAGCTGAGACAGTGAGGCTCGAACGAGTGGATCTTCTTTCAGGTCTTAAGCTAATTTTTCCCTATTAATGGGGAGGAAGTGCCCTACTGCAGTCGAGTAGAGGTTCACAAGCGTGACGCTTAGAAAGGCGGTCATCTTTGCGCCAAGTCTTACATGGGAGATCGCGTAGGTCTTGACCACCTCGTTGTCGTCCATCCCCGCTACGTCTCCTGGAGTGAGTGCTCGGCCAAGATATTCCTTAGCCGTTCCGGCCGCCACCATTTCAGTCAGTCTATCCCTCTGCCTAGCGACGTCATCAAGCTCTTGCTGGAAAAGGGCGGGGTCAGGGATTAAACCCAGCACTCTATCGAGATCGATGTCGCCTATCATAGTCATTACTTTTATGATTCGCGATCTTCTAAGTAATTGACGCGCCAGGTAGAGCAGGCAGATGAGGGTCAGCACATGACACGATATATAATACAGGTGCATCCACCACATGGCCTAATTTGCAGAAATAAACTGGAATGTTATTGGTGGGTCCGTTTGCAGTATGACCTTACCAAACCCTTCCCGCTTTAAAAACTCGTGGGCCTTTTGTCGATCCTCGGCTTCGATCACGTTATTTTATTTCAACGCATCCCTAAATGAGTCTTCGTCCTTATAGTAAAAGAGGGCCATCCATGAAGTCTGCTCTCAGAAGTCCTTTGCCACATCGTTTATTTTTGAGTGATAACCCATACGCTCGTATAGGTCAGTTTAGTCAGAATCGTGTCCTTGTTCTGCACCCCACCGAGAAAGGCGCAGTCGTCAAGAATAAATAACGTATCTGTTTCCTTAAACCTGACTGAGAGACTCAGCAATACATGTATGTCATCCAGATCCTCCCTTGATTGATCAGATAGGTGCCAGGATCTTTTTACCCCAGGCCCACGGACAATCATAGGCCTTGTTCAACCGGATGGTGGGGCAGAAGACGATGATGATATCGAACCTTTCCTTGAACGTTGTTTCTAACAACTCGCAGACGAAAATGCTTTTTTCGCATCTGCAACGACCTAGGATGATGGCGCAGTGGGGTTGTAGGTTAGCGAAGATGTGCTTAAAAGATGGCACAGATAAACTGGCCATTTTGTATGTTTAGCTGCGCGTCCATGAGAAGTAATACATGTTTAAAACCCCGGCAGCATTCGCCGTCTTTTCTATCTGCAGCGTTATCCCCTCGCTGGCATTTTTTATTCGCCTGCCAGACCCTTGAAGAGCGTGGTCCTCCGTTGACCTCATGTCCAGAACCAAGGCGAATCTGTTTTGGTAGAAAGACTCAACGTCTGTCGATGACAGCTCCGTGTCCTTATGACTCTCCCGGGTCATTACACGAAAGGCCTCGTCCCACTGCTGGTAGCGTACCTGACCATGAGCAAAAGCTGGTTAGGCACACCCTCAACAACGACCGTTACCTTATTGATCAAAGGGTTGTAAAAGTTCTCCACATCGCGAGCGAAGTAGGCGCTGTTAGCAGCGTCCTCAGAGAGGATGACGATAGCCTTGAGACTCTTGGCGTGTGTATTGAGGTTGACGTTCCTAACAGTATCACTTTTATTAGCCGCTACCTTAGGGTGCCTGAGCACTCGGGTATAAAGTAAAGCAGCCCTTCCCAAGTATTGATTCCTAATCATGCAGGCGAGCTTGGCGTTGGTCACGACGTCAAACTATAGGGAGAGTCCACTTATAGTGTGTTTCGCTCCCAGGTAGATGCTTTGGATGACCCTGCTGCAGCTGTTAAAGGTGATCTCACAGGTTAAGCGGTCTGCAAGACCTGCCTGGGAGAAGGGTATGTGGTCGTTGAGCAGTTCAAAATCAAGAGAAATGAAAAATCGGTTGCCGTAAGCTGCAGCAATAGAGGCATCGGGTTGTGTGGCGGCCACGGCGTTGCCAGTCACTATGCAGATTCTGGCCCAGTTGTCTCTCTGGATGTCTTGGTAACCTGCATTGGTCCGCTCCTTGTCCGCAAGCCACAGGTCCTTATACGCGCCCCATATATCTGCATCGTTCAAAGAAGACACCACTTCCACTCCTTCCATCTTGACGCTAAACATTTTAACAATCGCCCGTCCAAGGTTTTTTAAGGATCGTCCGGATTGCGTCTGTCGTTGTGTTTCCTCCCGAATAAGAGATTGTAAACGCCAGCCTGGCCCTACCAGGAAATATCACATCGTCCGCACCCATGGGGGAGAGGGGGGGGGGGCATAAAATTTACAAATTTTTGACTGGGTAATGATGACCGTGATGCAGTAAATTTATGGCTTACGGAAAATGCTTTAAAAATTGGATCTAGGCGCCTAGATGACCTACTTTATGAGGCTGGTGGTGAAACCAAAAAATACATTAACAATCAAGATGAAGCTGTTAAAAATACGCTGAGGATGAAGATGCTGAAGTAAAAAAGTACATCGATGATCAAATGATTGTCAAAAAGGCGGAATTTTATCTTGCGCTAGAACGTCTGGGCGCTAGAGCCACTGGGTGTGTAGACACACAAGTTGCTAGCAGCGTGTCCAAGGCTGTAGCTCCTCATCATGCTGTAACCAAGTCTAACGTTGAACATGCCTCTTACAATCAAGGCGGGTCGGGTCCCTTAAACATGAATGTCAATACAATTGTGTATGTGGGAGAGCCTATTGCACCTCAGGCTGCGGCTACCAAGGCTCATATTGAAACACACCAGCTTCGACATCTTATTAACTTCAGTGGCTAGCTTTTCATCGACGAATGAAGGTGTTCGTCCTCATCTTATTTACTCTAGAGGTAACCCTCGTATGGCAGCTATAAATGGTCCTTACTTTACCTTAAGCGCGGCAAGTGCTAGGGCGGAGCCTGCTCTACATCGTTTTATTATTGGGGAAAGCATTGAAGGGGCATATCCTGGTACCCCAGCATTTGACGTCTACATTGTGCATTACAAGGTGAGTGAAGATCCTGACACCACCTATGTTACAACACAAGTATTGGGCTATATAAAGGTAACATATTTAAAATGGGGTACATTTTGTTATAAAACCGTTCTTGAGTCTCCTCATTCTGATTACGAATTTTATCTTAGACTGGTGTTAACAGGATCAGAATCTGGCTTAGACTACTTATCGAAGTGGTCACATAGACGATTTAAACACGTCCACTAACTCTCACATCGCGATGTATCCCGCTCTTTCGGTTGTGCCCAGCTTAAGGCTGAGATCGGCCAACGACGCTCTCTCTGCAAAAGGTATGTACAGGTTTTACTTTCATTTATATTGCTAAATATTAAATCATAGAAAGAACAACCGTAGTAGACTGCAACTTGCCGGCACATAATGCATCGGTAGATCTGAGTCTAAGCTATTCGCAGAGTGGGGGAGTTGTTATTTTATATAAAAAAAAAATACATGAGAATATATAATATTTTAAAACCAATTTAAAAATGTACTGGTGTCGAAAAAGATGCATGAACAATTGCATCAACAGTTGATCCAAGTGTCGGATAGGATGACCGCGAACGTTTTTCGCTCTCACTCCTGGCAGGTCGGGTTGATGAACATGATCTTATGCAACTCAGAAAAGAATAATATCCTTCCTTTACAACATTTTTCTCTAGTCAGTATGTCATAAAAGCTCCAGCAGTTTTTCTTGTCTGCGATTTATATTGCAAAAGAAAGGATTTGACAGCCACAGTTTTGTATTTTGTTCTCCAGTCGGCAAATATTCATTTTTCGAACAATATCGCGGAACATTGACTCTTCGTTTTTGGGGATGGGTTTGTGGGTGGATGGGTACGGGGATTTGGTTACGCTTGTAATTTATTCCGTTTATTCCTATGTCCAAAGAATGTCTAAATTGCCATTGTATGATCAGTCTAAATGTAACCACTATTTTTCACTGTAGTCTTTGGAATATTCATATTCTTGGTTTTTCTATCTATCTTTTGTTGTTGAATTCACAATTATGAAAAACACTTTAGAGCAGAAAAGAATGTTTTGTTTACACAGACCCTAAGGACCAGTGGGAAAATACATATAAAAAGAATACGAGCTTCATAATATATATATATATATATATATATATATATATATATATATATATATATATATATATATATATATATATATATATATATATATATAAACACGCTTTTTAAAACTTTTATATCAGACTAAAACGCAGCTCATCTACTCGCAGTTCCGCTGCTCGCTGCGCCGAGGTTCCAATGCTTCGCTGATAATTGCTTCGCTTCTATTCCATTTTATTTTTGCTTATTTTTCTTTTTTTGAAATTGGAAAAGACATGTACAATAGTGTACTAAAATAGTAAATGTATAACAACTATAGGCTCATAATTGTGCCTAAAATAAATTTATAAATTAACATCACTAATGACTTTATTTGATATATTGCACAAAGCAATTTATATCATGTACACAAATTTTGATAAAATTGTAATTGTTTCAGTCGGTATTATATCAACATCTACATAATCAAAACTGTAAAAGAACCAAATTCATACATCTAAAGAATGTAGCATGAATTATAATACATGACATACGTTTTGCAAGACGACAAACGTTGCAATTAAGGAAGCAAACAAGCACTGAAAATCACGATAAGATATGTCTAGTTAATTACAACATTTCAGCGATGTGATAGTTTATAAGATGATTTTCAGTTTGTTTGCATGCTATAGCTTCTACAGGTCTACTTTCTGGCTTTATTGTGGTTGTTTGTATAGTTGGTTGCTCTGACCATGTTTCTAGCTTTATTGTAGTAGTTTGTATAGTTGGTTGCTCTGACCATGTCACTAGCTTTATTGTAGTAGATTGTATAGTTGATTGCTCTGACCATGTCTCTAGCTTTATTGTGGTAGTTTGTATAGTTGATTGCTCTGACCATGTCTCTAGCTTTATTGTGGTAGTTTGTATAGTTGGTTGCTCTGACCATGTCTCTAGATTTATTGTGGTAGATTGTATAGTTGGTTGCTCTGACCATGTCTCTAGCTTGAAAATGGTACAGACAGTGCTCGAAACAGACAGTGCTCGAAACAGAGGCCTTTCCCTTTTTCTTCTCTTTATTCTTCTTCTGAGAAGCTAAGCAATTCAGTTTCCAATTGTTCAAGGTCAAGATATGTTTCTTACACTGTTTATCCTTTACTGTCTTTACCATGTTTTACAATTTTAATTGTTGTATGCTTTAATTTTCCTTTCCTCTCCTTGTGTTATTTCAGAAAACGTTTTTGCAGCTTTAACTGCATTGATTTCGTTTAGCTCACTATCGTGTTTGCTCTTAACATGTTGTAAATATTACACATGTGCCTTATCAATTGTATTCGTTTATCTCACTAACGTGTTTGCTTTTAACATGTTGTAAAAATTGCCTTGTCGATTGAGGACAAAAGGCCAAGTTAGCGAATACATTTTCTCCTTGGTAATGATGAAGACCTCTATATATTCGTCTGACAGATTGAACTACCAGTGAAGATAATAGTTAGGAAACTAAACAAAGTTTGACTCATATCTCATTCAACTGGTACTAACAGTCAGACTAAGACGAATGTCCTCACTAAAAGTGGCAAATATAGGCATACAACACAATAAAAAAACAAAATAGTTCTTTATTCAACAAATTTTAAGACTATAGTTAACAAATTTGACAGGAATTTCATACTAAATATGTTGTTCAATAATAGTCATACTAACTATAAACAAAAAATAACTCATATCACTAAATGGATATTCGACACAATGGAAAATCTAGCGATTAATATCGATAAGAATGTACCACTCAGAAGAAGCTAATGCATAGATTAAGACTAAGGATGCCTGTATCGATGTGCAAAATATTTATAACAATTTTGTTTTCGTTTGTTGCTGTTTTAAAATTACTCCAGACACATTTACGGTGTTAAGGCTGGGGGCCTTGGACAATTTATGAGTAAATATAAATATGAGATATTGACAAGGAGAGGATGAAAATTACCAGCTTAGCATGACTAGTATAAGCGTGTCCAACGGTTTTGTGTGTGTGTGTGTGTGTGTGGGTGGGTCTGTGTGTGTGAGAGAGAGAGAGAGAAAGAGAGAGAGAGAGAGAGAGAGAGAGAGAGAGAAAAGTTGCATAAACATATATTACATGGTAGTATTTTCATATTATTACGTTTCTACTTTTGCTTTCATCATTCGTCCTTCGACCCAGAAATATAATACATATGTGCTTACGTATAAACATACACACATATATACAATTACGTACATACAAATACCCATACAAGCATACCTACAAACATACATACATACAAGCATACACACTTATTACAATGAAACCTCCCTGGACCGGGTATTGCTGGGACAATATAATTTGCTAGGATCTGGGCATTGTATCTATGCATGAAAATCCTAACAGGCGGGCCGACCCAGGGAAGCATCACTGTATATAGACATGTATACTTAACCTAATAATGAATCCAATCATGTCAATGCATATCTTACTACGGATGTAATGGTAAATAGTGATAAATTAATATTCAGTTTTAAAACAGCTTTTTTAAGGTTGCCATTTTGTATCAAAAGTTTCCTATGTGCAGTTTGTATTTGCAGAATACTTTTCTGACAGAAAGTGTGATTTCAGTTCTTTCTTAAAATGAGATATATTTGGTAATTCCTTATTAAATCCTCAGTTTAAAATATATAATTTCAAATGTAATATAAATAAATTAATCACATCATCAGCTTTTCTGTTATCTATTATACCAAGCGAAAATCCTCTCATTGATAGATACAAGTTGTGGAGATGATTGCACTCACTCTGTATCCATTCTTTAAACCTGGTCAAGATTGATTCTATTGTGGACACTCCCATAACATATGCGATAAAACTTGTACAGAGTTTTTTGCAAAGAGAGTACAAATTATTTGAAATTTGAACAATTCTTTTTTTTACTTTTTAGAAAATTATTTGTTGTCAAAGTGCTGTGTAAGATCTTATTTTGAAAGCATTTAACTCTATGACATCAGGTTCCACGTGAGGCAATAAAAAAAGCATTTTTCCACTCATTCTCGTTTAAACTGTCATGTTCTGTATTCCATTTTGCAATTGAGGCTAGCGCCTGATATTCACAAATGAGTGTTTTGTATATTCTTTTACAGTCCTTTTTGTCCATTATTGTAAGTATAACAGCTGAGTGCATATATGGGTGTTGTATATCAGAATCGGTACTGACATCAAATTTACTTTTGTAGATTTTTATGGCACTCAACAGGCCCTGAAATTCTAAGAAATTTTTGCATGAAATCCAAATTTATTACAAAACTTATCAAGATTGATCAACGAACCATCTTCATTTACTAAGTCATTTATATAGAAGACTCCATTTTTCAATCCAGCGTTTGTACATTACACTATAATTTTTCAATAATGACATTGGGATTCATCCATATTTGTATTTGAAGAAATTCTTCTTTGTTTTCAATAGAAAACTTATTATACAATTTTATATATCATGACAATATATCTATCCAAAACTTATTCGGGCATTTATTAGCTCTTTTAAGAAAATCTATTGGAAATAAAACAATTTTTTCTATGTTTCGGAGATGAGCAAGTAAAATGTGGGGTTTTCCATTTGGGCTCAACAGTAATCATTCTTCTGATCCAGGCTATCTTAATAAATCCATAAATATAGTAATATCAACCATTTTAAAGCCACCATGATGCCACTCTTTAATAATTACTTTCTTTTGATTTTGTATCTTGTCCCACTCCAAACAAACTTGTAAAAAAGAGAATATAGTTCTTGGAGAACACTATGAGGGAGATTTGGTAAACTCCTTAGTAGATGAGTAAATGTTGATAAATGCCAAACTTGTAATAACTATAATTTCACCAAAAGGGGTTAGTGATCTTTTTGACCACTGCAGAAGTAAATGTTTTATTTCCCTGATTTTATTATCAAAGTTTAATTTCACCACATTGTTTAGCTCAGTCGAAAATGTTATGCCTAGTTACATGAATTCCGATGAATCCAATCTAAATGGTATTCTGAGCAGTATTTAATATTACTACTTGTTCTACTTCCAATCCAGACTGTATTTATTTTTTTAAAACATTCATACCAAGGCCTGAAAATTTGAGTATTGCTAAATAAGATTCAATGCTGATTTCAGGGACTTTTCAGAGATTTCAAGAGTGAGTGCAATGTCATCTGCATACTTTGAGATAAGATATTCTATATGATTTATTTGTATTCCTTTAATATTTGAATTTTTCATGATCATATGAGCTAATATTTCTGCACACAAAAGAAAAATACATGGGGAGATGGGATCACCTTGTCTGCAGCCACTCCTAATATCAAACCGCGATGAACATTATCCATTTACAAAAAAAGCAAGATTTAATATTTTTGTAAAACAGTTTTATCCAACTTATGAAATCTCCTCCAAACTTTCAATGACAGGAAAAAATCGAACGTCGCATGCAACGTCTTCGACAATAAAAAGATATAGGACATAGTGCCTATGTTTGAAAGAAAAGCATCATTTAGTAATAAAATTAGGGAATATATTTTCTGTTGGTAATGATCAATACCTCTATATATTCTTCCGACAAATTGAACAACGCGTGAAGATAATAATTGAGAAACAAAAACAGTTTAATTTGGTACTCATTCAACTGGCACTAACATTCAGACTAAGATGAATGTCCTCACTGAAAGAGGAAAATATAGGCATACAACAAACAGAAACAAACATTTTTGTTTATTCAACAAATTTTAAGACTATCGTTAACAAATTTGACAGGAATTTCATACTATGTATGTTGTTCAATAATAGTCATAATCAATTTAAACAAAAAAAAAATAACTGATATCACTAAATGGATATTCGATACAGTGGAATATCTAACTATTTATATCGCTAAGTATGAACCTCTCAGGAAGTTCATACATAGATTAATTCCAAGGATGCCCGTATCGATGTGCAAAATATTGATAACAAATGTTGCTCTATGCTATTGAGTCAATTTCAAATACTCCCTGAAAAGATCCCCATAGACCATCCAAATACAATGTAAATAGATAACGTTATCGATTTGCCAGATGTAAAAAAAACCCTGAGGATGTCAATAGTCTAAATTAATTTGATATATCATTTAATTTGTATGAGACAGTTGAAAATAGATACACTATACCGGTGAGGGTAATACAAACCGAGAAGAAGACAAAATGTGTACGTGTTAATCATTTTTAATTCCGGCAGCAACGTCGACGCGCACCTCGTCGACAATGGCAATAAACAAGGAAAGTACCATTACTTTGAAAAAAAATATCTTTGAAAATTCGTGTCAAGCCAGATAGATAGACGCAATAGACAAAAGCATATATCTAAAATAAATTCCAACGCCTTTTCTAATCACAAGGAAAAAATGACTGAACAAGATTATGAGGTACCATTGGCAACACAATATATAGTATGCCCTGAAAAGGTTATATTTTACAATTAAAAAACTTTTAACATCAAATAAAGGTTACGTTGTTATTTACTGTGATTTGAAAGTGTAACTGCTAAGTCTATGGAGAATGTAAACAATGTAATGGGCAACAAAGCATCGGGCTTCTGCGTGTACGTTTAATATGCTTACGGTGATTCCATGGAACCTTTGTTTACAGAGGAAAAAACTGTGTAGAGATATTTTGTCGCTTAAGACAATTTGTCAGTCTTAATGTAAAATGAGTTACGACTAATAAAATTCAAAATCTATGGTATTCACAGATAAAGGAGAAAAAACATTTTTACTCAATCAACATATGTCATATCTGAGAAGAAAAAAAAGATTGTGCTAAAGGCAACGTGTACCGGAGGTATAATAACTGAAAACAAAGTAAGTGACCAAAATCCCAGATAAAATATATATTCATAACGAATGCAATTTAAATTTAAAATATTCAAAATATATACGTTAGACAAAATCCTAATCAGTAGGTAATGATCATACCGAACAACGATGAGAAATATATTTCTTTCAGCAAGGATTTCACAGTTGATGGGTTCATGAAAGAAGGAAAAGAAATAACAGTTAAAAGAACAATTAGGTTTTTATATAGTTTCCGGTTCATGTGACAATCACTGAAACAGTTGATAAAGAATTAAGCGATCACAAGTTCACGGAAACGATAAGATAGTTTCAAAAGCTACGTCTGTGTTGAGGAAAGACATTTATCCCTAAGACTACATGGATAGCTTTGAAAGATTCAACGAAACAGCTATTGCGTCGATAGACAAGTTATACTCATCTCTCAACAACTCGAATATATCAAATGACGATTATAAGTATGTTCAGGATGTAATGAATCCTTTTAAACTGAATATGCTAGGTGATCTTCACCACTATTGCGTAAAGAAAGATACATTGATGTTACGCGATATATTCGAGAAGTTTAGAAATTAATGTATGTAAAAACTACAAACTTTACCCAGGACATGATTACAGTGTTCCAGGTGTATCTCATAGCTCTTGTTTTAGAGCTGTCAGGAATAGAAGTATAATTGCTAACAGATCACGACATGGTCCTGGTGATTGAGTGGAATACGAGATGGAATTAGCACGATACTTCATATATGTGCTGAAGTAAATTGCAAAAGCTATGCGGATGATAAAGGCGAAATTAAACATGATGGTGAATTCGACAAATCAGAACCAAAATGATCATCATGTATTTATTAATTACAATTTATATGATTGGGCCATGTGTCATTACATGCCGGTAAAACACTTTAGATGGGCAACTTTTAAACAAATTAGATGGGTAGAAGAAATTCTGTTTGAAATACCAGAAGAGAATGATACTGGCTTTATTTTATAAGCTGATTTGGAAGTATCAACTTACTTGCACGATTATTTAAGGACTACCTATAAACACTGGAAAAAAGTGTATCTTGTATAGATGATTTATCTGAACTACCAAGAGAACTGATCGAACAGAAAAGAAAAAAATCAACAGTACCAAAACTATTATATACATTGAGAAACAAATAACAAGTACGTCATTAACTACAGAAATTTTGAGCTTTACATAGAGTTATAACTAAAACTGAAAAAGACACAGAATTATTCTTTTTGAGCAGCAACCGTGGCTTTAATAATATATCGAGCTCAATGCTAGTTTGAGACAAAAAAGCCACTAACGATTTTGAAAGGGAGTTATTTCAATTGATGCACAACTCTTTATTCAGGAAACAGATGAAGGTTTGAGTAAAAGGAAAATTGTTGCAATATGTCCGAGCGACAAGGCATTTTCCAAATGCCAAAAGGATTTCTTTCGCTAGGAGAACAATAATAGATGAAGATTTGGTTTGAGTTAGCAAAAAAATAAAAACAAAAAAAAAAAAAAAAACAACTTGGTAAACCAGTTTATGTTAGATTTACTGTGTTTGAACTATCGAAGAGGTTCACGTACGAATTTTACTAAAACAAGTTGTAAAACAAGAGTAGTGAAAGAACGCAACTTCTTAGGGCAGATACAGATTTGTTATGAATCCAAGTTCAGACAGAAAATGTTTACAATGACATGAAAGAAAACATTACATTTTATAACATCAGCGATTGCAAAAATGACACTGTATTTGGTATCCCACAAATAATTTTTGAAAAGAACCTGGCGTTTTCAAAGATTAAGTAAACGGCATACCTTTTAAACCAGTTCTACGAACTAAGATCAAAATTTTATTCTTTCAGGACCGTTCACGAATAGAAAAATGTACAACAAATGTGTAATCGAATATAATCTAAAATTCGATATATACAAAGTGTATTCATTCAGCCATGAGGAAAACTTTAAATAAATGAATTTGCTTAGGTTTTATCATCACGAGGTCTACAGCATAACGATAAACAATAAAGGTGGATTCGACAGATCATGATGACAATATGTTTGGTTGACAACGTAAACACATTACTTTACTGCTATTTAAATTAGATATATTTCTTTTCAAGAAAATTTAAAAACATAAATAAAACATGAACACTTCTCTTTTAAAAGAATAGTGTTGCAAAGGGGTTGCTTCGATTTAAAACATAAATAAAACATGAACACTTCTCTTTTAAAGGAATAGTGTTGCAAAGGGGTTGCTTCGATTTAAAAAACATAAATAAACATGAACACTTCTCTTTTAAAGGAATAGTGTTGCAAAGGGGTTGCTTCGATTTAAAACATAAATAAAGCATGAACACTTCTCTTTTAAAGGAATAGTGTTGCAAAGGGGTTGCTTCGATTTAAAAATATTAAAGACATCGCAAAAACTATAAACTACAATTCACACTCTCAAATGTTTCTCCGTACAATAGAAGGACAGAGACATACATAGAGCATAAAAATGCAGGTGTGCCTAGGAATACGCATTACAAAAGCATGAGGGGGTTTGTTATACCGTCTTCATTTAAGTATCTGAGAATACTGGTTCGTATGCAGTTGTTCATTTATTTATTTCTGCTTGTTTTAGAAGTACATAGTCTCCAAGAACAAAACTGTGTTCCTTTGTATACTTATTTTCCGCATTCTGTTTAAACTTTTCTTTGTATTTTCTATTGGTCCCTTTCAATACTTTTGTTGGGGTCATATTTCTGATAGCTGTCTTGGTGTTGGTAATCTAATTTAGTTCTGATTGGTCTAATCATCATTTCTGCATACGGTACAACTTCGGTTGCACGGTGTGGTGTCGATCTGTAACCTGTGAGCATTTTCCTGTACAGCTTTTGAGCTGTTTCGACCTTGCAAATGTGCAATCTGCTCTGTCTTGTTTAGTAGTTCATCAAATTGTCTGCCTCTCCATTTGCTCTTGTGTGTCGTGGAGTTATGCGATGGTGTATAAATCATTCTTCTTTGGCAAATTCTGTAAAGTCTTTAGAGTTAAATGATGCTTCATTGTCGCTTTCCAGTTATCTAGAAATACTATAGGCAGCGAAGATCGTTTAGTTTCTCGATTGTTTCCATAAAATCTGTAGTAAGGATGGTTCACACTTCCATGTACCTTGTTTTCTTGTCAGTTACAGCTAGACTGTAATGTCCATCTGGGTATGGTCCTCCAAAATCTACTGCTACAGTGTCCCGTGGCTTGTCCGGTATCGTGCTTGGTTTTAATGGTTTCTATCGATGCTCTTTCGACGTCACTTGGCATTCGAAACACTGGTAGATAATCTCCTCTACCATTTTGTTCATTATTGAAAACCAATACTTTTCTTTGAGCATTTGTTTGGTTTTAGTCATTCCTAAGTGTTCAAGGCTGTGTGCAGCTCTGATGACTTTTCGTTATAAACACATTGGAATGACAATCTGGTTTAATCTGAAGATCAGTCCCTCCATTATGCTGAAATCCTGTCTAATCATGTCGAAAAGAATACTGTCAGGATCGGTCTTATGGAGCTCCCAGTCACCTACGATGATCCTCTCTTTTAGTTTTTGTATCTGATTGTGCCTCTCCGTCTCCTGCTTGATTCTGTCAAGTACAATGGCATGTTCTGCCATTACCACATACCTGATGACTGTTTCTGTGCCATCTTTATCAGTCTCTGGCAACTGATGCTTGGATAACAAGTGGATCTGTTTCATATCTGCCAGGTTCGTAGACTAATTCGTAGTCAGCATATTGCATGCCCATCACCCAGTGGCGTATGCATGTCCATCACCCAGTGGCGTAGCAACCGCCCAAGCAACGCCAAAACTTTGTGTGTGTGTGGGGGGGGGGGGGGGGGAAGGGGTGCAAATTATTTTTTTTTGGGGGGGAGGGGGTCAGAAGTTCTTGCTACGCCACTGCCATCACCCACTTTTCAACTCTAGGTGGAAGGTTAGACGTTGCTTTATTAAACACAAGCAGGAGCGGTTTGTGGGCTGTGCTAATCTTGAATTTTCGTGCTCATAGAAGGTAGATGCTGAATCGGTTCTTAACCCATCTTACAGCCAGAGAATCTTTTTCTGTCTGGCTGTACCTCTTGTCTGTGTCTGTCAAGGTTCCACTGATGAAATGTACAGGTTGAAGTCCTTTCTCTGTTTCTTGAAATAGTCTAGAAAACAGTCCTTCGTTAAAGCTGGTCTCAACTGTAGGAAAATTATGGGTCAGGCTGGATTTAAGTAGGCTATTGTTCTCTCATTTGTAATGATTTCTTTCAGCTTTTGAGATCTTGCGTCTTCTTTCTGTCCCCATTTGAACTTGACTTCCTTTCTTGTTAATTATCTAAGTGGTTCTGTGAATGGTGTATACCTGGGGATAAATTTGGATAAGTTTCCAATCATGCCTAAGAAACTACGGACAGCTTCTTTCCATTCTGGTGGCTTGCATTCTTGGATTGCACGTACTTTTTCTGGTGCGGGTTTCTGTTCATTTTCTGTGAAGCAGAATACATAAAATTTAAGTTCTTTCACTCTGAAATGACAATTGTTTAGCTTGTAGGTGACTCTGAAGTCTGATGGTCTCGGTAAGACGGCTCTTAGTGTATTGTTGTGCTCTTCAAGTTTGCGTCCTCTAATAAGTATGTCATCCCACTGATTCATGCATTTTGGAATATCTCCAAATATTCTATACATTGTTTCATCGAAGAGATCTTGGGATGATTTAGCTCCAAACACTAGACGTTTTGGTCTCATGTTGCACCACGGTGTGCTGAAAGTAACAATTTCTCGAGATGTTGGGTCTAGTGTGAGTTGATGATATCCTTGCTTCAAGTCAAGTTTGGAGAACACCTTGCAGTCGTGGAATTTGTTCATGAAGTCCTCAACCACTGGTACCTGACTGATTCTGCTCCTTTCTATACATTCATTTGGTATGCGCAGATCCACGCTGGCTCTGATAATATTTGGCCCCAGCTTTTCTTTTGGTTGCTTGCTATATCTTGGTTTAGGCTGTACTACTAGAGATGAACACCAAGTTACTGGCTCGCCTTCAAGTACTGGTTCAAAGATATGTTCTTTTATGCCTTATTCAATCCACTCTTTGAGGGGTTTCAGCAAGTTATAAACAATTGGTCTTGGTTTCTGTGCTACTGGATTTGCTTCTGGTTTCATGTTGAGTTTTACAGAAATCTCGTAATTTATAACATTTCTTATCTTGCCAATACCATTAAAAATTTGACTGAACTAGTTTGTGAGATCTTAGATCTGGCTCTCTAATGTCTCTTTTTATATTACTGTTTTTATGCTTGATTCCTCTTCACACGTCGTTGATATCACCAAGGGTTCCATCTAGTTCAATTTGTTGCATGCCTAGCTCTGTCAGTGTGTTCTTGCATATAAGTAGCGGCGAATCAATTCTCCCTCTAACAACGATGAATCTTGTCTTGTTTTGTTCCTAATGATCGCATCAAATTCACCTGTTACATGGAGTTTTCTCTGAAGTGTGTTTAGTTTGATATCGCTGGGCTTCAATTGTCATTCGTTGCTTGATCTGAGTATGAATACTTTGAATTGGTGCTCATCCACTATGTTCATATCTGCTCCAGCATCTGGTTCAACTCTAACATCCACATCGTTCGAACTTTCACTGTCTTGTCTGTGTCTCCTATTTTCTTGGCTTTTCTTACTTGCTGCTGTAGATGCTTGACAGTTTGTTCGAAAATTCATCATCAGAACTTGCTGACCTTTGTTTTTCTAGTTTAGAGGTTTCTTTATCTGGTTTCTAGCACCGTTTGTATCTCTATGCCTGTTTCGTCCTCTGCTTGAGGTTACTCTGCCCCCTCTAGGGCTTTCAGATTTACAAACTTTAGCGAAGTGGTTCCACTTTCCGCATTTCTTTCCATGTGCTGGGCAGTCCCCTCTTTCTCTGTGTAATCCATTCCGCAGTACACGCATACTTGGCGATTATTAACTTGTTCACTGTGCATCTTCCAAGGGTTTTGAGGTTTTCGACAACTCAGGTTTTGAGGTTTTTATAACTGTCTCTTCTATTGTACTTTTGCTATTGATATTTCTTATTCTAGTTTCATGTCCTTTATTTGTAGGCATGTGTCTTCTAACTGGGCTGCTTCGTGAGAAACTGGGACAAGTTCCATGTCTTGTTGTTTGCTTTTTTGAACGAAGATTTGGTTCTCAATTGTCTGTATTAAATGTTCTATAGTTCTATCATCACTGTTTCCCCCGAACTTGCACTCATTCGCTCGTTCTCTCAGTCTTGCAGCGTAGGCAACTGTCGTTTTCCCCACTGAAGGCCTCAATTTAAGGAGTAAATATTTAGCAAGGTGTTTGTTTTTCTTGGGTGTAAAAATTAATTGAATTTCTTTCTCAGTTTCTGGTAGTCATTAAAGCCTTCTGCTGTCCGGTTCGGCAAGCTCTTTTCCAATTTCGCAATATCTCTCCCTCCATAGATTATCTTAGCATCTTTCTGATATATGGGCTCTTTCATTTTGAAATTTTGAAATACCTAAACTCTTTTTAAACTCGCCCCCCCCCCCCCCCCCCCCCCCCCCCCCCCCCGCTTTCCGGTTGCGATTTGGTTGCTGGATGGTGTGAATTGTTGTTTTTTTCAAGTGCTTTGTTTCAACGAACACGTAGATAGGTGCATAAAGTGATGACGTGTACACACGGCAGTACAGATTGCTTACGATGTGCTATATCTGTCTAATGCAGGGGTCTCCAAACTTTTCAACCCGAGGGCCGCATTAACTATCAAACAGCAGTTCGGGGGCCGACTACACACTCGAGGTCCAAATAAAAAAGAATCAAAACATGGATGTTGTTTTTAATTATTTATTTAATATTATTTTATTCAGTTATTATTTAATAACACATTGATACACTACACATGAACACCTGTATTAGTGGGAATGGTGAAATTGTTTCCTGGATGCCAAAATAGCAGACATTTCTGGCTTTAGATTTGATGTCCCTAACATCAACAGTGACCTGAGATTATCATCGGACAAGTTTGTTCTCAAATTGTTCTTCACGTATTTCATTCTTGAAAATGTTTGTTCGCACAGGTATGTTGTTCCAAAGATTGAAAGGTACCTTGATGCAAAAGTTTTGACATTAGGAAAGTCTTCCTTGGGCAAAAACTGGTAAAAACCCACCAGTCCTTCTTTGAACTTGTCCCTAAGGAGGTCATTTGCTTGCAACTCAATGACCTCCAGCTGCAGTTCATCTGGGCAACTGGCCACATCTGCTTCAAATGGGTTTTGAAACAGTCTCACTTCTTCTGCCTTTGAATCCAAGTCAGAAAACCGCTGCTGAAACTGCAGCTGGAGGTCTTTGATGATCTCGCATGCAAATGACGTGGGGAACTCAGCTGTTGCTTCAGCCATGAAGACCTTGCACTGCTGAAAGTGCGTCAAGTTGTTGGCCTGTACTTGTTCCAAAAACAAGACAAGTTTGGATCTGAAGGCCTTTAGGTGGGTGTATAGATCAGAAACTAGATTTTCCTCTCCTTGTAGTTTTAGGTTCAGAAAATTTAAATGACTAGTTATGTCTGCAGCAAAGGCCAATTTCCATACCCACTCTTCATCAGACAGTAATGGCCGTGGCTTGCCTTTACTTTCCAGGAAGTCACCTATTTCCTTTCTTAACTTAAATACTCTGCTCAGAACTTTCTCACAACTTAGCCATCTTACTGCTGTGTAATATGGTAAATCTTGCGATTCTGTGTCTGTATCTTTCAACATGTCTCTGAACTGTCTATGGTTGAGCCCATGTGACCTTATTAAATTCACCATCACTGCTAATGTCCATATATTTAGCACACAAAGCTTGCTGGTGAATAATACAGTGCAGGAACATTGGTTGTAGAATGTTTTTCTCATTACACATCTGCTTCACTTGTCCAACCAAGCCTTTCTTTATGCCACTCATGTTCTTTCCTCCATCAACAGTCAGGCAACTGAGATTAGTCCAGTCCAAGTTATAATCAGCAAATGTTTTTTTCAACTCATTGAATATATCCTCTCCGGTAACAGTGCCATACATGCTATGTAGGGAAGCCAGCTCTTGTGTTATGTTCATGTCTTCATCCACACCTCTAATGAACACAAGCAGTTGAGAGGTGGAACAGCTGTCCAGCGATTCATCCATTGCAATTGAAAAATGGCGAAACTTGCTTGCATTTTTCGCTATTTGAGTCACAATGTTTTCACCCATGTCTGCAACACGGCGGGCAATGGTATTTGCACCCAAAGCTACATTTTCAAATTGTTTTGACTTTTCTGGGCAAAGTTCCTCAGCCACCTCCAACAAACATTCCTTCACTACTTCACCATCTGTAAACGGTTTGCCACTTTTAGCCAGGACGTAGGCAACTTTAAAACTGGCCTTAGTTAAGGATTCATTTTCATTTGAGGATTTACTGAACAATGTCCTCTGAAATGTCAGTTGATTTTGTAATTTAGAAAATTTTTCGGCACGGACTTTACCCTATAACTGTGCATATTTCTCCTGATGTTTGCTTTGATGATGACGGCACAGGTTGTATTCTTTCATCACAGCCACGGTTTCGTTGCAAATCACACACAATGCTTTCTCGCTGGATTTGATGAAGAAGTATTTCAAACTCCATTCTTCTTGAAATTGCCGACACTCATCGTCTATTTTTCTTTTCCTCTTCTCGGCCATCGCTGTGATCAAAATAATCAAGTCTTGAACAAGCAGCAAACCAATTAAAAACTCCGCCACTAGATGGCGTTATATCATCTCATTGACTGTGAACGGAAGTAGAAAAAGTAAGCAGCGAATAAGGTTTTGCAATGTAGTGATCGGTTGGAAAACATAACGCACTACTGCGCGCCTCTATTTTAATTCGGTAAAAACATAACGTCCACGTAAGCGGCGGCTGATCTTGGCAGGATACACGTAAATTTCCGTAATTTTTTTCCGTAGACAAAAAGGTCTCCACGGGCCGGATGAGAGGGCCTCGCGGGCCGTAGTTTGGAGACCCCTGGTCTAATGGAATATTATAGGGGATGTCGTTCTTTTACCTCTTGGTTTTTATAGTGTTATATACAAAATGATATCCGTCAACAAACTTACGTCTTGTCAATATTGCTTTGCAACACAAAATGGTAATTTAACTTCAAAGTAAGAAATAATATCTGATATAACAATGGATAAAAAGGTTCATTGGTGTAAAATAATTTTTTGGAGGGCTTCGTTTCAAAGACTTGTATTTTTTCAATCAAGTATGTGTGGTACAAGATTTGTATTATTATTATTACCGGTGAATTCCGTACACAAAACACTCTTAAAAGTATCTGGTAAATTTTTTCAAGATATGTATGATACTAACTGTTATTATTTTGTATTAATTCCGTACACAAAACTGATCTGTACAAGTATCCGAAAGACATAACAAAATATATTTTTTTTTTAAATTCACGTTCGTATGGTACAAGATTTTAATTTATTTTGTATGAATTCCGTACACAAAACTGATCTGTACAAGTATCCGAAAAATATAAAAAGTATAGTTTTTTTTTTAATCCACGTTCGTATGGTACAAGATTTTAATCTATTTTGTATGAATTCCGTACAAAAGAAAGAAAGAAAAAACAAAATGGTCTGTACACGTATCTGGTAAATTGTATAATTTTTCCAAATTCAAACCAACACAACAAGACCATAAACAATTGTTGGCTTGCTATTGATCATTTCCTTCTGACAATGTTTGGCAAATGTTTCGTTGTTTTACTTTTCTATCAATTTTTTGTTTTCTTCACATAATGATCTGTATTTTCTACCCATATTTCATATCATTCCTTGTTTTTATGTTCAGAATTGATACGTTGATATATTCGTTAGTGGGCATCGAATAAAATGCATTTAATTACATTACAAAATTAAGACACTAATCTTTGTCTATCAATGTCCTTTAGTACGTTGTAGTAAGACAAAGATACACCATAATCTGCTGGTGTTTTTTTTTTTTTTTTTTTTTTGTAACACATTCAATACAGTTTTAACTTTGTATTACTATTTTTTCCATCCGTGTTCATTGTTTCCCATTTTATTAGTGTGTCAAGTAATAGTATATCATCACAAATTGTTCTTTCGTTTAGTTGAAATTTGAAAGTTGTAAATTTGGTACGTTGTTCAGTAGAAAATAGC
The DNA here is from genome assembly GCA_029931535.1 of Margaritifera margaritifera. NCBI lineage: Eukaryota > Metazoa > Mollusca > Bivalvia > Unionida > Margaritiferidae > Margaritifera > Margaritifera margaritifera. The sequence goes on along the minus strand of JAQPZY010001652.1, from coordinate 3,295,393 downwards.
TTTACAAAATGTTCCTCCAATTTTGTTTAAGTGATCCAAATACTTTACCAGGTCAGTTTTATGTAAGGATTTCATACAAAATAATACATGTTAGTATATTTTTAGCAAATTAGCTGTGCGCCATAACCCTCAATATGTATACAAATTACATACAGGCGTGAAACGATTTTTATTAAAAACCACTCACCCGTAGAAACTGAGAGGACTATTATTACATTTTGGACTTTCTGCATGTAAATGCATTTTAAAATTTAAAACATATTGACTTTATACATACGGTTCAGTGCATTCAAAGTAAGAAGAAAAAAAAAAATAAAGAATTAGTGTTAAGAATAAGAATAACATTCGTGTTCATTGAGCATGAGCATGTTCAAACAGAGATGTATTTGGTGGCGCTCTCCAGTTTCGTACTTTGCATAAATTTAAAGAAAAAGAATTAGCCAGGGTTTCCTCACTGGCTGTCCTGTCTATTTAAAAAAGACCTTGTATATCTTAGGTATTGTTAAAAGAACTTTGAATTCCCTTTATTTTGGTGTATGATTGATGGGTGAAATTTGGGTTATAGAGTATACAGCTTGGTCTTACTTAAGATGTGCACCTCTCAAAAAACTGCTAGCTCCGCTTGGTCATTTTCACTTCCTGGACTTCAAAGGTAAATAAAAAAAAAAGAGCCGATAACTTTTTTTACTTTTTGGATATTTTTTAATTCATTCATAGTACTTTCAGAGGCTGGTATTGTCTGCTCTGGCAAAATTCGTTTCCCTATTTTAATAACTGCTGAAAATAGTGCACTTTTGACTAATTAAGTCTGATTTTTCGAGTACTTTGGAGCGGCCATTTTGTCCGCTGTGTGCTTAGATCATGTCCAGTTTCCACAAGTACAATATGTAAAGAAATTTCAGCCACAGTACATGAAAGTAACATAGAGGTATGCCAACATTCTCTCCATTGTGCATGTTGCAAATGCAAAATACTTCATCTTACACCTGTCACTCACTCAGAAGCATGTATTATCTGTAGAGTGCCCCCTTTATTATAAAACAATGAATGCTCCCCAGCTACTTTTCCTGATGAAAACCACGATTGGTTTGAACTTGTAAACAACGCCCGCTACGTCAAAATTTGTATGCTATTTCGAAATCGCCAGATATTGAATTTTAATTTGAAAACGAACATTTCCAAAGAAAATTACTGATAGTACATTAAGCAAAGGTAAGATTTATACACGATTCACTTGGTCAGATTGTTAGAGGTTGGGATATGAGATTTGACCTTCCGTAGAATATCAAAGAAATATCAAATTAACATATTTTTATCATAATTATTATTACGTCTGAGATGTGACTGTAACCAACATTTTAAATTCTGTTTGGTTCCATACAGCCAATTTCATGCTGGTGTGCCGTAAAACTCAACCCACTCACTCACTTTAGCTAAAATGAACTATAGTAAATGCACACCCTCCCGTTTGTTTGTACCCCCCCCCCCCCCCTACCGATTTTAAAAACAAAATGCATCAGGGATATGAAAAATGCACAAAACTTTGTCATTTCATTCATCAATTTATAATTTCAAACCTGATTGTCTCCAGGGGGTCCCTAACACTGTCAACATGTTGGCGTTTTGAATCAAACGGGAGTTTCTTTAGTAACACGATCGCCATATTTGCATGGGTGAGTCTGTATTTTCAAGCAACAAATGTGATGTAGTTCACCGTCTTTGAAAATCTCAATAATTCCGTAAATTTAGGAGTTACATCTCTTTGAACACATGTATACAAGGGTTCTTACTTTTTATTTGTTCAGTTATTTTTAGCGATATTAAAACTAGACATAGCAAATATTGGACACAGATGACACAGTTTTTACTGAAATGGACTGTTCTAGAAACCAGAAAAGGACAGTGAGCAGTCTGTCTGCTTGTTTACATCGAGAGCTTCTGTTTGGTTTGAAACGCCAATAAGCTGACTGTGTTAGAGACACCCTGGCAACAGTCAGGTTAGAAATTATAAATTGATGAATGAAATGACTGAGTTTTGTGTATTTTTATATCCTTGATGCTTTTCGCTTTTAAAATTGGTAGGGGGGTACAAACAAATGGGAGGGTGTGTGAATACTATAGTTTTGAGACAATCCCCAAGTGTGCTCCTTGACCTGTACTCCTGTGATCTGGTTCTCTCAAGTGCAATCCCATAATGTCTTAAAACAGTGCAGATTTTAATTTATATTGCTCTCTTAATAACGTTATTTAGTGAACAGTTTTACATCAAAGATAAGAGGAGATCATTTTCATTCCAATCATGTAGATGTATAGTGTGTCCCAAAAATTTCATAAATAAGCATGGTAACACCATTTATACAAAAAGTGATCCATTACTGTTGCACACAATGTACCACTGCCTATTCATGCCAATCCCACAGGGATATGGGCCATGAAGGGAGGGATTGGTAGTGGATGGTAGGGTAAGGGGGTAGTATGTATTGTGGAAATAAGTAATACATACAGCCATAAACCATAATACATACAGCCCCTCTTTCCCTACCCTTCACTACTAATCCCCCAATCCTCATTATTGCCCAAACCCCTATGACCCATTCATCTTTGTTTTGGACAATGTTTTGGTCACTTATATTTCAGTATTTCAATACATTTAGTACAAGGTGACCAATTATTCTCCTAATTTTGTTTATGTTCATAGACAAAGTTATTTTTCATATATATATATATATATATAAAGGGGTTAAGTGGGTTGGTGAGGAGGGGGTGAAATGGAAGTGTCATGAACAACACTTTCAGTCGGACATGAACTCAGTTTGGCATTGCAATTTATTCAAGAATGAAGCTCGATATTTAAAAACTTGTCTTAGTTTCTTCTGTTGTAATTTAGAAACATTTGAAGATATTGTCCCAATGATGCATTGCAAAGAAATTGAATCACTTCATAGACTGGTACCTTCCTTCTTTAAATTCTGTACGCACTCATTATCTGAGTAATAATGTCAATGTATACATGTTTAGAAAACTAAGAAAGCAAGATAGGACCTATATAGCTTTTTTTCTACACACTTAATCCTTCTGACCCATGGGAAGCTACTGGCATGCTTTCTCACATATCCACATTGTTCAAGCCAAGACTCGAACCCATGCGGACAGAGGTGAGGTGTGAGTGATCTGTAAAGGTGAGTGCCTTAGACCACTCGGCCCCGAGTAATAATGTCAACGTCTACATGTTCAGAAAACTAAGAACAAAAGGTAGTACCTATATAGCTTTTTACTGAACATACCCCTTCCCCCGTTATTACTATCATGGTTGACATTTTATATTGCAGGACTATGAGTACAAGTACAATTACTTTTATTTTACTAAGTTGGAGTGCAAGTGTAAGTACTTCTAATTTTATTAATTAGGAGCAAGAGTATGAGTATTTCTTAAAAAGTACTTGTGAGTACAACTTGAGCACTTTTCACATTGCCATTGCTTAGAATTCAGAAGCCTAACACTATAGTGTTTGGATAAAAGAGACAAATATTAAATTATACTTCACTGCATACCAGACTCCTGTAATTTATGCACTAACTAATTGAATTAAGAAAAAAACCTAAAAAAAGAACTTCTTTTAATTTTTTTGACCATTTAATTACAGACTAAAACAAAGCAAACATTAATTTAGATAGCATTTCATATAATAATCATTACGTTTATGAACTTCTGACTCAAATGACCAACATTGAAGTCTAAAAATATAGGTATGATTTCCACTATTTGTGCTAGGCCTGTCTCAGTTTATCGATTCAAACTACCTGGTACCAATGTTATAATTTTACATTTTTTACTGTATTTAAAGACGAAATTCAGTGTATATACAACCTATATTATTTGAGCTCCTTGGAATGTACATATTTTATTTTTTCGTGATATGGTGTGATTCATTGAACGAGAGCCAAAAGAACATGTTTTTTACACACTACTTTACCCATGGCTGAATCATTAGTTTCCATATGCATGTAATTCCGGTGTACTGAACATGTGTGATGTCATTGGTGCCAAAAGGTAATCTTTTTTTCCTGCGATAAGCTGTTGCTGTAATGAAGGTCAGCATGGTCTAGTGTGTAGCACTTAATTGTTTGAATCAAAACACAAGAGATTGGCATGTAAGTGTACACAGATGAAGAGAAATGATATGTTTAACCTTCAACTTTGTAATCAAAATGATACGTTATCACTTTTAAAAAATGTGATACTTTATCACTTTTAAAAAATTTGATACTTTATCACTTTTAAAAAAAATGATACTTTATCACTTTTAAAAAATGATCTTTTATGCTTTTGCTTATATAATTTCAGTGAACTGAGTTTATTGATTTTTCATTTTGTGTCAGTGATATAAAGAATAAATTGCACTAGATTAATCTTCATAGAAACCAAGGAATGTTATACATGGTTCACACAAGTTTTGAAAAACCCTTGAATTCGATGTAAGGTCATGAAAAAGCCTTAAAAATCAGAACATGGGGGTGGGGGTGGAGAAGCCTTTGAAAAGTCCTTTAATTTGCATTGAATGCCCTTTAAAAGTGCTTGAATTGCAGTAATATTTGATTTATTACTATTAAGTGTTTTATTTTTACCAATTTAACTTTTGGGGTGGAAAACCAAACATTAATGATTGTTTAATCTTTAATTTTATCACATATTATGTTTATTTTGGATACCTTTGGTATTATCCCATATCTTATAGAGTGACTGTGATAAATTAAGTTGAACTTCCCAAAGCATTGTTTGGGCATTACTATCAGTAAACTAGTCAATGCATTTGACTGATGAAGCATGGTGAACATCGACTTTGTTGTCTGCTTTAACAATGGGGAAATGCATGTTCAATCGCAAATGGCTCATGGATTCAAAATACATTTGGAGAGTTCAAAGGGATAAGTCCATTGCAATGTTTGCTTTGTGTAATAAGTTCATAGATTTGTGGCAAAATGATAGTATGCCATTTGATAGCATATTAGAAGTAAAAAGCACCAATCGTTAGCGAGCACTTTGGAATTCTCTGAAGAACCATTGATGACTTCTTTTTTGAAGATAGATTCTGAAGAAAATGATACCAGTCTGCTACAAAATCCCCTCTCCCATGCCTGTTGCAGTTGGTTTATCAAAACCCATATTGGGCCAGATATCCCTCAAAAGCAATTACAGTTAAAGCTAACAGCCTCAGTGAGAAGCAGACACCATAGGGCAAGTGCTATTTACCATACAGTCAAACTGTCTTTGAAAAAGATGTAAGAAAAAAAGGACCAGGAATTAAATGATGCAGAAGAAAAATTTAATGATACGGTAAAATCCTTGAAGTATTAAAATGTAGAGATTGGACATAGCTTCGAAGAAAAAGAATACAATGATTTGACAAAGTACACATGCAGCTGGAAAAATAGTAATGACTAACATTTGTTGACAGTGCTATTATTGTATAAATGTTGATGTTTTTATTTCAAAACTTAACTTTTCACACTTTATTTTATAATCTGGAAGCTGGACTCAACATAAATACAGTAAGAGAGATTTCAGAATTCAACTTTAAAAGTTGGTTAATTTTAACAAGCCCTTGAAAAAATTACAACAAGCCCCTGAAAAGTCCTATAATTTGTTCCTGTGATTTTTCCATGAACCATGGCTATATTAAGATGATTACAGAAAATAAAATGAATGAATTTGTCGAGTTGTGTCCTTCTACAAGTTCTTGACTATCTCTTCAAAAATTTGTCATTCTTTGCAAGAAATCATCCTTTGTTGCGAAAAGCTGTTTTCATTTAGACAAGCATAACAGTTTGGTGAAAACCTTCAATGTCATTCTCTCAATAAGAAATAAGACATGGTTGGTCAGGATAAAGATTGTTTATTGTGGATAGAGAGAGAGAGAGAGAGAGAGAGAGAGAGAGAAGACATGGTTGGTCAGGATAAAGATTGTTTATTGTGGATGGGGAGAGAGAGAGAGAGAGAGAGAGAGAGAGAGAGAGAGAGAGAGATATGATTCTCTTACTCTCTGAGCATATTTTCAAACAAAAAAGTCTTCAGGAATTCTTTTTCCACAAAGAAACTGCATGTATCAGTTTAATTGTAACTTTGTGCATATAGGTTGTTATTTATGCACAACACAAATACAGATGTATACGAGGAAAGGTTTAATATATGCATTGTAAGAACTTAAAGGTTACATGAGTATATGCATTCTCTCTCTCTCGATTCAACAATTCAACTACATCAAAAATGTATAACTACAATAACATAAATACTTAAACAAATAAAATATTTGGCTCTCTCTGTGGGGGCTACTCATGGGCTAGAATCTGAATGAAACACTATACGAGACTATGATGATTCCCAATTGGTGCTAGGCTGATCCCAGCATTAGAGTGTATTCTGGGCTGATCCCAGCATAAGTAGACTGTGCTAGGCTGATCCCAGCTCAAGTAACATCTCTGCTAGGCTGATCCCAGCATTTTAGTGTATTCTAGGCTGATCCCAGATTAAGTGGGCTATGTGCTTAGTCATTCAGGTGTATTCTGGGCTGATCCCAGCTCCGGTAGAATCTGTACTAGGCTGATCCCAGCATTTAGTGTATTCTGGGCTGATCCCAGCATAAGTAGACTGCTAGGCTGATCCCAGCTCGAGTAACATTTGTGCTAGGCTGATCCCAGCATTCGAGTGTATTCTGGGCTGATCCCATCTTAAGTAGGCTATGTGCTAGGCTGATCCCAGCATAGTAGTGTATTGCTAGGCTGATCCCAGCATTCGAGTGTATTCTGGGCTGATCCCAGATTAAGTAGGCTAGGTGCTAGGCTGATCCCAGCATAGTATATTCTGGGCTGATCCCATCTTAAGTAAATCTAAGCTAGGCCGATCCCCGCATAGGAGTGTATTCTGGGTTGATCCCAGATTAGTGGAATAGAGCTAGGCTGATCCCAGCATGAAGAAAGTATTCTTATTTTTTTTGTCTATTTAAACCTGTATGAGAAATGTATTAAACAGGCATGGCCTTTATGTTTTTAGTATAGCTGGCCTTTATGTTTTTAGTATAGCAGATGAGTGGCCGATTGGGGGAAAATACGCCCTAGCCCATGGCAGCCCCATGAGAAAATAATGAAGCAAAAGTAACGAAAATACAAGGGGCACACCCCACCCTGTAGGCACCAATGGGAGGTGTCAGGGGTGGTGGCGGGCCAGCATAAATCTATAAGACTAGTTGGATGCTGAGACCGCGTGCTCAATGTCTGTACCTTGGAACGTCCAGAGAAGTGACCGATCCATGGTACTCTATATGATCATGTGATGCTACATCCAGACCATCTAGTTTGGTTGGCCATTTGAATTCAGCTGCCAATGCTAACCAATAGAAAGGGTTCTGATCATGCACACCATATGTGATCCTCCAACAAACCCCATGTAGACAGCACGTGTAAGGGGCTAATAATAGCTTCTTGCACAAGTCCCAGTCTGCCTACCAATTTCCAGGTACATGTACAAACCCGCCTATACAAGTGTTAGCTTACGACTAAGCAATATAATCCTACATCACATCAGCCTGCCACACCACCAATACCTCCATTAATTGTCATTATCATGATAAAGCTCATTATAAGACTGGCAATATGTACATAAAATAAATCAAGAACATCCAGTTGTGCATAAACAAAAATTAAGTAATTATCATTTTATGCACAACACAAATACAGATGTATACGAGGAAAGGTTTAATATATGCATTGTAAGAACTTAAAGGTTACATGAGTATATGCATTCTCTCTCTCGATTCAACAATTCAACTACATCAAAAATGTATAAATACAATAACATAAATACTTAAACAAATAAAATATTTGGCTCTCTCTGTGGGGGCTACTCATGGGCTAGAATCTGAATGAAACACTATACGAGACTATGATGATTCCCAATTGGTGCTAGGCTGATCCCAGCATTAGAGTGTATTCTGGGCTGATCCCAGCATAAGTAGACTGTGCTAGGCTGATCCCAGCTCAAGTAACATCTGTGCTAGGTTGATCCCAGCATTTTAGTGTATTCTAGGCTGATCCCAGATTAAGTGGGCTATGTGCTTAGTCATTCAGGTGTATTCTGGGCTGATCCCAGCTCCGGTAGAATCTGTACTAGGCTGATCCCAGCATTTAGTGTATTCTGGGCTGATCCCAGCATAAGTAGACTGCTAGGCTGATTCCAGCTCGAGTAACATTTGTGCTAGGCTGATCCCAGCATTCGAGTGTATTCTGGGCTGATCCCATCTTAAGTAGGCTATGTGCTAGGCCGATCCCAGCATAGTAGTGTATTGCTAGGCTGATCCCAGCATTCGAGTGTATTCTGGGCTGATCCCAGATTAAGTAGGCTAGGTGCTAGGCTGATCCCAGCATAGTGTATTCTGGGCTGATCCCATCTTAAGTAAATCTAAGCTAGGCCGATCCCCGCATAGGAGTGTATTCTGGGTTGATCCCAGATTAGTGGAATAGAGCTAGGCTGATCCCAGCATGAAGAAAGTATTCTTATTTTTTTTGTCTATTTAAACCTGTATGAGAAATGTATTAAACAGGCATGGCCTTTATGTTTTTAGTATAGCAGATGAGTATCCGATTGGGGGAAAATACCAAAATGAATTTGATATCAAATATATCAAATGAGAGCCCCCAAGAGGTTGTTATTATTACTGACAATTGTTTTTTGTGAATTATTTTAACTGAATCTGCCATTGATGATCTGATTAATTCAATTTGTGACTTCACCGGTCACCCTTTAAATTAATATGAATTTTAAAAAAACAATGTACAAACAAATGAAAATAGCAGAGTGAGAGAGTAAGTATAAGAATGAATAAATGAATGTACAAGAAAGAGACAAACAGGAGGATTGCAAAATATATGAATGCACTAATAAATGAGAAATGAACAGTAAGATACAGAAATGAACATTAGAAGAATGTAAGATTATAAGATCAAGAAGAAAAGTTACTTATTTTCATTCACAAAGTGACATTTAGTTTCGCATGTGGATAATTAAACTGTAGCAAAACTAGGAAGTGAAATACAGTTGTTAGGTGTACATGTACATTACAAAAATGACATGTTACTTTTGAATAAGGGTTTTGTATTTTCAGTAGACGGAGCAATAAAGCAGTTATCTTCATAGCATGTTGCTCTACTTCTTCATACAATAAACTCTTAACATAGCTGACAAGCCACTAATATGTCCCCTAGTTAGACGATTTGAGACTATAAAACAAGTCTTCGTTTTATTTAATATGGAACATCTCATGTTTTATTTAATCTGTCATACTGTATCAGGTGTTTATTTTATCCATATTTCTTTTTTTTTTATACATTTCAATTTAAAATAGTGAAAAGGCTTGATGAGTGTGGATATGATCAAAGAGAATTAGCTTATTGGTTGTAAACAGGCAAGAATACGTGACTTGGATGTAATATAATCATTTAGAACGACCCTCTGTTTGTTGCAAGAACATATCTCATGTTGTTAACTTAATGAACAAGTTATATCAGTACTTTCAAAACAGTATGTTTAAAACAAATATATTTTTTTTTTAAAAACAGGAGTAAACAGTAAGGGTGAAATGAGTGCCTAGATTTGAAATTATGTGAAATTGTAGTCTTCTATTTACAACTGATGTGCTGAAAGTAAGCTGACATATGACAGATTATTTCGGGTTGAGATAAGCAATGATTATTGCTGAATAAAGAGTGGCACCAATGACATCATACTAAGAACAGTAACTCCTCTTGTCTTTACAGACAGTCAGTTTGCATTTTCATCGCAGAGTAGGCAGTTGCTGTTTAAAATTGTAATTTTGTTTTATATTTAATAAACCAAATTACCTGTTGTATGAGCCTGTGTGTTTAATAAGATACTTTTAACTGTATTTTATAGGAAACATCCTAAAATTTGACAAAGCATGACCTTGAAGTTAAAACACTTTAAATAGCTGTAGCATTGAATGAGTGCTTGTGCAGCACATCAGCAACTGTATATCTTAGAATAAGTTTACTATTTAGCTAAATCAACACCTAGATGTGTTTTCAAATGAAATAAAGGAATATACAAAGAGACAAACTTCTGATTTGATGTTGAACATAGCGTGCTTTAAAAATACTGGGCTAAGATGCTACAGTCTGCCAATCAGGTGTGATGATACTAATGGCTAAGACAAAGCAGGATTAACAGTCTGGTCAAATCATAAGTAAAGTCAAGTCACATACACACACATGCTTGGTTGCCCAAATAAATAGAGAATTTAACTTTCTGGGTCCTTTCCAATAGATCCTAGGAATATAATTATTTATGGATTCACAAATGAAGGTCATTTACGAAGAAAAGTTAGTTATCTTTGAGATGTAAGCATAGATTTTTTGTTTTCTCAAATATTAATTTAGTACATTTATAAATTAAATATTTTAATTTAAAATGTTATGGAGGAAAGAATTTTCAGTTTAACTGGCTAAATTTCTGTGTACTCCCAAAAAAGTACTGTCTATACTCGCATATAAGCCAGGTTCAAATGCAAACACCATAGACCCTGATCTGCCGTCCCATAATGTGCCGGCAGTTGATGGTCAATGTTGCTTGATATCACTCATTCCCTTTTGATATGCAAATGAGGTTCCCAGTGGTCAGTTGAGCATTAAGGTCAAAGGCACAGCAGGGATGAATTTGGCCTCAGGCTAGAAACTTAGCTCCCCTACCTAGGTGACAGTTGAATTTAGCTGGAACAGTGTTCTGTTGGAAAGTAATTTATATTTTCTACATTTCCTATTTTAAATTAAGAGTTAATATTTTGATAATATCAGGAGCAAAACAAACATCAACTTTTCCCCTCCATTCTGATATATTTTTGTAATTTTATGATAGAAAATGACAAAAATAATGTCAGTACAACAACTTTTGGGTCTAAGAAATTGATAATGTTACCTATTTGTGTATAATAGAAAAATCCTTTGTTCTTTCATCAATGTTATAGATTTATCAAAGGCTGGTTGGGGCTTATTCTTGTCTATACACTATTCACTCTTTGCTGTTGTTTATGCTGTTGACATGGGTGAAATCCAAATATTTACTTGATAGTATTGTTTATGCTGTTGACATGGGTGATATCCAAAATATTTACTCGATAGTATTGTTAACGACGTTGACGTGGGTGATATCCAAATATTTACTTGATAGATTAATATAACCGAAACTGGATTCTCAGTTAAGATAAGTACCCTCTTGAAGTGTTGTCCGCTTAAAACCTGCTATTAGTGATGTCAGTTATTATGACCTAAATTCTGTATTTTAGTAGAAGTCACTGTTTGAGCACTGTAACACTCACGGCTCATTTTCTAGGTCATAAAAGGACTTGCAACACTTATCTTGTTATAGCATGGTGAAACCAAGTACTGAAGGGAAAGATAACAAAACTGCAACCTTCAACAAAGCATCATATTCTTTCCTAAAACGAAGCATTCACCAACCTATCCTTTGGTCTCAAATCCACCAAACTCGATGCATTAATTGTTCATATGGTAACCATATGCATGAGGGTATGTTTTACTTCCTTAAATCTTTGAGATCCTGAGAAGGGCTCTAAGGTTACATGTACAAAAATTTCAAAATACAGTATTTCTCCAATGATAAGACCAAGGGGCCAGCCTAATAAATATGTAAAAAACGTCGGACTTGGGCTTATTCTTAGAGATTTTTTTGTGTAAATATTTGCCAGAATTTTGTAAATATGAAGGGATTGGCTTATTATCAAGCATGGGCTTATCATCGGATAAATATAGTAAAGAGGTGTTTTCAAATATTTGTTATTGAACTATGCATATGTAGTCATAGCATTGTATAACACTATTGATGCGAGCCATACAAGTGACCAGCATCATTATAAGTGAGTGGCCTTATACTAAGGGATGTTCCAACACAGTTGTGTCATAATAGTGAGCCTTATACTAAGGGATGTTCCAACACAGTTGTGTCATAATAGTGAGTCTTATACTGAGGGATGTTCCAACACAGTTGTGTCATAATAGTGAGCCTTATACTAAGGGATGTTCCAACACAGTTGTGTCATAATAGTGAGCCTTATACTAAGGGATGTTCCAACACAGTTGTGTCACAATAGTGAGTCTTATACTGAGGGATGCTCCAACACAGTTGTGTCATAATAGTGAGTCTTATACTAAGGGATGTTCCAACACAGTTGTGTCATAATAGTGAGCCTTATACTAAGGGATGTTCCAACACAGTTGTGTCATAATAGTGAGTCTTATACTAAGGGATGTTCCAACACAGTTGTGTCATAATAGTGAGTCTTATACTAAGGGATGTTCCAACACAGTTGTGTCATAATAGTGAGTCTTATACTAAGGGATGTTCCAACACAGTTGTGTCATAATAGTGAGTCTTATACTAAGGGATGTTCCAACACAGTTGTGTCATAATAGTGAGTCTTATACTAAGGGATGTTCCAACACAGTTGTGTCATAATAGTGAGTCTTATACTAAGGGATGTTCCAACACAGTTGTGTCATAATAGTGAGTCTTATACTAAGGATGTTCCAACACAGTTGTGTCATAATAGTGAGTCTTATACTAAGGGATGTTCCAACACAGTTGTGTCATAATAGTGAGTCTTATACTAAGGGATGTTCCAACACAGTTGTGTCATAATAGTGAGCCTTATACTAAGGGATGTTCCAACACAGTTGTGTCATAATAGTGATTCTTATACTAAGGGATGTTCCAACACAGTTGTGTCATAATAGTGAGTCTTATACTAAGGGATGTTCCAACACAGTTGTGTCATAATATTGAGCTTTATACTGAGGATGTTCAAACACAGTTGTGTCATAATAGCAAGCCTTATACTGAGGATGCTCAAACACAGTTGTGTCATAATAGCAAGCCTTATACTGAGGATGTTCAAACACAGTTGTGTCATAATAGCAAGCCTTATATTGAGGATTTTTACACAGTTGTGTCATAACACTGAGCATTATACTGAGGTATACAGCTGTATTATAATAGTGAGCCTTATACTGAGGGATGTACCAATGGAGCTGTATTATAATAGTGAACCTTATACTGAGGGATGTACCAATGCAGCTGTATTATAATAGTGAACCTTATACTGAGGGATGTACCAAATGGAGCTGTATTGTTATATCAAGCCTTATATTGAGGGATATTTACACAGTTGTGTCATAACACTGAGCATTATACAGAGGTAACATACAGTTGTGTTATAATAGTGAGTCTTATACTGAGAGATGTACCAATGCAGCTGTATTATAATAGCGAGCCTTATACTAAGGGATGCTCAAACACAGTTGTGTCATAATAGTGAGCCTTATACAGAGGGACATTCCAACACAGCTGTGTCATAATAGTAAGCTGTATACTGATGGAAATTACACACAGTTGTGTTATAACACTGAGCCTTATACTGAGGAATGTTTCCAAAACAGTTGTCATAATAGTGAGTCTTTTACTGAGGAATGTTCCAAAAAAAGTGATCCTTATACTGAGGGATGTTCCAACACAGTTGTGTCATAATAGTGAGCCTTATACTGAGGGATGTTCCAATTTAGTTGTTGTAATAGTAAATAAAAACACCTATACAGTCACATTAAATAGAGTATTTAATGATATGAATACTGCAGATATCAAAATTTGCATTCAGTGCATGAAGCCAAACATTTGCATTATGGCAAGAAATATATAGAAAATGGAGAAAGAAAATGAAATGTAAAGTGTGAATGAGTGGTGTGATTCTTGTTGTGTTTTAGTTCGGTTAAGTTTGGTTTGGTTTGGTTTGGTTTGGTTTAGTTTGGTGTGGTTTGGTTTGGTTTGGTGTTTTATGCCACAGCATCACAAGTAGCTTATTTAGTGCCAAGGCAATTCAAGCTTTTGTATGCATTAACGGGTCCAATGGTGGAATATACTTACTGAATTAACAAAGATTATCACTTGATTACTATTAAAATTTCCTATAAGTAAAATGTTGATGGAAACAGCTTTATTTTGGAAAGTAGATTAACATCTAACTTAAATTTAAACAGTTGTATTGAGTATTGATGACCTTTGAAAGAAATTGGTTTATAACTTTTTGAGTCTTCCTTTTTCAAAAGGTGGCTTATATCTGCATCTTTTTTGGCTTTGGTCTTTCTGTAATGAAAATGTCAGCATGTTAGGTCAAACTACTTGCATTTGGTTAAACTTGCTGTTTCATAAACATGATAAAGGTCTTACAGCAATCCCAAAATGAAATCTGTTTTAAAAATAGATTGGGGATTCCAGATCTCCCTCATTATAACACAGTAGTAAGGTCCATAACTGCTGACCACATTATGTACCAAACTGCAGTGTAGCAAGGATGATAGAAAATCCAATGAATGCATTGTCTGTGTATATACATGCGTGGGGGGGGGGGGGGGGGGTAACAAATGGCAGTCAAACATATTGTAATGATTTTAGTTAATGTAAATTAAATATATTTTTTCAATTCATGGTATTTGTGTATTTACTTTTTTTGTCAAATAATAATATTTTAAAAAGAAAATAAAGTTATAATACTAAGTTTCATGTAATTTTCCTTAAACCCATATTGTCATACAGAATGAATTTGTGGGGATAAAATTATGTGGACTTACACTGATGATCTGAACACCTAATTCATGAACTATTTTTCATGGTTGATTTAAATTTGTGGATTTTCATTGCCCACAAAATATATAAAAATTATATCATCCATGAACATTTCTGATTTACATTAAATGGAATGAGGTGGGTTTAGAGGTGGTGGGAGCTGGAGAACATACATGTATAGACTCTGGTGTTGGAACAGGCACGACCAGGGTGACTGAAGTTTTTGAAAATTATAAATGACTTTAACTCAATTAATGTTAATTTATGGCCATTCCACTTATTGTTGAAATTTCTCACTGCTCTAAAATAAGCACCTCACTGACAGCTGTTCCAGTGCTCCAGATGGAGGATATCATTAGTCTTGGATCGGAAACCACTTGTGAAGCCTTTCTTATTTTCAGTTACCGTATATACTCACCTATAAGTTAAGTCCAACTGCAAACAACATTGACCCTGATCTGCCATTGCAGAATGTGCTGGCAGATCAGGGTCTGTGCTGTTTGTTCTACTGATTACTCCTGTTTCAAGGGTCTCAAGTGTTCCTATTATTCGGAGGAGGAAGTTCAGTATGTAGACTTCCTGTTCCAATAGACCTTTATCTGTTGCAGATCTAGAGGTCAGGTGGAAGGGCAATTTTGTTGACCTCCTCATTTCCAGTTCAGATAGGATCTTTTTAAGCAAAGAGCAGAATATATTGGCCATCGAAAAATGCCATCCAAAGTGAACTATTACTCCTCAAATTAAACACCTTCAGAAAAATCCAGGATCTACCCTTGTTTAACAATATTGACACAGTAGAAATCCCAACTCTTATTCATGACTTGTACTGATAACTAAAGTGATTGAGTAAACATGGAGACTGAAAGACAGTTATAGGATTGACCCTCACAAGATAACGCTTGTCCTTTTGATACCATATGTAAAATATTTACTTCTGTATTTGTAAAAAGTGGCATATGAAGTTATGAATTACCTGTACTACATGGACAAAATTAATTAAAACCCTTCTGATTTTGTCTTAGTCAGCCATAGTCAACTTAATTTATTTCATTGTTTTATTATTACATTCTATATACTGTATATACTCGCATATAAATCCGGGTCCAAATGCAAGCAACATAGACCCGATCTGCCATCGCATAATGTGCCAGCAGATCAGGGTCTGCGTTGTTTGTTCTACTGATTAGTCCTTACAAACTGCATAGACCCAGATCTGCCAGTGCATTATGCAATGGCAGATCTGAGTCTGTGCAGTTTGCAGTTGGCTTGGATTATACACGAGTATATACAGTAAGCTATATGCTTAGACTTGGATTTTTTGCCCCGTGCAGGAGGGAATACTTTTTGTTGTTTTCCTTCTAACTGTCTATCCATCAATCCATTTTGTTAATTGTTCCAGCTAAAGATTATTTTCTGTGTTGTGTCACCAAAAAAATGACGTGACTTGAAAGGAATTTAGTAAATATTAGTACAGAAATGACTGTGTTATATCCGTTACCCATTATGGGGAAATTTTGACGGAATTATAATTAGTTCAGAAATGGCTTCGTATATATTCTGTAATGTAATTTAAGGACAATTGACTTCATTAACATAGGATCTTCGTGTAATAATGTGCACACAAACATGAAACAGTACTGCTGAGTAGAATGTTTGCAAAATTAGCCCACCTACCCACCCACCCACCCCCTCAAAGGCAATTTCATAACAATATGAGGAGTTAACTTCCATGGAACACTATGTCTTGCTTTTTTCAGCCTGAGTAAGTATAAATATTGGGTAAGGAGAGTCCCAAAAGCAAATGCTGGCTGCATATGTAACTTGGTCTTTCCATGTAATGAAGTGTATATAGGTTAAAGGGTGGGTATCTCAATGGTTTCCAAGTTATGACCCAGGGGCTTGGCACATGGGTGTAAAGACAGATGCAGGAACCGATTCTGACTGCACAAGTTAAATCCTTATGTCATGCCCAGTAAGTGAATATACTTTTCGGGTGGGACAGTGAGCAGTTTCAGAGTTATGACCCTAGGGCCTGTCCCCAGGTAGTCAGGAGTCACACACAGATCAATGCTGGTTGCATAAATGATAATAGGGTAGGTATCTCTAAAGTTTCCAAGTTATGACCCAGGGGCTGGGCTCCAGAGGATAGGGATGGACACAGGGACATGCCCAAGGGACATTGTTGGTTTAAAAAGAAAGTTAGCTGCCTAGTTATGCAATATCCGAAAAATAAAAACTTATTTCAAAACAAATGTGCATTGAATTGCCTGTGAAATTTATATCAAAATTGATATGTCTTGCATTTTGCTCAGAGAAAAGTGAGACATCAATACTGGCATGCAAAACCATGTACCGTCTATACTCGTCTATAATACTGGTCCAATTGCAAACAACATAGACCCTGATATGCTGGTGTATTATGCTACAGCAGATCAGGGTATATGTTATTTGTTCTACTGATTAGTCCTTAGTCCTTACAAACTGCATAGACCCAGATCTGCTGGCGCATTATAAGATGGCAGATCTGGGTCTATGCAGTTTGCAGTTGGTTTCAGATTATATGCGAGTATATACGGTAGTATTTTTGTGCTGATTCTCACATTTAAGAACACAAAATTCAATGTACCAAACATCAGAAGACAAAAAATAATTATGATATAAATGGATTGATGGTGTACTAAACATTAGAGTGTATGAAAAATTACATACAATACAAGAATTTTAGATCTCTCTTATTTGTAGACCCACTTCTTTATCAAAACCTCTGTTTCTGGAAAATATAAATATATGTATATTGCTTGATGAAAATTGTCTCTCAAAGATATCTTGATTTACTTATTTGATTCCCCAGTGATGGGGTGGAGAAATATTCAACAATATTTCAGGTAACTCGCAGAGTAGAAACATGCCAACAGAACTTCATTATCAGTTAGGTAATTTAGATATAGAGAGATAAGGAGTCTGTTAATCACTGAAAGTAAACTCTGATAGTTTATTTACTTATTTGCTCAACCCAGAAAAAGAGGTGGGGGGAGACTAAGAGAAAAGTTTCAACATGCAGACTGGGAAAAATGGCAGGTTTATCTTCCTTTCAGTAGTGGGGAGCTGTAGTATCACATTTGGTTGAGTATCGGACTCGTAATTCAAAAGTCACGGGTTTGATACCTGCCCAGGCCAGCCCAAGTCAGCTGCCCCAGTGTATCCTTGGGAAAGGCACTTACATGTAGCTCCCATTTCCTCAGCATGATATAGCCAATGATGTGTTAAATTGCCACACACACACACACACACACAAATCATTTTAGTAGTGGAGCATATTAACAGCTTTATAAACTTGTTTGTTGTTGTTATAATGGAGCACATGTATATCTGTATGTAATAATTAAGATTTCTGATTATGATGCAAATGTGCTTGAGCTCAGTGTTTGCGAGTCAAGTAGTATGCATCAATAAGTTTATTGTTAAAAAGACAAAGTCAGGCCAAAAAGTGATGCACAGTTTTAACACTGCATTCTTTTATTTCACGTAAGTTTTGTAAGATTTCTGTGTGCTGTATAGTTATTTTCTTTCCTTTTTTTCAGGGCATTATGTGTGCCACACTTTTGTTTACTATGTTATGTATGATGTTTATATAATATTATAAATATTTTAGGAAATTATAAATGTTTCTTCACTTTAATATTTGCTTAAATCTTAATGTTTATCAGGAAAAACATGTTTAACTAGTGTCCTTGAATTAGGTTGTTTTGATCAATATGTTTTCTCAATTTGAAGGTCAAGGTTGATTTTTGTTTACAAGTAAAATTCCATTAAGATGACACACATTCTAGAACATTCTGTCATGTGACCAATCTTTATATATACCATGTTTGGTGGACATTTTTTCAGTTTCAACATTACCATCAGTCTTGTAAAGAGCTATTACAGTTGTGAAAATTCATTCCAAATTCTAAGAGAGGAATTATTTTAAATATTCATTGGATTATAACAGTGCTCACAAACTTTTGGATTTTGGATTTTTAATTGATGATTTTGGAATTTATGTGAACTTATATTCAGATATTTTGGAATACTTCATTTTGACATCAGCACATCAAGATTTCTAGTACATCAGGACTTTGGAGACCATTAGCACATCATAACATTCAAGGACACAGCCGTGAATTCGGAACATTCTATATTTAGGACTTGTGATTAGAACAATCATTCTTATTGGATTATTAGGATTTCAAAACACATTACTGTAAGTGACTTTTTGATTTTTCATTTTAATTATCTAGTAATAAATTGCTTGTTGATTTTTACTTGATTTGTTGGTTTCACTTTCTTTCTGTTACATTTTTCTTAGACCATAGAGTCGTAACAACTAAACTTACAAAATTGGGGACTGTATGAGTTATTAGTAGTGTACATAAAGGGTGGACTGGAGGAGTTACTGCCCTTGAAGCAAGAATTATTTGATGCAATGTCTCTACAAAGTAGAGGAGAGCTATTGTACTTCCACTGGTGGTGGCATCAGTGTCTGCACATATAAAATCATATGCAGCCTAACTACATGTACATCTCAATCATTCTTTTTTCTAGGCCCTAGACAACAGTTTGAAGTTGGTTCTTTTGCATCCAGACCCTGGGGACGGGGCTAACTGTACAGACATTATTTGTACATTCTTGGTTTTTGTTTTTGTGTGTAGCTCAGGTTTTGTGCACCCTGTATATACACTGTTATACCTGGAACCATGAAACTTCTTGAGAAGATGCATCTTGATGAGTACTACACCCTCATGACAAAAATAGTTCACTGTGACCCATACCTCGTGCTTCACTGACTTTGTTTAATTTTTTGTTTTCAGTTTATTTCTCAGGCACTGTTCATGATAGAATCGTTTAAAAAGATGATTGTATGCATCACTATTAGTACCACACTCGTACAACAAAAGAAGGTCATAGTGACCTATATTTCACATTTTCTGGCTTAGGTTAATTTTTTTGTTTAGCCCATGACTACATCGACTTTTTGGATGCTATGAACATACTATCCATCTAGAATCATGAAACTTGGTGAGCACGACTTCCTCATTGCAGAAATGTATGTCATTATGGCCCATATTTTGCACTTCACTGAGTTGGTTTAAATGATGTGCCTATAATGTTTATTTTCAGGCACTGTTCAAACTAGAATCATGAAATTGATGATGATATGCACATCTGTTAGTACCTACGGTGACAACCTTACAACAAAAGAATATCATCTTGACCTGCATGGTTAAGTTTGCATTTAGCTCATGACCACATCATTTTTGGCATGCTGTATGCATACTATTCTACCTAGAATAATGAAACTTGGTGAGGGAATACATCTTGATAAGTACTACACCTTTATTGTAAATAGAGGTCACAGTACTCTCTTGTATGCTTCAGTGATTTTGTTGCAATTTTTGTTTTTAAAGTTGATCTATACATTGTTGCCATTATGTTTGAATCATGAAACTTGATAATTGGATGGATTTGTATTAGTGGTATATCTTTGCAACAAAAAAAAATAACTCTGACCTACATATTTACTAAGATAGTACTCAGTATTTGTATTTAGCTCATGAAGACTACATAGATGTTAACATTATATATATATATATATATATATATATATATATATATATATATATATATATGAACTACATATACTGCTGTATGCATCTAATACTGGTCATACTAGTTGTCACTCCGAGGTTACTCAAAACTTGTGACTTAAAACCAATAAAATCTGTTTTCTAGCAGTGGACAATGACACTAGCTTTGAAGCAGATTTTGAGAACAATGATTTGTAAAAAAAAAGAAAGACAAAATTAATCTCAGGTTTTTATCAACTCATAATAACAGTACCTACTTTGATATCACTGGATGAATGTTTCTTTTGTTGTTGTTGTTTTATGTCTTGTATGTCTTGTCACAGGGCTAACATTTCATTGTCAAGATAACTTTAGTATGAATTTATTTTTTCTGCATAATAATTAATGTTTACACTGGTTGCTGAAGACCACACTTAAAACTTCATAGAGGTGAGCTGTACAAACATTGATTACATTCTGGTTTCTAAAGCAGACAGACTTTGATGTTTTCAACAAAACTTTTAGTGTTGTATTGGCCAGGAAGTAAGACCAAAAGTCCAGAGAGATTTCAAAAGCTTTTATTATGAAAGGGGCTTACACTTCATTGTCAAGATCACTTTAGTCTGAATTTATTTTCTGCATGATAAGTATTATTTACAGTGGTTGCTGGAGACTACTGAAAATTTCAGTGAGGTGAACTATGTTATTGGGAATTACATTTACATTTTTAACAGATCATACTATGTTATTGGGAATTACATTCACATTTTTAACAGATCATAACTATGTTATTGGGAATTACATTCACATTTTTAACAGATAATAACTATGTTATTGGGAATTACATTCACATTTTTAACAGATAATAACTATGTTATTGGGAATTACATTCACATTTTTAACAGATCATAACTATGTTATTGGGAATTTCATTAACATTTTTAACAGATCATAACTATGTTATTGGGAATTACATTCACATTTTTAACAGATCATAACTATGTTATTGGGAATTACATTCACATTTTTAACAGATCATAAATATGTTATTGGGAATTACATTCACATTTTTAACAGATAATTACTATGTTATTGGGAATTACATTCACATTTTTAACAGATAATTATGTTATTGGGAATTACATTCACATTTTTAACAGATAATAACTATGTTATTGGGAATTACATTCACATTTTTAACAGATAATAACTATGTTATTGGGAATTACATTCACATTTTTAACAGATAATAACTATGTTATTGGGAATTAGATTCACATTTTTAACAGATCATAACTATGTTATTGGGAATTTCATTAACATTTTTAACAGATCATAACTATGTTATTGGGAATTACATTCACATTTTTAACAGATCATAACTATGTTATTGGGAATTACATTCACATTTTTAACAGATAATAACTATGTTATTGGGAATTACATTCACATTTTTAACAGATAATAACTATGTTATTGGGAATTACATTCACATTTTTAACAGATAATAACTATGTTATTGGGAATTACATTCACATTTTTAACAGATCATAACTATGTTATTTGGAATTTCATTAACATTTTTAACAGATCATAACTATGTTATTGGGAATTACATTCACATTTTTAACAGATCATAAATATGTTATTGGGAATTACATTCACATTTTTAACAGATCATAACTATGTTATTGGGAATTACATTTACATTTTTAACAGATAATAACTATGTTATTGGGAATTACATTCACATTTTTAACAGATCATAACTATGTTATTGGGAATTACATTCACATTTTTAACAGATCATAACTATGTTATTGGGGATTACATTCACATTTGTAACTGATCATAACTATGTCATTGGGGATTACATTCACATTTTTAATAGATCATAACTATGTTATTGGGGATTACATTCAAATTTTTAACAGATAATAACTATGTTATTGGGAATTACATTCACATTTTTAACAGATCATAACTATGTTATTGGGGATTACATTCACATTTTTAACTGATCATAATTATGTTATTGGGAATTACATTCACATTTTTAACTGATCATAATTATGTTTGCCCTTTAATGTTTTGTACAGAAAACTTTTTTTTTCTTATCAGAAACTTGTAAACTGTTGTTAGTTAAGATGATAATTTTGAATAATTTTTACCGATGCATATAATTATTTGTACACCCCACAAAATAATGAATAACAGGTGTTTGGAAAATGACCAACAGAACAATAATGTCTGTCTATTCCAGCCCGTATGTATGTTGTAGCCATCATACAATCATCACAAATTTCATTTCCGCTGAATAACCCTTTGAAGGACTTCGTGGATTGAAAGCTAATTTGTTAGAAGGCTTTATATAAAAAAGACCTAGGTAAAATTGGGTTTTCATCTTTTTCATTCCAAATGTTATAGCCCCTTTAAAAATTGTCCTTTGCATCATGTATTTTTTCTGCTCATTAACTTCCAAAGAACTTGATGGATTGGAATTATGTATAAGAGCTGAATGTCAAGAAGATATAGGTCAAGCTTAATTTTCACCTATTTTCCTGTTGAATGTTTGAACGAGTTACGGCCTTTGTATGATTGACAGCATTGCTTTTGCATAAGCTGTCTTTTCATTTCCACCATATTAGTTGGGGCATCTGTGTCATATACCGTATATACTCGCTTATAAGTTGAGTCCAACTGAAAACTGCACAGATCCAGATCTGCCATCACATAATGTGCCAGCAGATCTGGCTATATGCAGGAATAATCAGTAGAACAAACAACATAGACCCAGATCTGCAAGCGCATTATGTGATGGCAGTTCAGGGTCTGTGTTGTTTGTAGTTAAACTTGACTTATAATCGAGTATATGTGGTAGACACATTTCTAGTTATGCATACCTTCATCAAGAACGGTGCAGTAATAAACTAGGTTAAGCCAATGTTCAAACAGCATGTGTCATGTGTAATCCAAGCTCTAAATTATTAAACTCCACATAATCCCTTGTGTATGAAAAAGTACCTAAACAGAATGATAAAAGTTTCATAGATTTATCTTACCATATATACTCGCATATAAGCTAGGTCCAAATGCAAACAACATAGACCCTGATCTGCCATTGCATAATGCGCTGGCAAATCAAGGACTATGTTGTTTATTTAACTGATTAGTCTCCTTACAGACTACATAGACCCAGATCTGCCTGTCCATTATGCGACAGCAGATCTGGGTCTATGCAGTTTGTATTGGTTTATATACGAGTATCTTGAGAGAGTTGATAATAGAGTTGAAGTTGAACCAATAAAGTGGTTGAAAACATAGTTATAGTAGGTTATTAGTTCCATTTTGTACAGGTTTGATATTAAGCACAATTAAAGGTGTTTTTTCAAAGTCTCAGTGATTGTGAAATATTGCACCTTAGAGAAACTGGCAATACTTTTCCTGACAAAATTCCCCCAACATCCGTCCCCAAAAAATGAAGAAAATGGAAAGATTAATCAATAGAAGTTTATGAAAATTTAAAATAAATTGTCATTTGATGGAAATACATATTTGTATTTATCAATCATGTTAATATAAGATTAAATCCAATGGATTTGATTAAAAACTTTTCAACAAGGGATCAAATTGTCTGAACAGAATAACTCTTTAATTTTCTGTTATATATCCCTTTAAAATTGGAATAATAAAAGGACTATAAATTATTTGAAAATATATATCCAAGTGGTCAACGTAAGACCAGAAACACAGTAGTTTCTGATTGAAACCAGCTGCTCATTAGCTTGTTGTTCATAGAACAGGTATGATGATGGATTCCATTGAATTGGATAAATATAGTGTTGCTTTGATACTTAATTCATTTGACTTGATAATAGGTGTTTGCTGATGAAAATTCATTAAAATGCGCTTTAACATATGAAAAACACCATTATACAATGGTTGTGTATACAGAATACCCTATTATAACACAATCTTGCTTATAATATACCCCATCATAATGCTCCCTTGCCTATAACACTGTATTCTACAATTCTGTGACTCCTTGGGTGTATTATAATGAGAAATTATTGTTTTATACTTGTGCTTTTGTTTTCCTCTTACAGATGATCCAGAGAGCTATAAGATGCCAGAACTGTAACTGAGTATGCAAGGGGAATCATTCCACCCCATTCCCCATCAGTATGGTTGGTCTTGCCTTAAATACGACACAAGTCAGCCGTTTCCACAGTCCCGCTCCAAACATGCCTGCTGTCTCCATGGTGATTACTTGTATTTGTATGCTGGTAGAGATGTAAACATCTCACTAAGGGACTTCTGGAGGTTACATATAGGTACAGTGTAAGAAAAGTAGATCTAGTACAAAGGCCTCTTTTAAATTTCATCAAAGTTAATACATGTGTCAAATTGTTCATGTAATGGATTTTGTTACAGTTTTCTGGAATTTTACCAAACTATTTTTCAGGAATAAATACAACTAATTTTCTTTTACAAGTAGTACAAGGTTGACTACAACATTATCACCTAGTAAATTAACTTAAATGACTGGAAAACAGTACAACTGTGAATATCTGAACTTCTCAATATGCCTTAGATATATGTCACTGCACTATGATTCAGTGTTACAAAATTTTCCATAAAAGTGAGGGTAATCATGTTACATGTGCATACACAATTACATAAAGTTCGGATAATCATGTTACATACACCAGTACAGAAAGTTAGGGTAATCATGTTACATACACCAGTACAAAAAGTTAGGGTAATCATGTTACATACACCAGTACAAAAAGTTAGGGTAATGTTGTTACCAACACCATTACATAAAGTTGGGATAATCATGTTACATACACCAGTACAAAAAGTTAGGGTAATCATGTTACATACACCAGTATGAAATGTTGAGGTAATCGTGTTACATATAACAGTACAAAAAGTTAGGGTAATCATGTTACATACACCATTGCAGAAAGTTAATGTAATCATGTTATATACACATTACAGAAAGTTATGGCAATTATGTTACATACACTATTACAAAAAGTTTGGGTAATCATGTTGCATGTTCAAACACTGTTACGAAAAGTTATGATTATCATGTTACATAGACCATTACAAAAGTTTAAGATAATCATGTTGCATATACCATTACAAAAAGTTAGGGTAATCATGTTATATACACCATTACAAAAAGTTATTGTAATCATGTTACATACACCATTACAGAAATTTAGGGTTATCATGTTACATAAACCATTGCAAAAAGTTATGCATTACTAAAGTTAAGGCAGCCATGTTGCTTACAACATTATATAAAGTTAGGGTAATTATGTTAAATGTACATACACCATTACAAAAAGTTAAGGTAATCATGTTGCATACACCATTACAAAAAGTTACGGTAATCATGTCACATTCATCATTACGAACAATTATGGTAATCATGTTACATAAACCATTACAAAATGTTAGGGTATGATGTTACATACACCATTACAAAATGTCAGAGTTATCATGTTACATAAATTGTTCCAAAAAGTTATGGTCATCATGTTACATACACCATTACAAAAAGTTAGGGAAATCATATTACATGTACATACACAGTTACAAATAGTTAAGGCCATCATGTTTCATACACTCTCACAAAAGGCTAAGGTAGTAATGTTACATACACCATTACAAAAAGGGTAATCATGTTACATACATCATTACAAAAAGTGAAGATAATCATGTTGCATACACCATTACAGAAAGTTTGAATTATCATGTTACATAAACCATTACAAAAAGTTAGGGCAATCATGTTACATAAACCATTATAAAAAGTTAGGGTAGTCATGTTACATAAGACATTACAAAATATTAGGGTAATCATGTTAAATAAACCATTACAAAAAGTTATGCATTACAGAAGTTAAGGAAGTCATATTGCTTACATCATTATATAATGTTAGGGTAATCATTTTACATGTACATACACCATTACAAAAAGTTAGGGTAAACATGTTACATAAACCATTACAAAAAGTTAGGGTAATCATTTTACATAACCCATTACAAAAAGTTAGGGTAATCATGTTGCATACACCATCACAAAAAGTTAAGGTAATCATATTAGGGTAATCATTTTACATGTACATACACCATTACAAAAAGTTAGGGTAATCATGTTACATACACCATTACTATATTAACCTATCAATAATTGTGCACCCAATTGTGAACAGTTTTGAGTCATATCTGCCAGGACATAATGCCCCAGCAGATCAATGTCTATACTGTTTGCAAGAGGTTTGTAGTAGAATGACTATAAACAGTGAAGACCCTGGCCAGGATATCATAAAATTCGTGAGCTTTAGTTTGAGCTTGAGAAACTCATTTGTGATTGGCTGATAGTGAAAACTCAGTCTCATTCTCAAGCCGAGTTTTACGGTCTTCAGGCCTGATTTTATAGTATATTTTGCATCGGCTGAGCTTACAGTTTGCAGTTGGGTCTATGATAACACATGAGAGAAGATGGTATTTCTGCCAAATTAAGGTTGTTCACTTTTGTAAAATCAGTGCTTACTGTGCTGCCTGTATCATAGGCCAGAAAGTAGCAAAATCTGTCTCTATGTTGGTTAGTCAGTAACATCATTCACACAACAGTGACATCAATGCCATTACAACTAGTCTGGACCCCCCCCCCCCCCCCCCACACACACACACACTGAATTGCAGTGATTGGTTGGTATCATAACTGTGGATGAAAAGTACTAAACTTAAATACTTGGTTCAAAATGGCGGTAATCTGTATTGTTGCAATGAACTTGGGGAGGGATTGGACATAAAATGACTCGGTTGAAACTTTGTCTCTTATTAAATAATGAAAAAGAAAAATGCTTATACAATTTTAATAATTGCAGTTTTAACCCTGTGAAAAAAAAAAAGTCAATGAAAAGTATATGAGACCTTGGGAAATCTTAAGTGATTTATGACTTGCAGTAAATTGGCCGTGTAGGTTTTCTGTTGTGGCAGTCCAAGTGATCTTAATACTTGTGTCATACTGAAAAATCCACTTGCCAACGTACACTTTTCTTTGTGCATTTGATAAGAGGAGTCTATGATCTTCAACATGTGCAAATTTGATGCAGTTTTTTATACACTCACCATAAGGTGGAGTGTATTATGTTATGATTTAATCCATCTGTCCATCTGTTACCAATTTTGTATCCACACAATAACTTTAGTTGTCCACCATATATAGTTACCAAACTTTGTAGATATTTTACAGATGGGGTAAGGAAGAACCCTATTGATTTTGGGCTCATAAGGTAAAAGGTCAAGGACACTTGGACTGAAACAAGAAAAATGGCTTCTCCCCAATAACTTGAGTTCTCCATCGTGTATGGTTCCCATAACTGTGTGGATGGCTTGCACTTGGTGTAAGGAAAACCCCTATTGATCATAGAGTCAAAAGGTCAAAGGTCAAGGTCATTGTGACTGAAAGATTAAAAATGGTTCGTGCACAATAACATTAGTAGTTCTACATGACATACCTCAACCAAACTTTATGAATGGCTTGCACTTGGGTTAAGGAAGATGGCTACTGATTTGGGATCAAAAGGTCAAAGGTCACTGATTGACAGAAGAAAAATGGTTTCCACACAATAACGTTAGTTCTACATGACAGACCTGGCCCAAGTATTGTTGATGGCTTGCAACTAGGGTAGGGAAGAAGCCTATAAACTTTGGGGTCAATAGATCAAAGGTCAAGGTCACTGGATGGTAGAAGAAAAATAGTTTCTGCCAAAAAAATGTCAGCTATCTACATAGAGGACTATTAAACATGGGGTATGGGTATAATGTGCTGTTCATAGTACTCTTGTTAAATACTCATTCAGCTATTATTTGATGGACACTTATTGACAGGGTATTTTATCCAATACTTTTCTATGCAATGATCCTTACTTGGAGATAGATGTTCAGCTAAGAGATACACACTAACCTATACATTTAGTAGTGTTTTGGGATTGTGTATACTCATAGCTATGTAAAAATATCAGTTTTTCAAAAAATGTAATACTAAAACATTTCACAAGCAATCATCCTTAATAAATGTATAGGCAAGATTTTGAGTTTTTTAGAATAAATTGTTACTTTCAGTGCTTCATATAAAAGAGTTAGATAAACAAAAGTTTTATCAATGCACCTAGACCCTCTTGGCCATGGTTGTCATTTTTCATTCAGCTGTTGCATAAAAGAAATTCCATATATCTGCTAATCAATTCAGTTGCCAACTAAATGTGAGTCATTACATAATGGCATCTGGACTAGTAGTGTTAAGGTATTATAGCAATAGGAAGTGGATTACCTGTGTTGTTTTTACTACATAAAAAACAGAATTTCTCCTATGATAAGCTGGGGTGGGGGTTGCAGCTTGTAATTTATTTGAAAAGTGGACTTTTAATCAGTAAAAACATTCTCGTATGAAAATTGGCCAATAACAACAATAGTAATGATACTGGCACTGAATGCCAGTGTCATTACCATTGTTGTTATTGCTTATTATTATTAATGTTGTCAGCTGATTTAATTGAGTGCACTATTCAACAAAATCATTAAATACATGCATATGTTGTTCTCTCCCAAAGTAATGTTCCACATGAGATTACTATATCCTGCTCACTTTAATCCATCCTATAAATTAAATAATCACTGATGCTTTTAAAAGGAAAATCACATCTTTGTATTGTGCACCATGACAATACATTAATTTCACTACTGATTGACAGCTTATATATGATTGTGAAACAGAGGTCTGACTGTTTGTTTGGCCAGTTTGCATAATTAGGCTTAGGAACAGGTGTTTACACTTCAGAACAATATCTGGACTAACCAGTTGCTGAGCTCAGGGAGATCAAAAGAGTTGATTTATGTGAGAGTCTTGTGATGAATAGGGAATGAAAAGAAGCCTAATGTGGCTATTGTTATTAACACATGAACTGAAACTTTGACTGCCTTTACAGACAAGTTTTGTAAATATCGAATGACCCTTGACTATAATGAATTGGGATGAATTCATATCTGTCCTCAAAGATTAACTTTTTTCACCAGATATAACAAATTAAAATTTCAGACAAATACATGTCACACTGTAACAAAAGGCAACTCTTATTTCTGCTGTGATTATACAACTACTTTTCTCACCATCCAGCTGATGAATTGCTTCGACTCTCTCTCTCTAATGATAAAAACCACCTCACTTTTGAATGTGACATATTGACACTTTTGAGTTACATTGATAGTGTGACTGGAGTACGGTGAGGACAAGCAAGATATGAAATGTTCACACATCGATTCATATGCTATTCTTTTTTCTAAACAATGCTTTCCTCATAAAAAAATTATAATCTGCATGAAAGTGCAGTCACTGTTTATATGTTTCTATGACCCTTAAAGCAGGTAGAAACCATTACTTGGTTATGAAACACCTGGCCACGGACTGCAGAAAGCAGGTGGCTTTTATATACATGACTTTTATATGGGAAATGTGGCAGGGGGAAATTAGAATGGACATTGTGACCAGGTGACCTCTATATAAAGGTGACTGTTGGGGCAGGTTTGACTGTACTTTTATTCCAGTATACTTTTGTGAATAAAGTGTGCTACCTTAACTATATGGTAGAAATGTGAATAAATAAGAAAACCCACATTTGTCTTAAAAAGTATCACCAGTTAATATACCGGTGTGTCTCTGTATCATCTTAAATTCTATACCTACTTCTTGCTTTACATTGAAATTCCTGTCGTCATCTTCATTGTGAAAGAATTATAGCTACTGTAGAAATACATGTATATGTTTTTTGGTTAGATTAGTTGAGGATATTTATGAAGACCGGTTGTCATACAAGGGACCACTCTATGAATAATTACTTTCCTTCTTTTTAATTTGAACAGGGAACTTGAGATGGGAGAAACTTAATTACCAAGGTGATCAACCCCCTCATCTGGAGGGTCATACTTTAGTGTCCTACAAGGTAAGTTTGACAGAGTTGTCCACCCAAGCAGAGGTATACACTAGAGGTAATGGTATATAGTAATCCTCATGTCCGTCAATAAGTCTGGCCGGAATACAAGCTCATTGGTGCAACTGGTCACGCAGTTTTTGATGGATTAACATGAAACTTGATAAATATTATGATCATTGCCTGAAGATGTGAGTTTGTTAGAGTTATTGCCCTTTTTGTCTTGTAGCAGCGTACAGTGGGACCCCGCTATAACCCGCCCCGCTATAACCCGAATTCGGATATAACTCGGTCGTGGCATGGCTCCCGAAATTTCGGGTAATTTATTACAGTTATTTTTCTCAAAGACCAAAAAAAAAAAAAAAAAAAAAAAATTTTAAGTATGAAAAAAACTAAATACGTCAAGAGTTTAATTATCATTCTCATATTCGTCTAAACAGTGCGAAAAAGAACGTGTAGAAAATGTATTATCAAATTTCTTCTATTTTTGTGCCAAAATAAACGTCGGAAATACGAACCAATTGCTGGGCCTACTGAGAACTTTGATCTTTGTTTATTGTTGAAAAATTACAGCTCATAAGTGTCAATATTATAATTACTGATTCCTGAGTAATGAAGCCATCGTTTCTACTTTGTTTGTCTTGAATGCATTCCGAATACAGTCGTTGCTCAAATAATCTCCGATATATGTTCTCTTAATTTCATACACAACTAAGCAGCAGCCAATGTGGCGGTTGATAAAAGATTCTCACCAGAATGTATAAATCAATTAATTTAAGTACATTGTTTATCATCAAAGTGAACTACCGAGCTATACTTGTTCAAATCATAGGGCAACGATTTATACAGCATCAAAGAAACAAAGCCGCCAGCATGTGCGTAAGGCTTGGCGGTGTTGTTTTATGCAATCTGTTGGCCAGTAAATAATGTCGTAAATTTACTACAAATATACCCCCATTGTTTAATGACTATTATTCTTGCTGTAGATTTTCAAACCAATAGGATTAAAAGTGTTAATTTGTATACATTTAGAATGGAAAATGGGAAACGCAAACGTAATGCTTTTACTGTTAAAGAAAAGATTGAAGCATTGGACAGGATTAAGTCCGGTGTTAAACAATCGCATGTAGCTAAAGATTTAGGTCTCGATGAATCGACAGTTCGAGGATGGAAGAAAGATGAAGCAAAATTAAGAGAGAGGGTTCTGGATTCACAGAGTTTTTTAAAAAATAATAACTACTAACAGATGAGAAATGTAGTGGTGTAAAATGTATGCGACACCGTTTATTAATCGTCGGACATACATGTACTTTTTCATCATTCATTACATACACCCGTTACGTAATTTTTGTTACTTTCTCTTCATTGTATTAGTCACATAATGATCTGTGACAAAATTATTGAATATTCTACATCCGTGTGTGGATATTTTCGATGGAAATATTTGTATTATGGATTCAATGTATGTTACAAGATTCGCTGGTGAGTACACGGTGTTGATATTCTTTTCATGCAATAGATTATACATGTATATATATAAATTAGACACGTGTATGTACCAATGCATGGTTTTCTGAATAAAGTAATATATTATATCAGCAAATGGTTTTCTCATTTAATATATATTGATCAAAAATGGTAATTGTGCCATGCATTTTCGCACCCGTCTTTATGTAACCCCCCCCCCCCCCCCAATTAAATCCAAAAATGTGTTGGTATTGTACATGGTTGCTTATAACACGGTTCGGCTCATAGCCCGGTCGGATTCTATGGCTCCCAACTACCGGGTTATAGCGGGGTCCCACTGTACTAGTTCCACAGTTTTTGATGGATTGCCATGAAACTTGGTAAATATTATGGTCATCACCTGAATATGTGCACATTGACAAATCACTTGGCTTCTACAATTTTTGTTAGAGTTATGGTCCTTTTTGTCTTGAAACTTAATGCAGTATATGATACAATCTCTTGTTAGCACAACTAGTTCCCTGGCCATAAGGCTATGTGAGCTTATAGTATGGTCCTGCATCGGTTGTGTGTCATCTGTCGTGCTTCCATCTGTCAGTAATTGCTTGTTACCACTCTGAAGTCCATTTTTCTGATCCAATTTCAATCAGTCTTGGAATATTGGTTAATATCATCAAAATCTTGGACAAGTTTGATAATGAGCGAGATCCATGCATATTAGGTGATCTTGCGTCTGATTGGTTATCCTTGTTACTGCTCTGGAGGTCATATTTCTGATTCAGTTTTGAACAAACTTAGAATATATGCTTATATCATTAAGGTCTCGAACAAGTTAAAAATTTAGCGAGATCCATGCATCCTAATGAGGTGATCATGCATCTGATCGACTGAGCTTGTTACCACTATGCATGCTGTATTTCTGGCCTGATTTTGATCAAACTTGGAATATATGTTTATATAACTAAACTTTCAGATAAGTTTGATAATGAGCAAGATCCTTGCATACTAATTAGATGATCTTGTATCTGATTGACTGAGCTTGTTTCCCCTCTGGAAGCCATATTTCTGATCTGATTTTGATCAAACTGGAAATGTGGGCTTATATCAAGAAGATTTTGGATAAGTTTGATAATGAGCAAGATCCACACATATTAGTGAGGTAATCTTAAATCTGATTAGCTGACTTTGCTACTACTGTGGAGGTCAAAATAGCAGTTTGCATATTAAAGCAAGTGATGTAACCAATCATTAAAGTCTTGAATGAGTTCAAAAATGAGCGAGATCCATGCAGGCTGCATTTCTGAACCGATTTTGATCAAGCTTGGAATATATAGTTATATCATTAAGATCTCAGATGAGTTCAATAATGAGCAAGATACACACATACTAATTAGGTTATCTTGCATCTGATTGTCTGAGCTTGGTACCACACTAGAAGCCATATTTCTTATCTGATTCTGATCAAACTTTAAATATGAGGTTATATTATTAAGATCTTGGATGGGTTCAGTAATGAGTGAGATCCACACATATTAATGAGGTAATCTTGCATCAGATTGGCTGACATTTTTACCACTCTGGAGATCACATTTCTTGTCTGATTTTGATCACACTTGGAATATATGCTTGTATCATCGAGATCTTGGACAAGTTAGATAATGAGTGAGAGTTATGCATACTAATGAGGTGATCTTGCATCTGATTGTTTGAGCTTGTTGCCACTCAGGAAGCCACATTTTTGAGCTGACTTTGATCAGGCTTGAAATATAGGCTTATATCATCAAAATCTTGGGTGGGTTTTATAATGCACAAAACACATGCATATTAATGATGTAATTTTGCATCTGATTGGCTGAGCATGTTACCACTCTGGAAGTCATATTTCTGATCTGATGTTGAGCAGTGTTGGAATATGGGCTTATATCTTCAAATTCTTGGATGATTTTGACAAGGAGCATAATCCACCCATGTTAATGAGGTATCTTTGAATCTGATTGGCTGAGCTTGTTATCACTCAGGAAGCCATATTTTTTTCAGATTTTGATCAAATGTTGAATATTTGCTTATATGATCAACTCAATAATGTGTGGGATCCATGCATATTAATGAGGTTATCTTGCATGTGATTGACTGTGCTTGTTACAACTCTACAGACTGTATTTATGATCCAGTTTTGATCAAACATGGTAAATAGGATAAAATCACTAAGATAGTGGATGAGTACAGTTATGAGCAAGCTCCATGCATATTAATGAGGTTATTTTGCATCTGATTGGCTGTGCTTGTCAACACTGTAGTGACTCAATTTCTGATCATAAATAGTTTATATCATCAAGATAATGGATGATTTCAATTAAGAGAGAGTGACTATGCATATTATATATGTCTTTTTCTTTAGAAAGAATTTTTATCAGTATGTAGTAAAAGAGGTAAAATTGACAAGATATCAAAGTTTGGGAGGTAGTTTACATAGGTTTTGTTCTTACAATACCACATAAGCCTGCTTAGGGAAATGGTCAACTGTTGGATAAGTGATATCAGGCCCACTTAGGCCAATTGTTTTTAGAGTTATTGCCCTTGTTTTTAATTGGAGCCTGATGTAGTGTATGACAGAATCTTGTAAACACAACTAGTCTCAGTTTTCAGTGGATCGCCATAAAACTTTGTACATGTTATGGTCATCATTTAAAGATGCACATATCAACTAATCACTTTGCTCTCATAGTTATTTCCCTTTATGTCCAGCAGCTGAATGCATTGTAAGATAGAATCTTGTGAACGCAACTTGTCTTGCAGTTTTGTATGGATTGCTGTGAAACTTTGTACATATCATGTTCAGCATCTCAAGATGCACATATTTACAAATCTTTGTGCTCCCATAGTTTTTGTAAGACTTACATCTGGGTTCAGTGTATAACAGATTTTTGTGAATGTAACTACTCTTGCAGTTTTTAGTGGATTTTTGTGAAACTTTGTACATATTATGTTCATCATCAGAAAATATGCTTGTTAACTTGTTTATAATAGAGAAAAATACACAATACCATGTTATATTTCGATGATTCTTTTGACATCTACTTAAATTAAAGTCCATGTAAATTTAAACAAGAGGAATGGTTGGTAAGCGATTTGCTCATGTAAATATATACCCGCATCCCACCCCTACTTCATGATGAAGACGAGTCTATAGTAAACAGAAACACATGACTCTTCTGATAATAATGTGAGTAAAATGATTTGTATGTATAAGTCTGTGATATATGGTAAAATTGGTTAAAATTCATACAGTTTAAAATATATTTCTTTTCAATTTTTTAGTTTTAATAAATAATTTAGTGCTCAGAATTTTCAATTTACAGGAATCACTGAAATGCTTGAAGATCAAGGCATAGAAAAACAGGAGATCTATGTTTTTATCTGCCCCTGGTGGTTCCCAAGTAAAAACAAATATTTTAAAAAAATAGATTCTTCTTAATAACATCAGTAACGAGTTACTAAGAGTGATGTCTGCGATTTTCATTTAACCATTGCCTTTCAACTCAGTACTTTTACCGTATATGCTCACGTATAATCCAGGTCCATATGCAAACAACATAGACCCTGATCTGGTGTCACATAATGCACCGCCAGATCAGGATCTATGTTGTTTGTTCTACTGACTAGTCCTTACAAACTTCATAGACCCAGATCTGCAAGCACATTGCGCGACAGCAGATCTGGGTCTATGCAGTTTGCAGTTGGTATCGGCTTTTATGCGAGTATATACTAAGTATTCCAATTTCAGTGTCAATAGCACAACTCAAGCAACAGATTATCCAAGTATCATTGAAGTCTAAATAAGACCTTTTGTGTTCGTCAGTGTCAAGACTATCATTAACATCGCTTGAGTATGTTTACTTTATTTTTTCTGCTTGGAAAGAATGTGCACTGCATTTCTGGTCATATTAAATAATGGCCAGGACTAGCACACTAAACATCAGTTATGCTTTCCAGTACCAAAAATGACATCAGTCTGATCACTTTAATATTGATATCTCAATACCTTTAAGGTAAAAATAATATAAAATAAATAGGGAATCAGTGTCTGTTTCATACTTTGTAAATCAGAGGAATTAAATGATCATTCTCACAGAATTGTTTTCATTTGTCTGCTACCATCTCGTACCCAGGTATTGTAATAGTCTACTTTCATAGGATCTACAGTGAAGACCAAGATTAGACACCGACAAAGGGGCTTGTACAATTAAAGTGGTTTTTCTTATGTATTAAATTTTGTTCATCAGATGATAATCAAAAAATGTTTTTAAGGTAAATAATGTAGTTTAAAAACAAATATATATGTGTTTTATCAAGATTGACTGTTGCACTGTAGACTGTGCAGTACACTCAACTATTGTCGACTTTTATTCTTTCTCTGTGTCAGCAAAGCCACATTCAGTATATGACATCTTTCCTATAGAATTTAATATGTATGATACAGTGTCCTTGGTTTTTAACATGACAAAATAAAAATCCAAAGTATGGAACAAATGTTTGAATTTTTTTAAGTGTTCAGAGTTTTTAAAGGTTAAAATGTGTACAGGTTTTACCATATTCAATCTGCTTCAGTGTAGATATCTTAAACACCTGTATATTAACATCATATACAGCAAGTCCTATTAAAACTAAATTCAGATAAAACATTCTTCCAGGCGATCTGTAAGAACACATTGAACTTAATGCAATAAATACTGTAAAGTCATAAATATATGTGGGAATAAAATTTCATGGTTTGGGAACAAAAAATGGCTGATTTCTAGATGATCAAATTTTGTGGGATCACACTGTTTACCATACTGTTGTTCAACAATGCTATTATTCATGGTGGATTTAATTTTGTGGATATTTGTTACTCATGAAAATAACAAAATTAAATCCTCCATGAATATTTCTTATTTGACAGTAATTATGATGAGGAGGTACTATCATGTATACTCGCGTATAATCCGATACCAACTGCAAACTGCATAGACCCAGATCTGCTGTCACCTAATGCACCGGCAAATCTGGGTCTATGCAGTTTGTAAAGACTAATCAGTAGAACAAACATCATTGACCCTGATATGCCGGTGCATTATGCAATGGCAGATCAGGGTCTATGTTGTTTGCATTTGGACCTGGATTATACACGAGTATATATGGTATTACAATATCCACAGTAGCATTTTTATTCAAGAGTCAGTTTAAACAATACTAAAATAATCTTTTTCATGCATTAATACTAAAGTTTGTAGATAATTAAAAATATCTGTGGTAGCATTGAAACATTTTCAGTACATGTACTACAACAGCCTCGTTGTCTTTGGAATATACTGGTTTTACATTGTTTAGATTTTTTTTTCTATATCCAATCAAATTTATTTCACACATCTAAACACTTTATTTTTCAGGAGGAGGGAGGTAAGACTTGGTTACTGTCAATATGATATGGAAATTGGATTGCTTAAAATATAGACAACATGGAAAAGGGGTTCACATGTTTTTGTAGGACATTT
Organism: Margaritifera margaritifera; assembly: GCA_029931535.1. Classification (NCBI taxonomy): domain Eukaryota; kingdom Metazoa; phylum Mollusca; class Bivalvia; order Unionida; family Margaritiferidae; genus Margaritifera; species Margaritifera margaritifera. Next base: position 3,258,078 of record JAQPZY010001652.1, on the reverse strand, counting down.
TAAATTTTGATAAATCTACTAGCATGTTAATAATACATGTGTTTGACACGTAAGTCCTGTGACCATAGTTCATCATCATCATCATCATTCATCATCATCATCATCATCATCATTGTTACTCTGATCATCAGTAATAATCAGCACAAACATGACAACTACCACCACTGGGGTGATCACCACAACTAATACCACCACCACTATTATAACCAGCATCATCATTAGCAGCAGCACAGTTGTTTTTTAATACATTTCTGGTGTTGGAGGTGTGATGGGATATGCATATGTCAATAATGTACAGATGGCAAGCACATTTTGTTGAGGTGAAGGATTTTGAAATGACTTCATTCGAATTAAGTTTGAGGTTTGGAAGAAAGGCATATATTTTAAATTGGATTTATGGAACATTATCATTTTAAACTGGGTGCTTCATTTCTATGTGTCAGTTCTTTTTTTCATTGTTAGTGGGGGGCTGATCATACCCATGTTATATGAAGGACTGTGTTATGATGAGAAGCATTTTGGTGAGATACCACTGTATTATCATACCGGTGTTATATGAAGGACTGTGTTATGATGAGAAGCTTTTTGGTGAGATACCACTGTATTATCATACCTGTGTTATATGAAGGACTGTGTTATGATGAGAAGCTTTTTGGTGAGATACCACTGTATGATCATATCTGTATTATATGAAGGACTGTGTTATGATGAGAAGCTTTTTGGTGAGATACCACTGTATGATCATACCTGTATTATATGAAGGACTGGGTTATGATGAGAAGCTTTACAGTGAGGGACAATATTGATCTCAAAGTTTTCATAAAATCCTTGATTTGATAAAGTACTAATCAGATATAAATCTAAATGAAAAGATAATGTATGTATTTTAATCCGATTTTAACAAATTTCTGTTTTGGCAAACAAACTTTACTGTCTAGAGGTTTCTTAAAAATGAGATTCATTGTATTCCAACCTTGTTTCATTTTGAAATAGACAAGAATTAAAATGTTGGACAAATGTACTACTGATTTGACATGGATATTAGTATAGACTTGACTTCTTCATCCTTTAGTTATTCATTAGGAAAAAGTGGGCTCTTAAAGTGTAAAAAAGAAATTGTAAATTTTCAAAAAGAAGAATAAAGTCATTTGACATTGTTACTGTAAGCACCTTTTAAAAAAGGGACACATTTTACTTAAAGAACTGTGTATCAGGAATAAAAGTCCCACATTGTTTTAAGATCTGTTACAATTAACTTTCATGAAATTACCTCTTTAAAAAATCTTACATCATATTATAGTGGTTCCTTACTAAAAAGTCCCTCAGTATACTGATACCGTACTTATAACTTACGCATAGTCAAGGATTCCATTAAATAGGTTCACTTCTTTATTCTTATTGTTACTCAGTTTATTTCACTTAATTGTAGTTCCAGTGCCTACTGAAAACCTATTATAATGTGATTTCACATCATGAATTGCCCTGTTTTTGAGTTGTATTCACTATTATCATGCATTATTGTGTAGCCTTGTTGGAACATACCTCACTATAAGGTGGTCAAACTTATTACACAGGTCTCTTTAATGACTTCCATTAATGGCATTATAAAGAGGGAGTTGTATTCACTATTATCATGCATTATTGTGTAGCATTGTTGGAACATACCTCACTATAAGATGGTCAAACTTATTACACAGGTCCCTTTCATGACTTCCATTAATGGCATTATAAAGAGGGAGTTGTATTCACTATTATCATGTATTATTGTGTAGCTTTGTTGGAACATACCTCACTATAAGGTGGTCACACTTATTACACAGGTCCCTTTCATGACTTCCATTAATGGCATTATAAAGAGGGAGTACTTCATTAATTAGAACTGAGAAAATATGTGTAGCTACATCACAGCAATTTTTGTTCTTTTACATGAAATGTCTATTCATTATTGACATTTAAAATGGTTTAAATTTATCTTATTTGATGCAAAATACTGTGAATTTATTTATTTTCGTGGTAGTAAATTTTGTGGTCTGCAGAAAATGATATTTTTTTTCGGTTCTTAAATTTGTTGATTGGGAAAGGGAGGGGAGGGTCATATTGTTTTTATGAATGAACTGTTATTCATTTGGGCATTTATGTTCATGGTTTCTGGCAGCAGAAGAATATAAATGATCCGCTGTAGTTTTTTAATCAATGTAAATTTCTGCATTACATTTTTCAGCTAGATTATGAATTTAAAAACTGGAGTACATGTATATACGATGATTTGCCATCCCAAATACCTGTACTTTTTACTGCATATTCAACCTCCACCACACCCCATACAGTGTCCCAGGGGTCAAAATGCAAAAATTGTCACATATGATATTGCATCTTCTTCCTGTGACTGCAAGTATGAAACTTGGTTAGAAAATGTTTCAAAATTTAATTGTAATTGAAATTTGTGTGCATTGAACCTTTTCCTTCTCCTAAGGACCAGAAAGGAGTAGCCAGTGTTTATCACACCTTTCACAGATGGTTACCATAGAGGCAATATAAAGTAATGACAAAGTTTCATGAATTTTCACACATCAGTTTAGGAGATGTAATGGACAGATGGAAAATATCATAATATCCCTGATACTTTTAAAAAATCAGATTTAGCATGCCTCATTTGAAAAGACAGCTATTGTCCTACCCCTGGTGTTCATGTCAGCTTCAGCATCAGCATCTTCACATATACAATGTACAGCCTCATTTATCTCAACCATTCTTTATTTCTTGGAGTGGGTTTCATAGCACCTACCCACTGGGTTGGGGGCTAAGGGGGGCTAACTTTTATTCATGTTCATTATTTGTTTTGGGGTTTAGCTCATGACCACATAAATTTTGTGCAGTCTGTATGCATACTGTTATACCTGGAATCATGAAACTTGGTGAGGAGATGCATCTTGATGGGTGCTATACCCATATCAGAGTAAGTCACTCTGACCCATATTTCATGTTTCACTGACTTGTTAAATTTTTTATATTTTCAGTTTATTTTCTAAGCACAGTTCATGCTGGAATCACCAATCTAGATAATTGTATGCATATCTGTTAGCACCACACCCAGAGAACAAAAAAAGTCACTATGACCGACATTTCAAATTTTACAGGTTAAAGTTAAGTTTTTGCATTTAGCTCATGACCACAAATAGTAGGTTCTTGCATGCTGTGTACGTACTAGTCTAACCAGAATCATAAAACTTGGTGAGTGAATGCACCTTGACGAGTGCTACACCTTCATTGCCAATGTAAATCATTTTGGCCCATATTTTATGCTTCACTGACTGGGGTTTACATTTTGTGTTTGATGTTCATTTCTCAGGTACCATTCATGCTAGAATCATAAAATTGATAATGATATGCAATTCTATTACTACCACACTCTTACAACAAAAGAAGCTCATCATGACCTATATTTCATCTTGTACTAGCTTTGGTTAAGTTTTGTGTTTTAGCTCATGACCACTTGAGTTTTTGAAATGCTATATCAATACTATCCTACTTAGAATCAGGAAACTTCGTGAGGGGATGCATCAGGAACTTTCTTAAAATGTTGCATTCAAAGTTCATTTTTTGGGTGCTGTTCATGCTAGAATTGTGAAACTTGATAATTGGATGCATTTGATTAATTTACCAATATAAGTGAAGTATTTGTGTTTAGCTCATGATCACACAGATCAGGTGTTGAAAAATCTCTAAAGTCCCACTTACATCGTCAGGAAAATACTAAAACATTTTACTCTCCCAAAATAAACTCCTAATCAACCAGCTATTATAGAAATATAAAACTTGATGATGTTCATGACCAAAATTGGATCATTTGAAAGGATAGTTGCATATAGAGGTGAGCTATGTGATCATTGATTACATTCTGGTTTTCTTCCTCACAGAGTATGTTGCTGCTGTTTGGTGGGGAGTTTGGCGATGGTCTTACCGAGTCTTCCCTATGGATAATCAACCCAGGTAAGGTCACCTGTCTGGATGGCATAATTACCTTGTTCATCATAGTGTAGGTTGGGTATCGAGAGTCTGTTGTGTGTGAGCAGAATAATTCAAGAATTATTTGATGGAATTCAGTAAGATTAAGAATGGAGATACAAGGAAGAAATTGTCAACTTTTGGCGTTTCTTTATAAATAACTGCTGGAATATTACCATGATGAATATTGGGAAGAAAAAGAGGAAAAGAAGAAGTAAAAAACAGAAGTACAGTATTTCTCTGATGATAAGACCAGGGAGATGGCATAATAAAGTTTTCAACAAGTAGGGGTGGGCTTATTATCAAAGATGTCCTTAGTAAATATTTTGTTGCCAAATTTTTAAAAAAGTTTATGGGATTATCTTCAAGTATGGTCTTATCATCAGATAAATATGGTAAGTGATTAATAGTATCATAGAGTTGTCTCCTCATAAAAAAGTTAAAAAAAAAAAAAAAAAAAAACCATCCCAATGTTACATAGAGTACTACATGTAAGAATTATCAGCAGGTAAGGAAATGCAGGCAAGCGGGCAGGTTTTTTTTCTTTGTCTATAGGTATTTTTTGTTCAGCAAAGTATCTCCATGGTTCATACATGTGATAGAAAAGACAGGTCAGGGCAGGACATATCAGGAGATTTCCAAAAAGTTGGTCAGGAGTTTTCGACCTAAAAGAGGGAGGATTTTAATCGACCCGATATTTAGCATGCAAATGGATAAAAATTTCAACTAATGAACAAATTTACATTTTTTTAATTTTAAAATATGCACATCATCTCATCAAATCAGTCCTTTCACAGTAACTTGTTGACATTGATACTCTCCTTATATGTACTACAAGCATTTTTAGCATTTCTTAGGAGATCATTGCCTGGATTATATTGGTGGCAGTCTTCATAATTGTTGATCTTAACACTATTAGGAGATGATGTACTGTTACTGGAACCAGGTTTCCTCTTGAGTCAGCCTGAATTTTACTCAGAATGGAAAATGTCCTTTTTAGTGTCTGCATTGGAATGTGGCAATGTCAGTACAACTCTACCGAGTCCACCAAGAAGTTTAAATTGTTTCCTGCCTGTGGGTAGATTCAGATTGCTGACTGCCTTTCAGAACTGCTCAAGATTGGTACTGTCTGGGTTTAATGTTTTTTTAATGTCAGTAAGATTCTTCACATGAAGCAAAAAACGCATACATTATACCATCACACCCTTTGTGACTTTAAGCCTAATTTGCAGACACCTTTGTTGTCATCATTAACATCACTATCACCACTCTTTAATAATGACAATCAAATCCAGTGGTGTTTTTATCAGTTTTTGCGATGCAGTCATTCTTAATAGTGTAAATTGCATACTTTGCCTGAAAATCATGGGTGCTGGTCGCGTTATGCAGATGATCACTCGCAACAGTGAGTTTATATAATAAATTATTATTATTATTATTATTATTATTATTATTTTATAATACAATTAAGATTATAATTACTTATGAACAATAAAATAGTCACTATGTGAATAATTTTGTCCGTTTGCATGAGAACTTTTGTGTGATTTATGAGTCGGGGAACATTATTTTGACTAGATCTGAAAAATGATCTCGTACAAGAAATGGGAGATTATATCTGGCTATAAAGTTGGCAAATAGTGTCTCAGCATGTGTAACTTTATCCACATTTGATGCAGATTCTGTGAACTTGGATTTCAGTTATGGCATTTTTGTTGTCGCAGTAAATATGCTTCTATGAGATGGGGTTTCTGCATGACACATGATGTCATTCTTGCTGCTGTAACAGATTTTAAAATCAGCTTCACAGGAAGAGCAGAATGCATATTCATGTCCCTTTGAACGTGATTGCAACCACTGAAATTCCATTTCCAACCATCATTGAATTTTGGGTGATATTTCGGTTGCTTGGATTTTGGTGTTTTGGCATTGGTATGTTTAGATATCTTGACAAACTTTAAAAACCAAAGTCAAACTGACCCAGTTTTATGCCATTTGAGCTCTTGAGTAATCCAACCATAATCAGTTAACATCTTTAATTCTGTCAGAATTACTTTTGATCATACATACTATAGACTATAATCCACTTCGACAACTTTAAGCAGATCATACCTTGCAGAGAGAATCAAAGTAATGTTAATCGTTTTATGCTGATTGAGCTCTTTAGTAACTCAACCATAATCAATTAACATCTTTACTGCTTTCGATATTGCTTCTGCTCACACATTGTATAAGAATCCACCTTGACAAACTTCAAACAATGAAGCCAGCCAACTATGATCAGAGGGTGAAATTAGCAACTACATTGTCTTGCCCTGCTTGAGCCGGTTCAGTCACATGATCACAGGCAGTATTACAATAAATATACTAACCCTGGAACCAACTTGTGAAAAAATGGAAAAAATTCAATTTTTTAGTAATAATTTTGCATACGTGGGAGATTTCAGTGAGTGATAGGAGGGATGGGAGACACCCCTAAACTCGGAAGAAAAACCCTCCTGTGTGGAAGGTTCACATGTATGATGGTTACAAAAGTTTCCTTCTGACTATTCACTTACTACATTCTGAGCATTTCAACAGGCCCAAGGTGTATCAACTCTACAGTTTAGTTTGAGAGGAGACTTATTGAAATATTCAAATCTGGATACTGGTAATTCATTTGTGATAGAACCTACTAAATCTTGTATGAGAATGTATTACAGTAGTCCCCCTCTATAAGACCCCTCTCAAGAGAGGCAACCCCCTAACGAGAGACTACTGTATCTTACACCAAGGCATTTTTATCATCTTGTTCCCTCTCACCAGAAGTCATCCCTCTTATAAAGCCATCTTTTAATTGCTGAAGGGGTGGTCTTATAATGGGGTGGACCACTGTATAAGAAAATTACAATCTGAATTTTTTATTTGTACTTCCTTGGATACTACAGACTTTGATTTCAGCCAAGAGTTGCATATATCTGGTGCAAGGCCAGGCATGTATAGAAATGGTACATGTATTTTGATATATGGACTTTTTTCTCTCTTTTAACTATACCCATCTGGCTAAATGTCTTTCCCTGTTTTATCTGCATATTAAGTGTATTAATATATGTGTTAAGAGTGCAGAACCTCAGAAATAAATTCATAAAAAAGAATGTATTTACTTTCTTCTACAGATCTGGAATACATCAGAAAAGTCCATCTTGATCCAGGATGTGAGAGGCCATGTGTCCGTAGATACCACAGTGCGCTCATGTACAATGGCAGGATGTATGTATATGGTGGATTTGTTGATATTAAAGGATCTAGCTCCGAACTGTGGACTTATCATGTGGGTATGTAACACAATGATATTGCTGCTGTTGTTGTCATTGTGATTATCATTGAACTGGATGAATAAAGTGAAAACTAGCAGATGCCATGTTTTTTATTGTCAAGATAACACTAAAAAGTTTTGTATTTTTGGCAGTAATAATAATAATAATAAAAATGACTTTATTTAGAGAAGGTAACTCAATTAGTTAAAGGAACTAATCTACTTTGAGGCCTTCTGTTATGTACTGTATATACAGCACAATGTGACAACAATTAGGTTTAACACTAAAGAATAGAGTTATTCTGAAAAACAAATGAAGTTTCAAGCTCATAACACATGCACAAGCACCAGTGAGCACATACAACTTAATAAAATATATTGTATTGAAAAATTCATCTGTGAAAAAGATATATAAGCAGAGAAAAGCAGGTGGTATTTATATTATTTAGAACTGTTTGACTGTCTTAAGATTTCATCCATTTAAGACATTGATTATGAAAGGAAGAAATGCAAAAAGCCTGCCTTATGTCACTAGGAATAGTGTTCCATACTAGTATATTAGTATATTGAAAGCTCTTTTTAAATAATTCCTTCTTTGGCTTTGATATAATGTAATTTTTACTTCAGGTAAATTCTCCATGTTTCTCCCTCATTATTTACGCTGTTGTTGAGAATGCATGATTTCATGTTACATGCACAAGCAGATGATTCTAGTGCAGAAACACATTTGTCCTAGCTGGGTTTGAGATTATATTATGGCCTACAGTGTGCATGAGCGGCTGCCATTTTTCTCCTAGCTCTGTTGGCGTGCATTAACTGAAATTTTTATAACGAGTGGAAAATCAGTCTTTCAATGGTCCATGCACATCTTCCTTAAAGTGATATCTGGGATGCAATTGTCACCACATTATATATGAAATATCTCTGATTTTGTTGAGTATAGGTTCTTTATGGGGTTGAAAATCGCAAGTTTTAGGGATTTTCATGCATTGTGTGAAGGGTGGTTGGTGTGACTCTAAAGGGGTTAATTATAGAAGGATTAGGTCCACTGTGCTAATCTTTTTACTGATTAGGTTTCTCCATTCTCTGATGAGTTTGAAAATGTATAGGTGAAAGGTCAACATAAATTTGGCTAAAATGGCTATGTAGAAATCCCATACTATAAGCAGGTGTAAGCCTGTCGATTGGAAATTTCAAAATATGCGAACAAATATTGATCAGATGAAAAAAATTAGATATTTGGCAAATATTTCTGCTGAAAAAAGTTTGTTGTGCAACCTATTTGCTACCTTGCCCATTTCAAAAGGATTTTTCCATGTAGGAGGTGTCTTAAATTTGACCCTGTTTGTTCTCCAGACAGGTAGGCTAAAGATATATCTTGATTTTAATTATCTTTATTGAACACTCATTACTTTCAATAGTTAGAAATTACCGCTATTAGCATTGATTGTCTGGTGAAAAACCCATTGTTAACTCGTGTGCATGACACAATTCTTAACTGCAATTTTCCAAGTTAAACAATCTGCCAACTCTACAATATGTTATGCTTTATTATCAAATGAAAAATCTGCTTACATAGCTTGTGTCTCTAATAAATTTCACAGTCAATAAAGTATTTGCATCTGACCACATGGAAAGCCATTGGTGCTCACATAAAGAATGCCCTCTTTATTTATATCTCAATATCTGTCTCAGTGACACAAAGCAACAAGTAAAGAAATCTCTTTATTTTATCAACTTTTGTTTTGTTTTAAAGGTAGGGTCTTCATTTTTCCAAACATATATTTATATTTGTTTTTGTCAGTCAGTGTTAAAATTATTACTTTATGCAACACAAATTTAACATGAAAATATTTAAACCTGGAATTTTGTTTTTAAAACAAAATCACCAATCACTTCCTTGTACAACCCTATTCACTTGTCTGTTTGCAGATGATATTTAAATTTTATTGTTCATTACTTTAGATTTTTTAAATTATGCATCAAATTCATATGAATCATAAGATTAATTAGCAGTGGAGTTTTAGTTTGTGTTGCAACTATTACAGTAGTGCATACTTGTTCAAAATTGTAATTAATGCTAAAATACTTCTCATACATGTACATGTGCAAATATGCACAAATCCATTCATCAATTTTCTCACAATATTTTCTTAAAAGCCCTTTTTTCAATATAAAAAATAAAATGATGCTATTTAGCCTTAAGCCAAATTATTTTTGACTTAAACTTGATAGTTGTAATAAAATGCTTTAAAAGAATTACCTTAGATAAAACGAATTTTCAGTGGATTTGGTTGTGGCAACAACAAGAAATTGGCAAAATCAGTGGCAAATTTATTCCAATCCCAGGACCAGCCCTGCTATAAGAACAATGATAGGTCTGTGAGACATTTTAATTGTAGTGACAAAATGTGAGATAAAACAGTATTCAGTCTTTTTGTACATGGATCTTAGGGATTCATATTAGGTGTTCGAATTATCCAGGATTTTGCAATAGCAGAGTTCATTATAGCAAAGGACCTCATGATGTTTTCATTTGTGACATATAGTTAATTGCCATTTAGACTTTGTACTTACTTTTTGATAGAGAATATTTTTTCCTCTCCACTAATAGAAAACTATATTTTGTACAGTTTGACTCAAATGGTTGAGATTAGGCAACTGGAAATGCCTATGAGTGCCCTTACCAAATATTTTTCACATAAATGGTTGGAATTGGGCACCTGGCAGTGCTGATGAGGGCCCTTTCCCAATAAAACTGATAGCAATGATATCAAGAAAGTCAGTAATTTGTTTCAGTTAATCAGTGTTTATCTTATAATATTCTGTTTTCACTTGTATGCACTTTCCTTGAGACCTTAATAAATAACTAAAAAATCATTGATTGAGATAAGGTTTATATTTTAGCTTTTCAAAACTCGTGGTCAAACAAGAATTCAGAGTAAACACAAAACCTACAGTGGTTCCCCCTGTGATGAAAAGAATGGCCTTATAAGATGGTGGTCTCTTGGGGGAGTTTCAAAGTGGTAAAATATGTACTAGATGTACCTCATTGTAGGATACAGTGAGAGGGCCTAATGGTCACAGACAACTAATTGTTTTATAATATATGGAGCCAGGATATATGTGGGGGAATATTAAATACCATATCTAAAAGTACGAAAGATTGCTGATTGGCTGAAAATAACTACTGGTAAAATTAACTTAATTTTTTCAGAAGAACCCTAAATAGGGGTAAATTGTATGCAATATAGGCTTGAACCTAAATGATTTTCATTTCATTGCTATTGCCACACAGTTACTACCATATGTCAATCGGGTGATCTCACTATGCTGGATTTGAATAGTGGGCATCTACAAGGGAATTTTTTCTTAAAAAATGGACCATGCAGCATATAATTTTTAAAGTTTACTCATGGATAGATAAAAATAATGAGGACTTTGTATAGCGCCTAATCTTTAGAAGCTCCAAGTGCTTTACAACATTAGATAACACCTAAAACATATAATGATATGATTACGAAAAACAAACACCATGAAATTAGAATACAAAAACATGCTGAAAATAGTTAGGGTAAGGAAACATTATTAAGTCTTTAGGTCTATTCTTGCAGTCGAAATAGGTGAGTTTTAAGAGCACTCTTGAATGAGATCACTGTGTCTTTGTGTCTAAGTTCAGTGGGCAATTCATTCCACGTTGCTGGGCCCTGGTATGCAAAAGAACGTCTGTATGACTTCATTTTGATAGTGGGAATAATGAGAATACGAGTGTTGGAAGAGGAGTGTAATTATCTTGCTGGTGTGTACACATGGGTGAGGTGAGATAGGTATGTTGGACTGGAGCCAGTCATTGAAATGTAGCACAGAGAACACATTTTGTGTTTGATTCTGGATCTAATGGGTAGCCAGTGTAGGGTACAGAGCAGGGGGGAGGTGTGCTCTGTTCGTGGTACTCTAAGAATGATCCGAGCAGCTGTGTTTTGAACTTTTTGAAGTTTCTGGAGTAGATACTGAGACGAACCAGATAGAACTGAGTTACAATAGTCCAGTCTTGAAAGTACTAAGGAACACACAAGTGTTTTAGTGGCATCAACTGAAAGATAATTGCGAATGGAGCTGATGCGTCTCAGCTCAAGATATGCAGCCTTGCAAATGTTCATGACATGTTGGTGCAACGAGAGAGTACTGTCTAGAGTAACACCTATGTTTCGTACTGACTGTGTGAATTTAATGTTGGTGTTGCTGATATTTATTGTTTGAGGTAAAGGATGTGAATGAGAAAGTCTTTGTGTTGTAATCAGAATGGCTTCAGTTTTATCATCATTCATCTGCAGCTTGTTACATGTCATCCATGATTTCACATCGGAAATACAGCTCTCTACACCTTGGATGGTAGCATCAACTTCAGTTGGGTGGCTCGATTTGTATATTTGGGTGTCATCAGTGTACAATTGGTGAGACACTGGATGACGATCTATGACACTTGAGAGCGGCTGAGTGTATAGAATGAAGAGAACAGGTTCAAGAACAGAACCTTGTGGAACACCAAAACATAGATCAACTGGGCTGGAGTGTTTTCCATTTGCGGACACAATTTGTGTCCTGTTGACCAAGTATGACTTGAACCATAATAAGGCTGTATCATGAAATGCCAAATACATGATGGAGACGGTGAAGTAATATATCATGGCCTATTGTGTCAAATGCTGCAGACAAGTCAAGGAGGGTGAGGACTGTAATCTTTCCACTATCCAAAGCAGAGAGAAGGTCGTTAACTACTTTCCGAAGGGTAGTTTCGGTACTGTGGCGAGGGTGATATGCAGACTGTACATTGCTAAAAAGACTGTTTGAATTCAGATGAGATACAAGTTGGGATAGAACAACTTTTTCTAAGATTTTTGACATGAATGGGAGGTTAGAAACTGGGCGGTATTTCTTTAAATCATTATGGTCAAGTGTTGGTTTCTTCAGCAGAGGCTTTACAGTGGCAGTTTTGAAAAATGATGGGAATTCCCCGGATGAGAGAGAAGTATTAATAACATCAGTTAGTGAAGGCAATATTGGATCTAAGCACTCAAGCAGCAGTGATGTCGGAATCGGATCAAGCTCACATGACTTTGGGGCACTCTTCATCATGATTGTACGTACTAAATCCATAGAGACCGGTTCAAATGCTGCTAATGGTTGCCGCTGAAATTCTGTATCGCAACTGTATGGCGATGACGAGTCAATTGAAATTGTGTTGTCAAGCTTTTCTCTAAAGGTTTGTACTTTGTCATGGAAGAAATTTGCAAAGGGGTCGGGAAGGTCGACTGGAGAGAAGGTAGTGGATCATGTGTAGGATCTACTATATATACTCGTGTATAAGCTAATAGCAACTGCAAACTGCATAGACCCAGATCTGCTGTTGCATAATGCGCTGGCAGATCTGGGTCTATGCAGTTTGTAAGGACTAATCAGTAGAACAAACAACATAGACCTTGATCTGCTGGCGCATTATGCAATGGCAGATCAGGGTCTATGTTGTTTGCATTTTGGACCTGGCTTACATTTGAGTATACATGGTAAGCTTGTTTTGCCAGTCTTACTATGAAAGTGTAGTCATTTTGCAAAACATTAGCATTATGGTCTGTGGGAATTAAATTAGTTTTCTGTGTCATATAGCAACAAATACACCAACAAAATGGACTCAGTTAAAATATTCCCAATCGTTTTCTTGCCCATTTTATTGGCCAATTAGGGTAAATTTGTTTTTGATTTTTAAGAATAAGTTGTCTGTTGTATATGTTTTAGACACTTTTACTTAAAGCACCAATTATTAGTCACACTGGATTTTTAAAAAATGTATGCTAGGATAGGTTAATAAAATGCTATATAATGCATTTTGTCAGCAGTGCTATCAACAACACTTGTCCCCAAAAATCTGTCTATCATGAAAATTGAGCACATAAACGTATCACAGAGTGGAGTTTTGAGAAAGTTATAGTGATGTAATAATTGAGAAAATATAAATTACATTATTAAATGTTTTAAACAAGTTTTGTGGAAAAATGAAAAGATAATAATTTTGATTATGTCATATGTTATTATTGCTATAGTCCTAGCTAAGGCTTACAAAGCTCTTAGATCTGTATTCCATAAATTATGTGGCTAAGTAGGTACAAATATCTGCCCTACTATAGAAGCAGTGTTAGATGACAAGGTGTAACATGTAAGCTGTATTACCTAAAGAGACTGTAAGCCAGTGGTAACTGTAGGGGTCTGTACTAGAGAGGAAGTTGGACATTTTGTGGAGAAGTGGCCAGGACATACAAATCATTTGGTCACACCAAGTCCCCATATGGTTAGGCTACCTGTAGAGTGTACAGATGGTAGGGGACACATGGAAATCTTAGGAAGCATAGTAATTCTTCCTTCCCTTCTAGGGAACATTAGTTATAGCTAGAAGTTATAATCTATCAATCAATGTCATTATGAAACTTGGAATATAAAGTTAGATGCAGGTCTTAGTGAGTGGGAGAGAAGGGGAGTCAGTGAGTTTAGTCAGTGCATTAATCAGTTAGTTGTGCAGCTCAGTGAGTTCAGTTTGGAGTAGATTTATAGTGATCAGTTTAGTAGAGTGATCACCATGAATGAAGTCTTCATTTGTATACACTGGATATAAAGGAGTTTTAATATGTTACAAAATGTAGACCATAGAGATGGTGAAATTCTACAGAATATAATGTGTTGACTATGGACAGCATGAGGTGGACAGTTGATGTATTACTATAATTATACAATGTCTGTGAATAAATATGTCATGAACCAGAATGCAGTGTTGTGAGCTAATTCCCCAGAGTACACTAAATCCCATCACTCACCCAGTGATAAATGTAAAAGTAACAATTCTCAACTTTCAAAAGTTGAACTAGATGGTTATAATTATTAAAGGTTAAGGAAGAAAAAGTACAGATTTTATAGTAAAGTCTGTCTAAAAATATAGCATTTTTTGCTATTTTGTCAAACCAGGTACAGGTACCCAGAAAAATTGGACCATTGACAAGGTTATGTTATCACTATTGGTTAAGTTTGTATCTTGCATCTGTAACCTAGCAAATAATTTAAAATACATTTTAGCTTATTTTTCCCCAATTTTCATCCATTTTCTCAAATGTTTGCCTGATTTTATTATGGGTGGATCTTTCTCCACCTTGGGTACAATGACATAATTGGTTGAGAAAATGTCTTCCTTTGATAATCTACAAAATTTTAATCTTAGGTTTTATAAATGCCAAAAAGGACCATTTGGTTTTTCAAAGGTAGTGAAATTTGAAAACTGAAGGAGACATGGGTTCCAGGAGCTATTTCCCTTTTCTATGACAATCCTTGAACATACACCTCATACAAATATTTGCCAGACATACTTCTCTAAAGGAAGAAAGGCAGGTGCTACTGATTTTATGCAAGCACATTCGGTGATATTAAGTAATGTTTTTAAAAAAAAAAAAATTGAATATTTTATATCGACTAGGAGCCTCTGTAACAATCCCAGATTTCCTCGCTTTGTTAGAGTCGTGTTGCAGTGTGCATTGTAATTCATTTAGTTTAAGATATACACTGCAAAGCCTAAAAAAAAAACAATACTTCTCTTTGTAAATATGAAGAAGTTTGAGGGGAGAAATATATTCTTTTGAAGAAACTTTTTGTCAAAATGGTAATTGCAAGACAACTATGCTTTTGCAGGAGGGTTCTGGGAAATATGCTGTTGGCTATGAATAATTATTTGGAAGTAAAATTGGGTTTTAGGACTCAGGTAACTAATTATTTTATGAGCCATGGAACCAGCCTACACGTTGTGGAATATTAAATACCATATTTTAAAGAATGAAAGGTGGCTGAAAATAATTACCAGAAAAAATTCACGTATTTTTTTCAGAAGAAGCCTATGTATGGGTATATTGTAGTAATTGTAGGCTTGAACCTAAAACCATTTTCATTTATTGATGTCACTGCACAGGTATTACAGAATGTAAATGAGGACTGATTTTGATGGTGGGCACCTGCAAGAGAATTTTTGAGCCATTTTCTGTTATCATTTTCATCAATTTAAACATTTACTTTTGAATAGATCATGTATAAGCATGTTCTGCTGGTCTTACCACAAATGTATAGTAATTTTTAAAAAACATAAACATTACAATGTATGGGAATTGATGAAATTGTCTGTTCCGAATATAAGAGAATTATTTAACAAATTACAAAGTATTTGATTCTTAAATTTACAAATGATTAGGGACTTATAATCCAAGAATTCCTTTTTGTCTTGTCTTTTTTTTGTTGAGAAATCAGTGTCAGCAGGTACAGCATGAACTAAATGTTAAGTTTTTGTGCAAGCATCACATATCAAAACTACCAGTAGGATTTTGATGAAACTTGCTATACTGAATGTTGATGGAAGGGAATTCCTTTTTTTTATCAAAGTGAATTCCCATAAGTAGACACACAAGTGAAGAGCTGGGAGAGGCAAAAGGTCACCCCTAATTTCTACATTTTTTAATAGAATTCAGTACACATTTGCTGTGAAGTATGATTCTGTCTTTGGAATATTACAGAAGTACCTAGGTGACATTCTTTTCAAACCAACATTACTTCTGGATCATGCAGATATACTGTCTTTACACTCAGGAGCACAGTTCCAGAGTCATAACTTGGAAACTTTTGAGGTTCCCCACTCTATAACCATCTATATACTCTTTCTCTGCATATAAATGTAAAAGTGTTTATGCAGCCAATATTTGCCTCTTGGATCCCTCCCTACCCACTGGGGACTGGCCCCAAGGTCCTAACTTAAAAACTGTTCATAGGCTGACCCTAAAAAGGCAATTACCTTTGTACATGTAATCAGCTTTGGCCCCTGGGTCTGTCCATACCCTCTGGGACCCATCCCCCGGGTCATAACTTGGAAATTATTGAAACCCTAACCTATAAACTTATATTCACTTTCATTGCATGATAAGGTCAAGTCACCTTTAAAGCAATCATTTCGCCCCTTCATCTCTTCATACCCACCCAGCCCATTGGGAGTGGCTTCATGGACATAACTTGAAAACTATTCCCTTGAAGTATATGTACACTTTTGTGGCATGCAAAGTGGAATTCAGTGTATAGTAACCAACAAAAAGGCTATAGGCTGAGCCCCCCCCCTCCCTGAGCCCCCCCCCCCCCCAAGTCAAGACATAGTGTCATGAATGTATCTACTTAATTTACATAATTTGTGTGAAGTATGTATACTTGGCATGCTGATAGTCCATGTTTGATTATATCCCCTTCACAGATGCAGAAGAATGGGAGCAAATCTCAGTAAGACAAAGTGGTCATGATGGATCCCCAGGTGGTCTTCATGGCCACTCTGCAGTTACACACCGGGAACAAATGTGGATCTATGGAGGCATGAGCGATCTCAATGTCAAATCTGACCTCTGGAGGTTTTCTTTTGGTAAGCATTTAATTTAAAGTTTTCAATTGATTTTCAGACCCTTGTGGAAATTGATCAGCAATTCTTTAAGCAAATATGCGTACACCATAGTAAAAAGATGAAAGACTTAATGATCTTCAGGGCTTGGAAAATGAACCCATCCACTGGTCCGAACAAGTCAGGGCATGGAAAATGAACTCATCCACTGGTCCTAACAAGTCAGGGCTTGGAAAATGAACTCATCCTCTGGTCCTAACAAGTCAGTGCTTGGAAAATGAACTCATCCACTGGTCCTAACAAGTTAGGGCTTGGAAAATGAAATCATCCACTGGTCCTAACAAGTCAGGGCTTGGAAAATGAACTCATCCACTGGTCCTAACAAGTCATTCATCCTGCAGGCATAGTTGCAATGTTAACATTTTTTTAGGCTCAGTCTGATCAAAAAATTAATTAGGTCAGTAAAAGATTATGTTGTTGTTATTGGTTTTAATGTCACTTTTAACACATTATTAGCTGTATCACATAAAGAAAATGGGAGATAAATGCCTTTCTTCTTCAAATATGTTACCCGATCATAATACCTTAGGGAGAACTACTGCTCCCTTGCAAATCCAGCCCTCCCAGGCTAAAACTTTTTAGATAAAAAGCTAAAAATTATCTGCCAACCTAGCTGGCAGTTAGATAGAGTGATCTCCCCTTGATACAGGGATTGGGGAGCCAAATCCTGTGAATACTTCAGTTACTACTTCCACTCATGCCAAGTAGCACGTTCTCTACAGACAGAGAGGCCTCAATCCACATACAAGTATTCTGGAAGTTTTCTACCTTTAAACAGGTTGGAGGAGTGTTCTCTTTGAAGGGAAGTATACTCCATCTCAATTTTCCAATTTTTCTTTCTTCTTTCTTTCGACGACAAAGTTCTTTGTCTTTCTTTAGAATTATAACTTTGCCATCCTCACACACTTAGGTGCCTTGGTATGTAATCACATGGGTCATTAGTGTGTCCCCTCACATTGCTGTAGCTTTATTTTATATGCAGGTATTGTGTGTGCTCTAGAAAACCCAACTATATTGCTATATAGTTTCCGCTGTGGTAGGGTACATACAGGTAAGTTTTATATTCATAGTTTAGTCATAGTGTCCACTTCGTAGTTACTATAAGTGATGCTTCGGTGATTTTACCTGTATAGGCAGTCAATTGGCCTTTCCTGCAGGTAACTTTTATTAGAATTTATATTTTGTAACGTTCACTTCATAAGTATTAATAGCGACGCTCCAATACTCTACCTGTATTGGTTGCCATGTGTGCCCATTTAGAGGTACAATATCATAGTGTGTAGCTCTGCACATACACTCTCTGATTTCATAAAGCAGGACGCGTGCCAGGCTACACCTGTATATATTGTTTGCTCTGTTTTGTCATACAGATTTAGACCATGGGCAAGACCAAGTGTAAGCTTTGTAAACATTGGAAACATGGGACTGACAACCCCTCTACATGTGTAGCTAGCTTTGGTTGCCAATCTATGAATACATGTCAGACTTGCACATTGTGGACCGAAAGTCAATGGGCTGCAGTACTGGGGGTACTAAAGAGGAAGGTGCAGAAGCGCACCTCAAGGGATGAAGACATCATCAGTATACAAGCTGATGTCATGGTGGTGAATGACTTGCTTCTCAACAGGTATCGCACTCCACATAGTTCATCAACCACGAAGCGATACTAGCTATCAAGTCAATGACAGCTCGGGCTCCTCCCTCACCACCGCATCATGATAAACCTTTCTTGGCAGAACCAGTAGGCTGTTTACAGCATAGGCTCGACACTCAATCACCTTTATCATCTGCCATTGAGTGAGATCGAGATCAAAACAAACCACCTCAGTTACTGTCTCGCACTTCAGATATACGGACCGGCTATGTGGATCAAATATCCCATACCCTGTCCCAACTTAATGAACTGGACGTCATGCCAACTACAATGGCCCTGTTCCGCCATGACCAGACTCTGCCATATGGCTCTGATTGCAACGGGTCACCACCTCAGTCAATCATACATTGTAAGCCAAAAGATGGAAGGCCTTTATTGACTACATTGGAGTGAGATCAAGATAAAAGCAAGCCTACTCAGATATTATCTTGCACATCACCTGTATGTACCAGTTTTGTGGATCAAATATCCCCTAACCTGTTCCAACACAAATAATAGGACAATGTCATGCAAGATAGAATGGCACTGTTCCATCACAACCATACACTGCTATACATCTCAGATCGCAACAGGTCACCATCACAGTTGATCTTACCATTTAAGCCAAAAGATGGAAGGTCTTTGTCCAGTTTGCCTATTCCACTGCACAAGGCACTCTCATGGATCAGCCACAGGTCACTCATGTACCTGGTGCACAGTTTAGTGCCCCAATACACAGGATATGGATTCACTGCATTCTCATGCCTTTGCCACTCAAAGGGAGCACTCGCTTAGTGATTGTTTGGAAATAACTGTATCCCAATCAGGACATTCTGCGAGCATGGTGGACCGCCCCTTTAGACAATATTCTCCAGCTTCATCTCAGATTGTGCAGCAGGCATCAGTGTCACCCCGTTCATCTAGAGACGACAAAGTATGCTCACAAGCTCTATCGTCTTTGCTAGATCTCACTATGACATGAGAAGACTCTGCCTTCTGAGCGTCAGTCGAGGAAGTCTTTTGCTTGTTGCTACCATAGTTTTGTTCTCCTCCTCCTTCTCCATCAGCACTTTGGTCCAGAGTTTCAGCATCTGTTGACATGCTAATCAACAAACACTAACCAGCATTCAACTGTTATCACTATCGGGTCAAGTGGCTGACTTGGAGAGCATTACAGAGACATAGCAGCCATGGGAATGGCGAAGTCCTTGTCAGTAAGCACATCAGATGCCATGTTGTACGGTACAAGTAGGGACCAGTTTTGTAGATTACATATCCCATAAGCTGCTCCAGCATAAATGAATTTGACAAGGTTATGGAGGATACAATGGCCCTGTTCCATCACTATCACACTCTGCCATCTGAATCTGACTGCACGATGTCAATAACGAATCTGATCCTGCCTATTATGTTGAATTATGGGCCCTCTTATGTTGATCAATATCTCGTATGCCATCCCGACATCAGTGCACTGGCAATCTTAGGGCTCAGTCTACCCATGAAAGTGCCACAATTGATAACGTTTATGGAGGATAAAATGGCTTTTTTCCTTCACGATCGGATTCCACAATATGTATCAGATTGCACGAAGTCAATACCGAAGATCTTGCCTATTAGGTGTAATGATAGGCCTGACTACGCTGTTCAGTATCTCATATAGTGCCACAATGCACCCAGCTCACTCCATGGCCAGTTGTGCCACAGTATCTAGTTAATATGGGCTCTTCTTGGGGGAAACAGTCCTGCAGATCCAATACAAGTTCAAACCCACGGTTCTTGAGAATCAATATGGATAAAAGCAGAGACAAGGGGATCATTTCACCCCAATTTCTCTCCATGCCATCATATATAGATCGCTTATGGTCAATACCAAACCCAATCTACCTTTCAAATATGCCTGAGGGGACTGCTTATGATGATCTAATATCACATATTCTGTCCCTGCATCTGTACACATACCCTTACTGGGAAAAGACATCAAGTTGGTGGAGACATACTGTATAGTATCACAACAGTTCCATGCCACTCTGTGACCACTTAGTGTCTTTGTGCCCAGTTGCTGTTCTGGACCCAGGGCAGCCGATAGCCAAGTTACCGGTAAGTGCTATGAACCTGGCCCCAAAGAAGGAAACAATGACCCTGTTTCATCAAGACTGAACTTTGCCATCTGATGGAAATCACATACAGTTTCTTGTGCCTAAGGGGATGGGTGACAGAGATCCAATGTCCTGTATCCCTCCCCAGCACCGTAACGTGGGCTTCTGTATCACAATCACATTGTCTATTCCCTCCCAGTACTGAACTGATATGACCACTGTATCTAAGTGCCGATCATTTCAAAGCCAGCATCAATTCTTGCAAGAATCGTATTACAGCCCGACAATTCCTCCTGAACAGAGTATGTCTCCCGCAGGAACATGCATTGAAGTCATTTCAACGGAGGCTTAAATTCTTACAAAGAACTGTCTCTCAGCCTGAGAATCCTTCGCCTACAACGTTTACTCAATGCGACAGTGGACATCATTGTCCTAGGTCACCTATTTATTAGGCCATGCCAAATGATACTGTTGTCTCAATGGTGGCCGAAATGTTGCTCCTTGTAACAAACATTGCATATGAGGTACCATCTCAGGGAATGGGAGAACCTCACTTGGCTTACATTGGGTAGTTCCTGGCAGGTACAACCTTCTAGTTGACAGTTTGTATGGATGCGAGCACAACAGGCTGGGATGCACATCTCCTATCATCATTCCAGGAGGCCAGTGGACAATGGCTCACTCAGGATTGTGTGTTGCATATCAATATCCTAGATATGAAAGCCATGTGGAAAGCATTCCATTGGTGGCAAGAGAATCTACATGGAAAGGGCATTCTCATTCTTTCCAACAACTCCTCTGTGGTGAATTACCTCAGAAGGCAAGGGGGAACAAAATCTCCAGACCTTTACATTCATCTTTGGGAATTTCTAAGCTGGTGTCTTCAATGACAAATCCATGGACAAGTTCGTTATATTCCAGGCTTACTACAGGTATTAGAAGACTCGCTGTCCCTGAAGAATCAACTAATACAAGCAGAAAGGTCGCTTCATCCCTCAGTTTTCACTTGCATATGTGCCCGCTAGGATCGACCACTGGCAGATCTATTGGCGACATTGGGAATGCAAAACTCGTAACCTTTGTCTCACCAGCCCCAGATCCAAAGGCCAGTGCAGTTGACACTATTTCCATAGATTGGAACGGCTTGGACGCATATGCTCACTCTCTAACACACCTGTTTCCAAACATGATACAGAAAGCAAGAGAATTGGAGTGTTGCCTCATCCTGATTGCTCCACTGAAGTGGGAAAAAAATCGGGGATCAATGACCTCATCAATGTAGCAGTGGAAATCCCCAGGAAATAGAGATATTTCCTTGTTGGCTAAAGCAGCCACGATGGCAGGTGTTCCATCCCAATCCAGAGTTGTTGAACTTGCATGTCTGGAACATACTCAACATGCCCTCAAGAACAAACAGTTCTCTCATCAAGTGGTGGAGATAATCGCTCGAGCGAGATGGGCCTCCACTTTGAAAGTGTATGAGGAGAATGGAAAATTTTCACACAATCGTGTGAGTATAAACACATTACGCTGCTGAATGCATCAATACTTCAAATAGCTAACTTACTACTTTGGCTCTTTGACAAGAAACAGTTAGCACCAATCATGATAAAAGGCTACCATTCCACGATCTCCAACATGCTGTGTCATCATGGAAGATAGGATATCAGACAAAACAAGACCTATCAGCGGAGCTGTCAAGTTCGAGTTCACACATCCAAAGGCATTGGCTTTGTGCCCAAAGTGGAATCTATCTTGTGTGCTAACCTGGCTGAATAAGATACCATTTGAACTGCTCTCAGTGGCTTCATTGGTTCACCTCTCATATTAGACCTGTTTCCTACTCACACTAGTGATGGCAGGTAGAATCAGCGAGATACATGCTTTATCAATTGACCTCAACTACTTGCAGTTTCGACAGGATGGGTCAGTATCACTCATGACAACCTCTGCTTTCATTGCCAAGAACAGGCTCCATTTCATGGGGAATCAGACTTTTTTAGTGAAATCACTGTCTACTCTGGATACTTCATCTCAAGGTTGTCTATAGGACCCAGTGTGAGCTCTGAAGTGACACTTGACCAAGCCGGTGCATTGAGGAGATCCTGCCTCTTCTTATCCCTCAGAGAATGAAAGGATGACATATCAGCACAGGCACTTTTGTCCTGGATAAAATGGGTTATTTGCTCTGCATATTTGGAAAAAAACCCAGAACTGATGAATTTGCTACACATTTCAGCTCATGAAGTTAGGGCAGTCACCACAAGCATTGCATTTAAGCGAAACTTTTCCCTAACTGACATTATCCATGCCGTGGGATGGAGGTCAGAGTCCACTTTCTCCAACTTTTATCTCAGAGATCTTTCATCCCAAAATGCTCAGCTCGACCTGGTAGGACCTATAGCCATGGCACAACAGGTTCGCTTCTTGGGTCATTCGACGGCTTCATAAGGATGCAGCTTCACGACTTACGCTGGATTTGCGGGAGAGAACAATTTTCCCTTTCAAAGCCACTCCCTGACAGATGGTGTCTATTCTCCAGTCGGGTTATCTAGAAGCTGTCTCACATACCTTAGGGGACCAGAGATGGCCTCTAAGGGATATGGGGATGTGACTCCCTCCACCTCTTACCTATTCTCCTAAGGTATTATGATCGGGTAATATATTTAAAGAAGAAACCAATTTTATCTAGTAAAATATGTTTCTTCAATAATACTTACCTGATTATAATACACATACACCCTCCCAGTCTCCCTGCAGTTACATCCATATAGAGAGTGTGCCTTCCACTCCAGTAGTAACTGAAGTATTCACTGGATTTGGCACCAATCCCTGTATCAAGGTGAGATCACTCTATCTAACTGCCACCTATGGGGGCAGATAACTATTAGCTTTTTAGCTGAAAGGTTTTAGCCTGGGAGGGCTTTATTTGCGATGTATTGGTAGTTCTCCCTAAGGTATTATGATTGGATAAGTATTATTGAAAAAACATATTTTACTAGAAAATATTGGTTTCCCAAGGGCATTCTGAGGCAACTGACCTGGATTGACCTGGGTGGGTATCAAATCTGCAGCCGTTGGATTATGAGTCTGACTCTCTACAAACTGAGCTACAGAGGCTCCCCACCTCCCCATACCAGATGAGTGAGATGGTAGAGTGTGATGGGAGATACTTTTGTTAAATATAATTTGGTCTGTTCTCAATGCACTATATAATATTAATTTTCAGGCTGCTAGAATTCAGAAATTTAAAAGTTTTATTTTGTGGAATTCATCTATCTTATGAAACACAATCCTACCCTATTAACTGTTTTTCTCCCCCATTTTACTGCAATTTAAAGTTACCAGGAATAAGCTTTGTATGCCCTATCAGTTTTGTTAATGCTTCTTGCATTTACAATAAATGTTGTAATTGAGTTAAATTTAAGCACCTGGTAAGTACAGTATAGAAATTCAAGATGATTTAAATTCCCTGAATAGGTTCATTTGTTGTATGAATGATAAAACAGAAACTTACACTATAATTGATTTTTTTTTTTCCTGACTCAAGCCTCCAAATGTTGGGAGAAAATAAAGCTGAAATATGGACCACCAGTCCTCACTGGCCACTCAGCAACTGTGGTAAGCCCTCCCTCTGTGTGCCTGCCTGTCTGTCTGTGTCTGTGTTATACTTTTATTAGTATGTTTTCACAGTCATGTGGAAAAGAAACAAATTTTAAGAAAAATTCTCAGTTTTATAACAACCTGGAAATCCTTTGGAAATAAGGACAAAAGTATTAAAATGTCATGCGAAAAAATCAAAGACTTTGATAAGTCTTCCCAAAATGGATATATAATTGAAACCAATAAAATATTTTTAAGAGATTTATGCTTTTGAATAAATTTATGCTTAATGCATCATACTAATTTCACATTTTCAAAAGGAACACTGCAGTAGGGTAGTATATCTTTTCCTCTAGAGCTCTTTCAGTGTTTCACCTGGGACGTCCCTTTTTGCTGAACTTGCGCAAAATGGACACCATGTCTCGCAAAAAAAGAGATTGATTGCACCAAAAGTGGCCCAAACAAAATAAACAAAGTGTGTTTTATTTTACTTTAATCTGTTACAAATGCGCTAACCAATTATTAAATGTCTGAATTGCTCAGTGATTGTTTTTATGAAAATGAACAAAATCCATCAAGTGATCTTTTCTGATTGCACTGGTCGCTATGCTCAGATTTTCTTTTTTCCCCTATTCTCCTAATCCCATATATGGCAAAACTCTGGATCATCCAGAAATACTCATGTACTCAGTATATCCCATAATATTTATTGGTTGAGAGGTTAAGAATAAGCTTGGCATGCTACCAAATTGTAGTAGTCTTGATGAAAATATAAAACAAATTCAAGTAATGTATTGAGGTAAGTTTCACTCCTGTTCTATTAATATTTTTGATTGGAAGAAATATTTTTTATCTCTGTGAGTTATGAAAGCTCGTACTTTCAGTCACATGATGCAATCTTGCAATAGCATCATTTATCATTAGTAAAGGGGCGAAGTTTTGCTAAGAGGTACCATATATACTCACATATAAGCCCAGTCCAAATGCAAACAACATAGACCCTGATCTGCCGTTGCATGTGCCAGCAGATCAGGGTCTATGTTGTTTGTTCTACTGATTAGTCCTTACAATCTGCATAGACCCAGATCTGTCAGTGCATAATGCACCGGCAGATCTGGGTCTATGCAGTTTGCAGTTGGTATCGGATTATTTGTGAATACATATGGTAGATATGGAACTGATTTCTTTACTGCAGTATTATGCTTAGATCATGAAAATGATAAAAATGACTGCAGATATGATGACTCTAGATAAGAAGATGGTAAAATCCACAAAAACTGAGACAAAGTCAAACAAAAAGTGAAACTAATGATTAAGAATTGGTTTCCAAAATGGCGGAACCAAAGAAGATAAACATTATCACACCCTTAAGAAATCACTTGAAAACTGAAACACCACAAAGACTAATGACTTTAATGTTGGAGGGCCTCAAATTGTAGACTTCAGCTTCTTTTGTGCTGTTAGAATCTGGTCAGAGGCATCAAAGAGGAGAATCTTAAAGTAAAGAAGGTTATTTATTTCGATGTTCATGCAAATAATATGTAAAATAGATTATGTAAATGATATCTCATTTTATTATGAGGTTGGCCCATTATGATCACACCATTGGCCCACTTCAAACGAAGGGATCCAATTGGCCCCATTTTTTACAGACCTGGCTGAAACACTGCTTTTTGGAGCCTTTGTTAGAATCTTAAAGTTTCTTTTGAAGTCACATGGGCCACTAAATTTTAATTTACCAAATATAGTAGTTTCCCTTGATAAACCCAGGAGGTCATTCTAATAAATTTGTCAAAAAGTAGAGGGTGGGATCAGACAAAGGTGACTTACATAAATGTTTGCCAAAATTTTGTAGCAGTCAGGGTTGTGCCTAATTATTATCAAGCATGGGCTTATCATTGGGTAAATATGGTTTGTTGACCAGTATAGCATTAGTTGCTAGGTTGAACTTTTAAATATAGTGTTAAGCACCACTTTGCAGTCGTGGTTTCCTTATAACTTTAGATTTTAATGAAGTAATATTCAAACCTGATCACTTTCATTGGTGCCCATGCAAATTTGGTGATAAACTTCAACTAAATTTAAAAAGTTGTATATGAGAGATTAGCCAATAAGTTTTTATAAAGAAATAATTTCAAAGCATATTGATCCTTTGATAAATACAGTGGAACCTGCCTTACTGGGCACTTTCATATAAAACACACCTGCTCAGAAAGGACATTATGGGTACCTTTTCTTATATTTATGATCACTTTGTAATTTCTGTATAAAGGACACCTGTTGATTAAGAACAAATTGTTGTGGTCCTGTGAATTAGAGTGTCCTTTAGAGGGTCTGCACCAGTTACCACTGGAACTTGTTATCGTAAGATCATTACTTCTCAACTCTGTGCAGAATTTTTTATGACGCAGATATAACATGCTTCTTACATTAAATGCTAACTTTGTACTGTACTTGTTAAAAGAATATTTGTACAGACCCTATGTAGACATGTTTATGGGTAGTGTATTTTGCATTAAAATCATTTAAATGGTCCATTGCAGACCATTCCAAACAAAGCATATAAATACATGGAAGTCAATGGGAAAATGTAAAACTGACAAATATCTTATGCATGCTACTGTTGCTTATTTCTTTTGCAGGTTCAAGTTTATTTGTCTTTTCTTTTTTCAGCTTGGTGATCAGATGTGGATCTTTGGAGGAGAGAGTAACCGAGAGATGGTTAACACATTGTGGACATTATGTCTCAGTAAGTCATCTTTTTGTTGTTAATTGCTTATATTTTGCATGAACTTCTTTTTGCAAAAGGATGTCTTTGGATTTATTTGCAGATGCATGTATATAAATTTACAATTGATGTTCAGTATGCAACATGTGCCTAATATTTAAAACCTCCTTGAATCAATAATTATGAGTTTTAAATTCACACTTAAGACTCCTTGCCAATCTTTGCCAGGATAAATCCCATGTGAGATATGCCATAAACGGAGAAATTTCTGCATCATTTTATTTTTACAAGTCAGTAATTACCAAAAATTAACCTGGCTGGAATTTAGAAAGTACCATATTTTCTTAATGTTTTTTTACCCTGTTTGTCATAATATTTTAATGCCTTGTAATTTTCTGATATTTTACAATATTTTTTCCTAAACTTGTGTTTTCAGACACAATCAAAGGAGACCTGGAGACTCATTTTCAAGCAAAAGATATGTTTGCCCATAATCACAAGGGCTTGAATTATTGCTTATTTACCAATAAATATACATGTAACAATGTAAATAAATAGTATGTGATAAATACTACATGTGTTACTTATAGGCAAATTGAAAGCAATGATACAAGCCCTCTCTGCCAATAATTAAACAGAGATGAAGTTTACTTAAATTGCTTATGAATAGGTACCTTATTATCTCAGAAAATACTTGCCTAACAAGAAATATTTAATGTAATCATGAACTTTCCAATAACTAAATTAATTTTAAATTCTTTGTTTCACTTGTCATGAAAGATTCACCAACTGATATTTTCTTATAATTACCATTTTGTGCAACCCGCCATGTTACAGTCTCTCTGTCTAAAAGTGAGGCCTGCATGG
The DNA here is from genome assembly GCA_029931535.1 of Margaritifera margaritifera. Lineage (NCBI taxonomy): Eukaryota > Metazoa > Mollusca > Bivalvia > Unionida > Margaritiferidae > Margaritifera > Margaritifera margaritifera. The sequence continues at coordinate 3,230,337 of JAQPZY010001652.1, read as the reverse complement.
GGATGAAATATGTGTATGATGATGAATGCACAATGATGTCAGGAAGATTTCAGTAGATGAATTATCATGTTGATTTTATTTTCTACCAAAAATTAAAAAAATGCAGAGTGTTCAGGCCTTGAATTCATGAAAATATTCTATTAATCTGGTGTGAAAGTCATGGTTTTGATTAAAGACAACTAACAACAATATCTCTGTCTTAATTAGCAGCCACAGTTCCCTGTTTTTCTCATTAGACAATACATCAAAGAGTTGGTATGGATTAGTAAATTTTAAGAAATCTTGAAACATAGCAAAAAAATATCCTTGTTGGCAGTATCTTGTACAGTTGATTATGGGTACTGTATATAGTTGCATATAATAGGGGTCCAAATGCAAACAACATAGACCCTCATCTGCTGTTGCATAATGTGCCAGCATATCAGGGTCTATGTTATTTGTTCTACTGATTAGTCCTTACAAACTGTATAGACCCAGATCTGCCGGTGAATTATGCGACGGCAGATCTGGGTCTATGCAGTTTTCAGTTGGTATCGGTTTATACGCGATTATATATATGATAGTAAATTCTACATAATCTTGAAACAAAACAAAAAAATATCCTTGTTGGCAGTATCTTGTACAGTGGATTATGGGTAGGTATTGTCCTGTGGCTAATCAACCATTCTTTACTTAACAAACAAGTCAACTTTAAAATGAATGAGAACAAATAAGAGTGACAACTAATATGTCATGTTTATATTAGAATCTTAACATATCAGTCAGACTCTATGCTGAGTATATACTGCCAGCTGCTTGTGGTATTGAGCCTTCCCAAGTTTGCATACAATGCATGTTACGGTTGCTGCTTATAACAGACTGTCTTTCATGTATTTCTACTCTTGATACCAAAAATACATGCATTTTTCTATCTTAAATACCTTCAGAATCATAATTCATTCAGAAATCTTATATTATTTCTTTTTTCTTTTTTTTACACAGTTATGAATTTGAGTGCATTTGTAGTAGATTTTCACAATCACTTAATATCTGTTTAGCAAAAACTGGTGTACTGAAATAGTGGTTCTTTTAGAAAGCACACATGTTGTAGCTCCAATGCATATATGAATGTGTTTTCTGGTTGATGGATATATATTAAATACAAAAAAAAACAGGCAAGTAATGTCTGTTTTTCATCCATTACCCAACATGTAAAGATTTTTTTAAAAATTGCCTTTTTTCCATCATGGCTAGCTTATTTTTTGTTGGGCAATTTTTTCTCCCAGTTTGTTTTTGGACACTAAATGAAGTAATTTTTAGAGCAAAAACATTAAAAAAATATGATAAAATAGTTGATGCTACCAAATGGCAAAATAACAAAAGTGAAACACACAATATTCTAAAAGTATAAATTCATGAAAATTTAACAATTCAGAAAATTCCCTGTATAAAACATGTGATTTATACAGTAGTTGATTCTTTTTTTAATGAAACTTAGTAGAAATATGGTTTTTACATTCACCCACATAAGACTTGGAATATTGAATTACAGGGGTTAGTGTTTTTTTTAAAAAAAAGTTAGACAGATGGTAATATGGTTCTGATTTATGGTAAGTTCATTTATGATTTGAATGAGCTATTATGTCTCAGTAGAGATTATTAGCTACCATTTCCAATCAACGAAGTCTGAGATTAAGTCCCTTAAAACAAAAGCAGTAGAAATTTTAGCATCACATTGGTGGGGAAAAAAAACTTATTGTATGATAGATGATTGTATTTTCTCATATGCATAACTTTCCTCAAGCTAATTGTTTATACTGATAATAAATCATATAAAGGTGGTTAAAAACAGCTCCAGTATTCTAAATTCATGCCTTTTATTTATTTTCAGAAACCTTTATATGGAGACAGATCCATTGTGGTAAAAATCGACCTTTGCCAAGGAATTTCCACTGTAGTGTGGGTGTCTTGGCTTCCTCAGATTCAGTCAGAACTGTAAAGGTTGGTTCTCTGCCTCATTTACAAAAGAAAATGAAGCAGTTGAAAATTGAGAGACCTAAAACCAGTCCAGACTCAGGAAAGGTACAAGAGACTGGTACTGGGTTGTCATTCCATCCAGATCATTTTCATCCTGGTGACTGTCACCAAGACAATTTGAACCAGGTGGAAGGAACCATAGGAGTGGCAACCTGCACAAGAACATTGGCACCACCTCAGGTACTCAGTCTTGAGAAAATTGACAGGGAAAATTCAAGAGTTTTAACAGCTGATTGTAAAGAGGCAAAAGATAACTCACCACTCCTTGAGGCTCGTAATGGACAGTTCAAACACACTCCAAACAGACAGCATAGTTCAAGCTCTGGAGATGGTATTGATAATACAGGAGTTTCTAACAGCATGGAAGAACTGATGCACAGTTCTTCTCGACCAAGATCAGTGTCTACAGACTCGGATGACTGCCTAGATTCAAGTCGACCTCAGAGGAGAAGGAGAAGGCATGCCAAGCAGTTCCAAGCAGACAGATATATTTCACCTAGGTGCTCTTCATTACAGGAAGTCACAAATGGCATGTCATTGGAAACTACTCCTGCTAGTTCACATTTAGTCTCTAATAATAGTTATTTATCCCCGAACTCAGACTATCATCCACAGCATGCCAAAAGATCCAAGCTTGACCATGACCTTGTACTTGAAGACCTTGAACTTTTTGACTGTTTTCCTCAAAAAATTGAAGTGCCATTTCCTGGATCAAGGTGTTCTTCTTTTCAGAATTTTCTAGGAAATTCTTACACAGTGCGTAATGAGGATGAAATTCATGTCATTGAATTAAATGATTTGAAAAAAGGAGACAATGCCTTGGATGGGTCAGAGTCAAGGGAGGTAACTATGATAGGTAATTGGCTTGAGAGTCCCCTTATGGAAGAAAAGAGTCCACATAGCTGGGAAGCATTGTCACCAGAATCTCAGAAAGATGTGGGAAACAAAAGCTACAATGTGAGAGGTACTTTAGAGCAGGAGACTCAGTTTTATAATTTACCTGCCAGTTCAGATGGCAGAAATGGCAAAGGGTTAGCTTCATACATTCAGACCAAGCCAGTGAAGGACAAAACCAAGCAGGTAGGTTTTGATTGCATATATTTGTCTTTAAAATATTGTTATGAAATTCTGCCACTTTAATTCTCTGTTGTTGTGAATGTGCCCTCGTCTTTAAATAGAGGATTTTACATGAATGCTCATTTCAAATGAAATTTATGAAACGAGTTGAATGTAGGTGCATGAATAAAATGCATGTATATCTATTTGGATAAAATATGTCTATTTAATAAATAATCAGAGAAGTACAATTCTTTATGTCCACTGACTAACTCTGACTCTTTCTCTCTCCTTTTCCCTCTCTTTCTCTCTCTCTCTCTCTCTCTCTCTCTCTCTCAGTACCTTATTTTGCAAGGGTTTTAAGTTAAAAGGTGTAATCATGTTGTCAAAAATGAAGACTAAGATTTTTTACTGGACAAGTTCTAAAGCTTCATCCACACAAATAAGATTCTTTTTTTAGTAGTTTCGACACCACGAAGTGAGCGCACATGTAAGATTCTATTAATCACATGATGAAATGAACATATTTTGTCCATATACATTTTTAGGCAGAGATTCAGTTTGGCTTATCCATCATAAAACTTGACTCCAAATCTTACCTGAAAATATTTGCACTAATTGAAAGGCTGCATTTGTCAATTTCAGATAATATTTCTAAGTCTGGTGTAACATTTTGTTACTTGAAATGCTGAGTAAAGTTTATGATGGAGGGGCCAGGTTCTGCTAAAGTTACAGGTTTACCAATTGTGATGTGATGATGAAATGAATTGTGCTTGTATGAATTATATTGCAAACATTAACATATGCAGCAAGTTTGATCACTTAACCATAGAATCTATGTTTGGACTAGAGTGTGGCCAAATTCACTCTAGATAGACTAGAGTGACATCATCAAGAAACTGTGGCCTGACTGTCAAAACCGGTGTGGTTCCTTAGGTTCCCAATATGGTGGATGGGAGAAAAATGTATCTTGCAACTATTTGAATGCTAAAATTAAAACCAGATATTATAAAACAAATAAGAAATTTGGAAATAAAACATTTTTTGTACTTAACTTTACAGGATGATACGAAAATGTATTTAGCATGAAATAAATTCCAATTTTCCTGTCTCATACCAAAAAGTTTACATAGTAACATGTTTCCGAGGATCATCAATTTCCAATAATGTAAATTGCAAATGTTAATGCAAACCACACCTTTATGAATTCATTCATTTCAAAACATTGTTGCTTTTTCAAAAAGCAAACAAAGTTACGTTTCTAAAGAAATGGACTTGACTCAGCCATCTTGAAATGACTAAAGACCACAGGTATTGGTTGGATCACATCGGTCAACCAGACTATCGGTTTAACTTCCTGGACTAGAAATATGGTCAATGGTTGAAATACCTCATAAAAAAATTCGGAAATAGGTAAAATCAGCATCATATTCGTGACATCATGTGATATAGAATCTTTCATATATAACTGAGGAAAAAATTGAAAATAGAAATATAGTTTCCAATTCACTAGGGGCAGTTGATACAGCACTCACTCACTATAAGGCCCTTCATTATAACACCATGTCTGTTATATGGTGAGTATGGTCATGTATCCCATTTCTCAAGTGGTAGTTAAATTATATGCATAATGTACTTCATTATAATGTGGTCTCACTATAAGGCAGTATATTCCATGGCTCCTGTGCACAGCACAATGAGGGAGTACTAATTAGCTATATTTCCTTGTACTATATGAGTTAGTCAGTTAGGTATGAGGACAAAAAGATCTTTGCAAAATTGTACTGATGAATGAAGTAAATTTATAGTCAGAAAACAAGCAGTCAAGATAGATGGTTGTTTGTTTGGTTGGTTGGTTTTAATGGCAGTTTTAAAACACTAATGGCTATATTATGCAAAGGAAATGGGAGCAAAGTGCCTTTCTCAATGACACACTGAGGCAGCCAAGTCAAGATAGACCTTACTGAACATTTTTAGTTGAGACAGATCCAAAGACCTTTCTTTGAATTCATCCATTACCGTATATACTCACTCACTTATAAGTTGGGTCCAAATGCAAACAGCATAGACCTTAATTTGCTGTTGTATACTGTGCAGGCAGATCAGGGTCTGTGTTCAACTTGTTTGTTTTACTAATTTGCACTAACAAACTGCATAGACCCAGATCTGCCAGCGCATAATGTGAATAATCTGGGTCTGTGCAGTTTGCAATTGGATATGACTTAAATGTGAGTATAAACCAAATGACTTTTGTGTCATGAAATTTTAGCAAATCTCTAAATAAAACATATTGGCAACATAAAATTTGTGTGAATTTACTGTTCCTAATTAAAAGTGATGTGTACTCTGTAAAAAATGAAGTGTTGTTGCTTTATTTCAACACTCAGTATTTTAAAACTGCATATAATGTTTACATAAAATTATAACAGCCCTCGATAAAAATGTAATAAACTGGGCATTGTACTCTTTGGTTTAGAATTAAATTGTAATTGCATTTTTTTTAAAAATTTGATGGGTTATTTTGTGAACAAAGCAAAAAAGAAACTTACAATACCAGACTCGGTCTTAATGAACAAGACATTAATCATGCCGTTTAGAATGTGTTAAACAGCTTAGTGACCAAGACTAATTGAGGTTTCAGTCGATTATTTGGCTCTGTTTGAATGAGTGTTCTCACAGTGATCAAGTACTATCATTTCAAACATGCACGATACGTTTGAACTCATCCCAGTAGCATAGTTGATGTTTATTTTGATAGTATGTGCTATTAACAAGAAATGGACCATGCTTGCAATAGGAGCAGAACGCTGGCAACTTTGGACTAAATGATTTAAATGAAATTATTTTGCATAATTTTAACACATTTAACATTTTTCTTTATGCAGTTTTGGCCAGTCTGTTTAAAATATGCAGATATGCTGCTTATCTAGAGCTCAAAATAAACAAAACTTAACTACGAGCATTGTCTCAAGTAACATCCATCTATTGTCTCGCTGGTAGTATAACGTAGCACTTATGAAACCGTGGCTATTAACATGTAACACCAGTTAAAAAATTTCAGAACTGGCCATCTGGGTAGACGTTGGAATTCATATCACACATATTTTAATCAAAAAATTTAGCAAACATGAAATTTGAATGAAAATTAGTTTGCTCACTAAACTCCCTAACATTTTATGATTTACAATTTCTAACTAGGAAGGCTGGGGTCATCATTAGTGGAGAAAGATATGACACATGTATGTGGTTAAAATAGATATCACAGCACAGTACCTCACTGTAAAATCCATTAGTGTTATATACATATACAAAACTGCACATGTGTTTTGTTCTAAGTCAGTGGAAAGAACGAGTTTATATGGCATAGGGATATGTCAAGGCCATTGGACTGAGACGTATTCATAAGCCATATCAGACGAGTTCTTTCCCCCAACTTGGAGCAAAACATGAATGTGAATTTAGTACATATCCCCTCTTTTACGGTTTTAAAATATTCTTGGCTTTATTGTATGGATGAAATTCAAAATGAACTGGGATTTTAAAAAGTTGTATTCACTGCTTCTAAAAATATTTATCTGCAGGCATCAAAGAATACACCTAAGTAGTTTGAGTCTCGGTGTGTGATATGGAAATACGGATTGAACAGCTGTATCGAGTGCCAGATTAAACATGCAAGATTAAATGGGTAATGTGATAATAACTAGGAAGGTGGGCTTATCATTAGCGGAGAAAGATATGATACATTTTGCATGGTTAAAAATATTATCACAATACCTCTCTGTACAATGCATTAGTGTGTCCATTTTATACTTTCAGGGACCAATACATGATCCACCTTACATGCTGATACTTGGTGGAAAGGACAACCAAGGGAACAACTTCCAGATCAGACCACTACCTATCTGGATTTATCGTACTTCAGGATTATTTTAATCTATTTTGCCATATCAATGGTAGTATTCAGCCATGACAGCTGGAGTATGTACCATATATACTCGCATATGATAAGTTGGAGTCAACTGCAAACTGCATAGACCCAGATCTGCTAGCGAATAATGCACTGGTAGATCTGGGTCTGTGCAGTTTGTTAGGAGTAATTAGTAGAACAGACAACACAGACCCTGATCAGCTAGCTGGTGCACTATGTGATGGCAGCTCATGGTCTATGTTATTTGCAATTGACCTGACTTTTGAATGAGTGCATATGGTAGCAATTACAATTTAAGAGTCAGTTGTAAGATCAAAAGAATTTTTGGACCAGATATCCTGTATTACATGCTGTAGATATGAAGCAACAACTGAATGCAACCGGAAGAAAAACATATACTGTTTGTTTGTTCTACTGATTACTCTTAACAAACTGCATAGACCCTGATCTGCCAGAACATTATGTGATGGCAGATCTGGGTCTAGTCAGTTTAGAATTCAATCTGACTTGTACATGAGTATATATGGTAGATCACTAGTTATCTCTACATGTCTGATTTAAATGTTCCAGTCACCAACAAAGCAGGAACAACCAGGGACCATCCTTCAGAATAATGCCATCATGCATGCAGCAGGAACAACCAGGGACCATCCTTCAGAATAATGCCATCATGCATGCAGCAGGAGCAACCAGGGACCATCCTTCAGAATAATGCCATCATGTATGTAGCAGGAACAACCAGGGACCATTCTTCAGAATAATGCCATCATGCATGCAGCAGGAACAACCAGGGACCATCCTTCAGAATAATGCCATCATGCATGCAGCAGGAGCAAATAGAAGCCACCTTGTATAACAGCCTTTAGATGACTAGTAATCTCCACATGCTCCATTTAAATGTTTCATTGACTAAAATAGCTGGAAGAGGCTTGGTCTAACTTTTAAAATAATGACCACCTTAGTACAGGTTGATGGGAGTAGTTTCTCTAAGATATCAACCTTGTTTGTAGCCTTGCTGTAACAACCAATGACCAACTTGTCTTTACTACAAGCGAGGACCAGCTTGTCTTTTCTACAGCAGTAACAACCAATGACCAACTTGTCTTTACTACAGCAGTAACAACCAAGGACCAGCTTGTCTTTACTACAGCAGTAACAACCAAGGACCAGCTTGTCTTTACTATAGCAGTAACAAGCAAAGACCAGCTTGTCTTTACTACAGCAGTAACAACTAGTGACCAGCTTGTCTTTACTACAGCAGTAACAACCAGTGACCAATTCATCTTTACTACAGCAGTAACAACCAATGACCAACCTGTCTTTACTACAGCAGTAACAACCAAGGACCAGCTTGTCTTTACTATAGCAGTAACAACCAAGGACCAGCTTGTCTTTACTACAGCAGTAACAACCAAGGACCAGCTTGTCTTTACTACAGCAGTAACAAGCAAGGACCAGCTTGTCTTTACTACAGCAGTAACAACCAAGGACCAGCTTGTCTTTACTACAGCAGTAACAACCAAGGACCAGCTTGTCTTTACTACAGCAGTAACAAGCAAGGACCAGCTTGTCTTTACTACAGCAGTAACAAGCAAGGACCAGCTTGTCTTTACTACAGCAGTAACAACCAAGGACCAGCTTGTCTTTACTACAGCAGTAACAAGCAAGGACCAGCTTGTCTTTACTACAGCAGTAACAACCAAGGACCAGCTTGTCTTTACTATAGCAGTAACAAGCAAGGACCAGCTTGTCTTTACTACAGCAGTAACAACCAGTGACCAATTTATCTTTACTACAGCAGTAACAACTAAGCTTCAGGACCAAAATAACCATCTTTCATGCATAATTGTATATGAAATACCCATCCCCCTCACCCATACTTTATACTATTTTTAGTTTCAGGTTTTCAAAAATGTTATACTTTTATATTATTAAGTGATATTTTTACATAAATTTTTTACTCGCTGATATTGCTTCTAGTCATAGAATGGCATTCATTTCATCTGTGATATAATTATGGTATGTATATGTTCTTTTTTTCCCTCCATTTTGTCACTTATAATTTTCACATTGAAGCGATTCAGGTAATAAAAAAGAAAAGGTTATTTTAATTCTTTCATTTGAATTGAATATAGAATTAGCTACAGAAGACGGTCTATTGCACTATTGTCCTTTTACATATTTTTAACATCTAGAACTTTGAATTTTCTAAAGCTTTTATTCACAGCATTTTTGAGTATCAATGCTCATATATATTGCAGTGTCATGCAGAATAAATTAATATAAATTTAAAGAATATACCATTCTAATTCAGTGTCATGCAGCATAAATTAATATACATTTTAAGAATACACCATTCTAATTCAGTGTCATGCAGCATAAATTAATATAAATTTTACGAATATATCATCTAATTCAGTGGTAAAACTAGGGATACTCAAGTACCAATACAAGTGCACATTGTTGCCAAAATTTACACAGAAAGCATGCGCCTTGATGCCATCTTCACATCCATTTAATATGGCCTGCATACACATCGGAAGTATCGTATATACACCACTGTAATTCATGTAGCTAACTCAATGGTTTGATATTAAAATTCAAGAGCATCATGGGATATCATCTCAAAAATTACTTTCAAGGCCTCATCTATGTTGCATGACAATAAAATACCAAATTTTGGATTTGGTATGGTTCAGCCCCATGATTGGCCTTGAAAATTCCTGAAGAATGTTAAAGTTTTTAGACTTTACACTTGGGCTTGAGATTCTTTTTATAATATTTTGAAAGAGGTGTGGTGACTCAGTGGTTAGTTTGACAGACTTCTGACCGAAAGGTGAGGGTTCGAATTCTACCATCAGATAAGCCCAGGTTGGTTACCATGGTGTGTCCATGGTCAAGGCATTTTACTCCAATTGCCTTGACTAAATTACCTATTTGTGTTGCTGTGCCTGTGTTGCTGTCTAAAAAAATACCAAACCAATACAATATTTTGTTTTGCGATCATTTCTTTTCATTACATTGATTGATTTCATCCTATTAAGTTGATATATTCTGAAATTGTTTCACATGTATTTTATTTAAAGGCTCATATCGAGTACAGGTTATGAATTTATACCTCTTGTACATTTCTGGAGTTTCTTTTGGGGGTGCCAATACAAGTATAAAATTCATTTTCAGCGTCAAGGCATGGAATATATTAATTTTTAAAGGTGCTCAAACCATTTTGATTAAATGTACCCTAAATCCATATGAGAAAACACACATGATTTGCTGAAGTGGAAAATTGACACATTGGTGCAATACTAAATTACTCTACATTGGTGCAATACTAAATTACTGTCACATATTGATGTAGGCAGGGCATGCAGGCTATTTGTAACAGCAGTCTGTTTCAGTTTATTATTTCAACCTGTCAATCGCAGACTGGTGCAGAATTAAATTATTACATGTGTATTTTTTTAACACACCAACAGGGGATCTGTGTCGGTATGCATATTTATGAGTCTATGTCGTGTCAACCTAGGCTGCATGCAGAAATTTGAAAAAGTCTTATATGGCATGATTCTTAGATGGAATTAAATTCACAGGATCTGCATAGAGGAATTTTTGGCAATAACTTAATTCTGAGGCATTAGGCATGTAAGATTGACTTCAAAATTATCATGCATCTTTATGTCGTTGAGACCTTGAATGAGTTGAATTTCAGCATTTAGGAGAATTATTGCCCCAGAATGACCATCTTCCTTGAACTTGGGTTTTCCAACAAAAGTTATTTAGTTTAAGGCCCCACTGCATGAATTGTAGTGAGTAGGGCCTTTTGTGATGCACCCATCTCTAATCGCTCTAGTTTTCCATTAGTTAAAATAAAAAATTACTTTATTTTTACTGTTCTGCGAATAAGATCAGCTTTCATAAGCAATATTTTTTACACTTTCGACTCTCATTTGTAAATTTAATGAACAGGTTTGATTGTGTCTATTTCAGAATTTAATTAGGCTTTTGTGAATCATATGTGCCTTCCTTCGTTGTGCCAATTGTTGTATTTTCTAAGAGCTCAAACCACCAATATTGCAACCATAATTTAAAAACATGTACATGTAGTTTGTTTGTACAATTATCGGTATCTTGATATGTAAAGGTCATTTTATGCCATGTATACAAATGAATAATATTCAGGTTACATGTTTACAATATCATGTTGATATTAAATCCAGCATTGTTTGTTATATGTTTGTTATGTATACAGGGTGCTTGAGATTTTTCTTTCAAAAAAAAATACTTGCAAAGCCATTCTTGGGACTTGGGAAGGGCAGAATAAAAATATGTGCTAAACATACATGTGTGAGTAAATCTGTGGATTTAAATGAAACTTTGTGAAAATCTTAAAAATGTGCACTTTGAAAACAAATTCATGTTATTATAATAGATCTGACATGAAGACAACCCGATACTATTTGTATATGAATGTGCCCACATAACATACACAACAAAGGTCTGGAAATATTGTATAATATCACTGAGAATTTGTTTTTCATTTTTCCTTCTGTTTGCAGCATGCATGACAAGTATTTTGTAGAATTTTATTTTTCCTTTACTCTAATTTACTGTAAATCACAAAATTTTTGTGAGCATACAATTTGTAGCTCTACTGGTCATAGACCAGAATAGTTAATGGATGGCCTATTGTCTGTCCATTAGCATGAGTTTCTTATTGCTACTCCTAAACTGCTTGGAGGATTCCCTTGAAACTCTACACACACATTCATCCCAAGGTCTAGTTGGTTCTAGATGAAAATGGTGCTGCTTGGACTTCCAATATGACCACCACATTGGCCATCTTGAGAATCTTGTTATTGCTACTCCTCCTGATTGAATGGTCATATAAACATTGACATTTCACTAAAAGACTTCTTATGATATCTAGTTGGTCCTAATTGAAAATGGTGCTGATCTGACTTCCAATATGGTCACCATAGCTGCCATCTTGAAAATCTTGTTATTGCTACACCTTCTGAACTGAAGGTTATATTGCCATGGAGTTTTCACCAGCATGGTGCTGCTGAGACATTCAACATGGCCACCACAGTGGCCATATTGAAAATCTTGTTATTGCAACATAACTCCTCCTGAATGGAGGTTCATATCAACATGGGGTTTTCACCGGAAGATTTAATATAATGTCTAGTTGGTCCTAATGAAAATAGTGCCGATCAGACTTAAAATATGGCCACCATGGCATCCATCTTGAAAATCTTGTTACAGCTGCTCGTGCTGAACAGGAAGTCACTGGAAGGCTTCTTATGATATCTAGTTGGTCCCAAATTAAAATGTTGCGATTTGGAGATAGATACAATATGGTGGCCATCTTGAAATCTTGTTATCACTACTTCTCCTGAATGGATGGTCATATCAACATGGGGTTTTCACTAAAAGACTTCTTATGATGTCTTATTGGTCCTGAACGAACACGGTGCCAATCTGAATCCAATACGGCCACTAAGGCAGCTATCTTGAAAATCTTGTTATAGCCACTCCTCCTAAATGGAAAGATTGAGTTTTCACGAGAAGACTAATTATATCTTGTTGGTCCTAAATGAAAATGGTGCAAAAATATACCTCAAATATGGCCAACAAGGCAGCCATCTTGAAAATCTTACTGAAATTCCTTTTAAATGGTAAGTCATATTGACATGGGGTTTTCACGAGAAGACTTCTTATGTCTAGTTTGTCCTGAATGAAAATGATGCTGATCTGAATCCAATATGGTCACCATGGTGGCCATCTTGAAAATCTTCTTGTCACTATTCCTCCAGAATTGATGGTCATATTGACATAGGGTTTCGACCAAAAGACTTCTTATGATATCTAGTTTGTTGTAAATGCAAATGGTGCCAATCTTGTGTCAAATATGGCTGCCACTGTCAAGGAGATTTGATTTTAATTGATATCTGTGAAATCATTCCTATTTATATCATGGTATTAAATTGATATTGGTATAAATGGAGGTTACATTAATGAGACTTGACCATGCAAATGTTGTTGCATTCTCTCATCATTTACTTAAAACATTAAGTGGGAGATGCGGTAGCTCAGTTGGTATTGCATCAGACTCATAATCCAAGGATTGTGGGTTCAATACCTGCCCAGCCCAGCCTGGGTTGGCTGCCTTAGTGTGTCCTTGGGAAAGGCATTTAGCTCCCATTTCCTCAGGATGATATAGCCAATAATGTGCTAAAAATGCCATTAAAACCAACCAGCAGCACTGAAACATGAGTAATGTAAATGCTGCATGTTCTGATTAAATGTTTTGTCCAAAGGGAGTGGTCATTATTTAGCAGGGAAGAAGGGACAGTTGTTTGGGATAAGGTAGGATTTTGTGCACACTTGCAAAAAATTATTTATTTAAAAAAATTTGGATCATAATTATTAATTTCATGGTAGGGTGAGATGTTCTATTTAACAGTAAGGTGATGGTGGCAGATTTGTATGTGATGCGATTTTGTAATTATAGTACTGCCATCCCCAGTAAATATTAGGACTGCTTCCAATTCAGATTAATAATTAAAGGGAAATGATTAAAAACATGATGAAGCCATATACTGTGATGGAACTAATGATCAAGACAAGGGCTTTATATTTAATGAAAAGGGCCAAAATTCCTGAGTGAAAAATTATGAACCACAAAAATGACATGTTACCATATATTGTAAGCAAATAATGAACCCAGTTTTAATTGCACCTTTCACAAGCAGATTAGAGTACAAGTTGTTTATTTCTACTTTATGACTTTTAATACATATTAAATTAAGGGATGAAACTTGGCATTCTTATACTTCATCATTAGAAGGCATATCAAATGGCAAATTAGGGTGCTATCTTCAAGGTCAAGATCACAGCTCAATGTTTAAGTTTTCCATCCATCTATCAAACTTTCATTTCTACGTTACAACTTTAATGCCATTTGAGATTAAGGAATGAAACATGGCATACTTTTACATCATCATTAGAAGGTGTGTTGCATACCCAATGTAGGGTGCTGCCGTCAAGGTCACAGGTCAATATTTTAAGTTTTCCGTTCCACTTTCTGCTTTATAACTTTAGAGCCATTTGAGATTAAAGAATGAAACTTGGTATTCTTATACATCATCAGAAGATATGTTGTGTACCACTGAGGGTCCATGTCTTCAAGGTCAAGGTCACTGCTCAGTCTTTAAAATTTGTTGTCACACTTTAATTTCTGTTCTACAGATGAAACTTGGTATACTTTTTCATTAACATTACAACGTGTGTTGCATACCACACTGGGGGTCATATCTTTACGATCAAGGTCACAGCTGAACAAGTTTTCCATCACACTTCTTTCTGCTCAGTAACTTTAGATCTTTTTCAGATTAAGGGATGAAACTTGATATACATCATCAGTAGAAGGTGTGTTGCATGCCATATTGGGTGTCCTCTCTTCAATGTCAAGGCCATGATTTAATATTTGTAATTTGTCCACCTCAGTTTCGTTTCCACTCTTCAACTTTGGAGCCATTTGAGATTAAGGGATGAAACTTGGTATCAATATACATACGCTAGAATGTGTGTCATCTACCACATTGGGGGTCCAATCTTCAAGGTCACAGGTCAATATTTTAGGTTTCTGTAACATTTTTCCTTCTACTCTATAGCTTAAGAGCTTCTTAAGATAACTGGATGAAACTTGGCATACTATATATTGTCACTAAAAGTTCTTTGCTTTCTACATTTAGGGTTTTATCTTCAAGGTCAAGGTCACTATTTTAAATTGTTTTTTTTGTTTGTTTCTGCTTTATATTTAAAAATGGTTTGTTTGAGGTATGCAGATGAATCATTACACTTATGCTTCTCAATTTAATGCCATCTCACATATCAAAGTCAAGGTTTAATCTTCAAGGTCAAGGTCACTGATCAACTTTTTTTTCCCCTTTCCTGCACTTTTACTCTCATGCCCTTTAAGGTAGAGCCATGTAACTTGATTACTTTCCTTATCTGGCCAGTAACTGTACAGCTCTGACATTTGTTTCATTATTTTATACTTTTAGTGGCCTCACCAGAGTTGGCAGGGGGCAAACATTCATTGAATTTGCTTGTTGCATCCGAGATTTTATTTTTTTTTTCAATTTATTTTGTTCTGAAACTTTAATAAACATTTACATTAAATGAATGAAATTACTGTTTATGTTAGTATACATAATTATGCATCTGAGTTGATTGATTGAGGTATCTAAAAGACCCGCTGAGTTCCACTAGTAAGGTTGAATAGAAGTTTGATATATGGAAGATTTTACTTGAATGTTCATTTAATATGAAATTTATAAAAGAAGTTGAATAATATTACAGTAAAAACATTGATTATCCATTATACAGAATAGATCATATTTCCAGGATACATTGATTTGTAAGATCAAAAAGTCCTGAGAAGTGGTGTCCATACAAGTAAACATTTTACTATGTACATGAAGGGCTGCTTGCAATAACTACAGGCGGCATACTTTTTAGATTCATATTCATCGAGTTTCATTTATCATATAAATGCTAAGGCTTTGCAGTACTTTATAAAATTGTTATGTGATGCTGTTTACCATTATGTCATAGTGTGATGGAAGTTATTTATGATGTGAAATTATGAAAGTAATTTAAATGTTAATGCTGTGTGATAAAAGTTTCTGTGTACCATATATACTTGCATTTAAGTCGTATCCAACTGCAAACAGCATAGACCCAGATCTGCCATTGCATAATGTGCCCTCAGATCTGGGTCTTTGTTAGGACTAATCACATGCGATAGCAGATCAGGATCTATGTTGTTTGCAGGTGAATCTGACTTGTACACAAACATATACAGTATTTCAGTAACCATCTTGCCTGTAACAAATGTTACCCACAATGACTTTGACCTTTTACCCATTTCTTCAATGATCACGTGCCTTTGAGTAAAATGAGGGGACTTGGATAGTGCAATAGTAGCAGACTTTGTTTGCATGTCTGCAAGTCTGTGTTCAATTCCT
Organism: Margaritifera margaritifera; assembly: GCA_029931535.1. Lineage (NCBI taxonomy): Eukaryota > Metazoa > Mollusca > Bivalvia > Unionida > Margaritiferidae > Margaritifera > Margaritifera margaritifera. The sequence goes on along the minus strand of JAQPZY010001652.1, from coordinate 3,214,302 downwards.
AAAGCTGGCACAATGGGGTGTGGGGTGCACATTTTCTCCAGGTTGTTTGCCTTCAGCCACCCTTTGGTCTGTTGAGGTAAGCCACCATATGCCAAAATTTTACCTCTAAAGAGTAGTATTATTTGCCCCCATCCAGCGTATTATTATTTGCCCCCATCCAGTGTATTATTATTTGCCCCCATCCAGTGTATTATTATTTGCCCCCATCCAGTGTATTATTATTTGCCCCCATCCAGTGTATTATTATTTGCAGTGTATTATTATTTGCCCCCATCCAGTGTATTATTTGCCCCCATCCAGTGTATTATTATTTAACCCCATCCAGTGTATTATTATTTGCAGTGTATTATTATTTGCCCCCATCCAGTGTATTATTTGCGCCCATCCAGTGTATTATCAGATTAGTTATCTTTACAGCTAAAGTGTGGATAATGTCTTTTTATGTCATTAATGGAACTGATGAACTTTACTCGATCAATGAGTAAAGTATTCGTCGAGTCATGTATTTTTTTTTCTTACAGTGCTTGGGAATTTCTTTTTTCAACAATGATATATGTCACTGGGACATCATTTTTTAGTGAGCTTACCTGAAAAAGTTTTTGTTTATTATTTTCACCGTGCAAAAGTTCCTCTTCAGATGGAAAAAACTCCAGATCTAACTATACCTTCTGTCCTTATGTTCAGCCAATCAAATTGCTTAATATCTAGACTTGAATATTGACATGTTGGTGAAATTGGGGTCCGATTGCTCTGTAACTCAAGGAAGTTTAATCCTGAACTTAATTCATTTGATTGGTTAAATTTAAGTCTGCCTTAATTTTCATTGCTGACTTTGGATTTAAGTGTAGGCTCAGACTTCAATATTCTTGGTGAAATCCAGTTCTGGACTTTTTTTTCCATCATTCAATTTGAACTAATGTAAACTATGGAATAACCAAGATACATCCAAGTGGATCATGTAACGGATCGGACAAAAAAGTATGTTCTCCTCATTTTGTGTTGTATCCTGCTAGAATAATAGCTGCAGGAAATATAAGATTCTACACGCTTGCAGATATAAGAAATAATTTATTTATAATTAACAGAATGATCCAATTTTTCTAATTGGCCTCACTGAGCATTCCAGAGCTTGCATACAGTGGCCACAAAATTCTGACTGTCTTAACCTTCAATTATTTTGGCTCACTGCCCAATCTTGCCTAATTTTTGGTTCTCTGTATGGCCAGATTACACAGGTTCCTCCGTATCCATTGATCAAACAAAATGTGTTGTATGCTCTCTTAAGATATATAAGCATAATAGAATCACTACGGTTTGGCTAGACATAAGCACAGACACATGTGAATGTGGAAAAATGGAGACCATGTTTTAAATTTCTGGGAATACACCCAACCGCACCCCACCCCTGCCCCATGAAGGTGCATACAACAGAAACTTGCCTCGCTACAGACAACTCAGATTACTAGTACCATTTTACTCGAGTGATTATTTTCATGGCATTACTTATAAATTGTTAAAATGTGGTAATAATATATTTTGTGTTACAAAACTATTACATTTATTATTCAAGTACTATCTTTAAACTTGTTGAATGAGAGCATTACTTTTTGCTTTCAATTTTTACAATTCATCAAAATTTTTAATAAAAAATTATTCATTTTGCTTTATGTTATTTTCCTTTTTTTTTTAGCTCTACTGGTCATAGACCAGAAGAGCATATGCAATGACCCGTCATCCATTGTCAGGCATTCATCTGGCATATGTACATTAATATAAGTTATTGCTGCTTCTCCTAAACTAATAGGAGGATTGCCATGAAACTTTACACACACACACACATTCCAAGGTCTAGTTGGGTTAAAGTAAGTGGACTAGAACCTTTTGAATCCAAAATCAATAGACTTCTTCCATACCGAAGTACAAACCATGCACAAAGTTTGGTCGAGGTCTGTGATGTAGAACAAATGTTTCTGTACATAGAGTTTTTCATCTTTCAGTCACAATGTTTCTGACCTTTGACCCCAAACTTGATAGGCTTCAACTTTACCCAAAGTGCAAGCCCAAGTTTGGTAACTGTACATGGTGGAGAACTCGAGTTATTGTGCAGAAAAGAAACAAGGAACAGATGCATGGATGTACATTATAAAATAATACAGTCTGCATATGTCAAATGCCAATAAACTTAGATACAGACATTGCAATACATATTTTGTAAAATTACTAAACAATGAACAATGATGCATTAAAAATAATAATAATAACAAACCATGAGTTACACAGATTACAAGGCTCTTTTTTTAAAAAATTTTAATTTTTTTTTTTTACATTTTACCAATTTTTTTTTTCATTAGTGGTTGCCACAAGCCAGGATTTAAAACCCTTGGTGAAAATAATGCACCTGTGAGAAATCATCATATGTATTTATTTATAAGTATTTAAAATGTCTTGAGGATCAGATTTTATTATACCTTGTGTACATTTCTTATACCTTGTGTACATTTCTTTAACATTTGAACAAATTTAAAGGATATCCTCTTTAAATACACCAACTACAGCAACACTGCATCTGTATCTATAGCAATGGGCAACATTCCAAAAATGTTACATGCACCAAATGCCGCATATGTAGTTGATAAATTAATTGTGCACATGCACTGACTATTCAGTTCCAAGAGCACTTGCTCAAAACATTTCTTTCTATAAGATAACTGTGAATTCATTTTTGTAGTATAGATCTTCATCTTTTTGCAAAAGTGACATATTTGTTAGCTCACCAAGCCACAAGGCCAAGGGATCTTGTGGTATGGTCATGTATCATGTATATGGTTGGCTTCGTCTGTCTCTCCATTGTCCACTGTCCATGTGTCATCCATCACAATTTGCTATTTTCAACTTTTTCTCAAAAACTACTGAACCAATTTCAACTTGCATGCAGCATCCTGACATGGTGGCTTTTCAAATGTATGCACTATCAAATATGGCCACTATTACTGAAACTGAAAAACCTTTCACCGACTTCTTTTCAAAAGCAATCCAACAGAATTTGACCAAATTTAACAGAAAGCATCCTGGAATGAAGGACTTTTCAAACTGTACAAATCCATCATAAAATAATGGCCTCTATTCTTAAATCTGGAAAAACTTTTAATGACTTCTTCTAAAAGGACTGCCAAACAGAATTTAACAGAAAGCATCCTGGAATGAAGGACTTTCAACTTTGTACAAATGATACCACTCTGTAATAAAATATGGCCACTGTTACAAAAAATTAAAACCTCTAAATGTCTTATTATCCTAAACCACTGAACAGAATTTGACTGAATTTGACAGACTACATCCTGACATTAAAGGCTTTCAAATTTGTATAAATGATGCTGATTTTCAATTAAATATGGTCACTGTCACTAAAAATAGAAAAAAAACATTTTCTTTTTAAAAACTACTTTACAGAATATTACCAAATTTGACAGCATCCTGACATGAAGGGCTTTGAAATTGCACAAATGATGCTGATCCACCATCAAATATGGCTGCCTTTACCAAAAATAGAAAAACGTTTAATTGCTCTTCACAAACACTGCTCAACAAAGTTCAACTAAATTTTACAGAAAGCATCCTGGCATAAAGGCCATTCATGTTTGTTCAAAAAACACAAAAACTTTTAAATCATTTCTCTAAAACTGCTCAGCTGAATTTGACCAAAATTTGAATGAAAACACTCAAACATAAGAGGTCTTAAAGTCTGTACAAATAATGTTGATCCACCATCAAATGTGACATGTTACTAAGAACAGAATAACCATTAAATGACTCTTCTCAAAAAAGCACAGAACTCAACCAAAATTGACAGAAAGTATGAAGGATATGAAGGACTTTCAAGTTTGTGCAAATGATACCAATTCACCATCAAATATTGCTGCAGTTACTAAAAACAGAAAACATTTCATCGACTCTATCTATTAAAAACATAATAAAATTTGACAAAAAGCTTTCTGGCACAAAGGCCTTTCAATTGTACAAATGATGATGATGTGGCATCAATGGATGAAGACACAAAATCTAGAGAAACCTTGAAACAACTGTTGCCATAACATGTAATCGACTGCAAGGGAAGAAATTTATACAAATATCTTAGCAATTTGGCTGTGTGGATGTCAGTCAGGTGAGCAATCTCAGGTGGTCCACTTGGACCTCCTGTTGATACTTAACTTCATGGATTGGGAAAGGGGTTCTACAGCTTCCACATATGGATGATTGTTAAGTGGGTCTTTATATTCATGGTTTATTAACACCACAAAATCCACACAAACTGGCACCTTACAAATAATATGGAGTTTATAGTATTACAATTATGAGAGGGTAAAAGTGCATACTGCCAATCCTCAAAAATCCTTTTCAACTTTGGCTTTGCCTTGGTTGAACATATATTTTGTAAATGGTCACTTTGATAACTGTGAAGTGTTCAAAGACACTGTGGTAATCCAAATGTTTTCTCAGCTGAATATGCATGTGGGGTAGTTGTCCATTTATTCACTTTTTGTAACAAAATATGATGTTACAAAATGCTATCCCTGGCTTTCTGGTCTGGAAAAAATAATATCCAGCAGTCTATGTAAATTCTTCAGTTTCAATTGCCAAAGGCTATTTTACTTCCAGGTGCCCTCCTCTGTGTGGTGCAAATAGGACAAGTGGACTGTAAAAATGAATAGAAAATATAAATGCAAGTTTTGCAAAAATTATGACAAATATTATAAATATTTCAATCATTTAATTAGGAAATCTACAAACTGATTCCAATTTTTTACATTTGTCTTTTTGTAAACAAACATCATTTAAAACTAAAAAAAAAAGAAAAATTTGCTTTGTACCGTGAGGTCCTATTATTTCCAAAGCAAGATCATCATTGTTCATTAGGACTTTAATTCGTGGACTGGTGAAGAAGTCGTATTATTTCCAAACCAGGATCATCATTGTTCATTGGGACTTTAATTCATTGACTGGTTAAGAAGTCCTATTATTTCCAAACCAGGATTATCATTGTTCATTGGTACTTTAAATTTGTGGTTTGTAGCGACCACAATATCCACACAAATTGGTAGTAAATTTGTAACAAATGATTACAAGAATGGACCCTGATATTGGGGGAATGAGCAATCAGGGGGCATAACTCCTGATATTGAGGGAATGGGCAATCAGGGGGCATAACTCCTGCAAATGATGTTGTGGACTGCTGAAAGTCAAATTCATCTAAGGCCTCATCAATATAAAGTCACGTGCCAAATTTGTTTGAAATCCAACCAACCTTAGTAAAGCTATGCTCCGGAAAGCAGTGTCAGGAGGACAGGCAATTAGGGGACCGTAACTCCTGTAAATGATGTCATGGAATGCTGGAAATCGAACTCATTCAAAGTCTCATCAATTTAAAGCAGCATTCCAAATTTGGTTGAAATCCAACAATCCTAGGACAACTTAAGCTGCAGAAATGAAAGTTATGTGGTCAGGCAATCAATGACCATAACTCCTCAAAATGATGACAGAGAAGGCTGAAAATCAAACTCTTTCAAGATTACATCAATATAAAACTACATACCAAATTCTGGTTAAAATTCAATTGTTCCCAGTAAAGTTATCTTGTGGAAACCAATCTTTGGAGTAAAATTATGTTTCTTCAAAAATTCTTACCCAGTCATAATACATTAGAAGAATATCCATTACCTCGCAAATCCAGCCCTCCCATGCAAAGAAAGACATTAACAATGTCTTTGGCTTGTTTTAGAAATATAAGTTATAAAATATCGCCTGCTTACTGAGACAAAGACGGACAAGAATTGTCTCTCCTTAAATAGAGGGCTTGATGCCAAATCCCATCATTCATAAGTTACTACTGGAACAAAATTGCATGCTCTTCAAAGGATTTAACTGCAGGGACACCTTGATAGAGAGTGCTCATATTATGACTGGGTAAGTATTATCAAAACATATTTTGCTCCCAAAATTGTTTTTTTCTTCAAATACATTACATAATGATGATACACTAGAAGAATCAGTAAGGGGTGGTGAAAGTTACATCCCCTTACCTTGATGTTTGCCCTGGCTCTGGTCTCCTAACATATTCGAAGCAGATTTGACTCTCATGTGAGTAATGGACTAGGTTTGCACAGATTAATAAAGGGACACAGTCTTAATTAATGAACAAACTTTTGTTCCCACAAGTCCAGTGGAAGTAGAGTAACCCACATTGCAATGGAGCTGCTGAGTGACCTGGGACCGTAGCCTGTTGTGTTGCTGAAAAAGGTCCCCTCCCTCTAGATCAAACTGAGCCCATTGGGATGAAAGGTCTCTAAGATAGAAGTTAGAGAATGTCATATCTGATGTCCATCCTAGTGTTTGAACTATGTCATTCTGGAAACAGTTTCATTTGAATTTCACTGGAATGCTGTGCTGGTAGTAACCGCATGATCTGATATGCATAAGAAATTCATAGGATCTTTGGTTATTTCCTTGTAGGCTGAATGGATAACCCAACGAATCCCAGACAAAACAGCCAGAGTGGAAATATTGTCCCTTCCTTCTTTGAGTGGCAAGAATAAGCGAAATCTCCCTCTTCTGATCAGCTGAGGAAATTTCAGGTACCACTCCAATACCCTGATGGGGACCCAAAGGTGCCCTTGGGAAAAAGGGTCCAATTAACACAACAGTTTCAAAACAAGGGACTTATTTCCTATGAGCAGGAGCCTGTTCTTAGCAATGAAAACAGGCACCATTATGAGAGAACTGGACCATCATGATGAAAACAGGCACCATTATGAGAGAACTGGACCATCATGATGAAAACAGGCACCATTATGAGAGAACTGGACCATCATGATGAAACTGCAGAATGGGTCAACCGATAAGGCATGAATTTCACTGATTCTGCCTGTTACGGTTAGTGTAATTAGGAAGCAGGTCTTATACTATACATGAGTCAGCTAGACTTTAAACTGGTTCAAAAAAGGTGACTTGCTCAAGCACATCAAAATCAATGGCAGGTTCCATTTTAGGAAAGGGTAATGGCCTTCAGTTGAGACAAATCTAAACTGGCTAGAAGGTTGTAGAGGTCTTTGTCCTGAACTATGTCCTCTCTTCCATGAGAAATTGTCTTGGAAATCATGGAATGGTGGCTTTTTTATTGCGATCAGGGCTAAAATTCCTCCTCAGAAAGTCAAAGGAGGAAGTTGGCTACTTCCTGTACCAAGGCTTTTAAAGGAGAGGCATTTCTCTGCTCGCACCACTGAGAGAATACTCCATTTCCTGTCGTAGGCTTTCAAAGTTGTAGGCCTTCTTATCTGAGCAATTCTGTTCATTCACAGAAATGTTTCTTTCTGAGGGCTTGTTTGATATGAACCAGGCATGCAGGTTCAGCAATTCTGTGTTAGGATGGAAACCCTGCATGCACAGTTGTTTCAGCAGATGTGGAGAAGGCAGAATTTTCCTGGGAATCTCCACTGCCATGTTCAGGAGATAGTTGATCAATGATATCTCCCATCTGAGGGGAGCAATCTGGATTCATCTGCACTCAGATTTCCAAACTTTCATAATCACTTTGGGAATCAAAGGGATTGGGGGAAAGGCATATGCATTGAGAATATTCCTGTTCAGTGATAGGGTATCAACTGTGCATGCTTTTGGACCTAGGACTGGTAAGACAAAGGTCGGAAGCTTGGCATTCCTCCTCATTGCAAAGATATCCACTTGGGGTAGATCCCAATGGGTGCTGATTCAACTGGCTGTCCATGACAAAACCAGAGCTGTAAGTGACATCACTGGGTATCTGATGCTGTTTACATCCTGGGTGTGGGAATGGATATGTCACAAAGACGGATCACCCTGCACAGAACCAGTGACACCAGGATAAGTTGAGATGATGCTAGGACTGGAGAGGACAAGGTACGTGGCTGGCTGACATCAGGTCCTAAGACCCGGTACTGGTTTCAAGGGATAGATCACAATAACCAGTACTGGGCTGTATGTGACATTTTGGGTTGTCCAGGACCGATCCATGTGGGCCACCATACTGTGTCCTTAGTCTGTTCAGTGCTGTCAAGACCAAAACAGGGTGGTGGCAAAGTGGGTGACAATGATAATGCAGTCATGCTGGAAGCTGGCAATGGCAAAGGATGCTGGGCCTCTGACTTCATTTGGTGACTTTTCTGCCTCACAACTGTGACAGCACTGACAGCAATGTTGAAAGCGTCTGTATCCTTTGAAGACTGCTTTCTGGTTCTCTTGCTTGCCTGGGACAGACATCTGTTTGAAACTGTTGTCCATCCTTCCTCTGCCCAATGAGTGCAGATTGTACGTTGTACAGTCTGGCTGACACCCCATACAGGTAATGCAGATTATGATTATCTTCAGACAGCTTAAACCTTTTACATGCCACACATCTAATTCTATTCATTGTCACCTGTAATTAAAGAGAACAAAACAATGTCATATATAGGCAAAATTAATCAAGAATCACTCTAGACTTATGGTGAAGTGGATGTTTAGAAAAGAAATAAATACCAGAGATAATTTCAGAAATGATCTAATTACTAACAACAGATGCAAATACGTTCAAGTACTGAGATGTATTGTAAATGCAATTAACCATCACAATAGAGAATAAAGATGGTGCCAGTTAGCTTATTGTACAACAAAATAGACAACTGAGATGCAATATATTTGTCTATGATGAGGAAATAGGGAAATTCAGTCAGAAAATAAATAATAAATAGAGTATACATCTATTGGTATGAGGAAACTCCTTGGATCACTCAAACTTGAGAAAAGGCACAAAATGGAAGGTACTTGCAAGGCTTGTTGAGAGAGAATGCTGCTTAAGCATCAGCAGAAGTGATAACTGATGAATAATGGGACTTGGTTCCAATCCCTCTATCCAATGGGAGACATGTCTCATCTGACTTCTGCCTTGGTAAGCAGTCAATGTTTAGCACTTTTATTGCTAAAATAAACTAAAGGGTGTTCTTAGCATCCTTTTCACTTTGGAAGGCTGGATTTGTAAGGTAGTAGATGTTCTCCTAATGATTATGATCGGGAAATGTATCTGAAGAAGAAACCAAGTTGCTGACAGATTAACAGACAGACAGCTAGATGGATGGAATAATTGACTGATGCACAGAAAGATGTGATTACTGTAGGGCTCTGCTGACTGTCATAATAAATAGATAATACATGCAGGGCCATAATACATGCATATACTATACAAAGATATACTTACTGATAATCTTGGCAGACAGTCGTCATGGAACACATGATGACAAAAGTAGACTGTTATATCACTCGCATTTCGAAGATCTGAAAGGATACAAATACCATATATACCTGTGTACAAGTTGAATCCAACCACAAACAATACAGACCCTGATCTGCCATTGCATAATATACTGGCAGATCAGAGTCTATGTTGTTTGCTCTACTGATTACTCCTAACAAACTGCATAGACCCAGATCTGGCAGCACATTATGGGGTGGCAGATCTGGATCTGTGCAATTTGCAGTTGGATTTGAAGTTTATACGGTAATAAATAAATATGCAAGTATTCTGCAGAATCTGGTGTCTCATCTGTGTCTCTGTGCCTGTTGGTATAACAACTATTTCTGACTTTGAAAAACCTGAACACAAAACTTTAAAATTGTTGACGCAAATGCTGTCATTGTCTTCAGAAAGGTGACTACTACCATATGTGCCCACTTATAAGTTGCATCCAATTGCAAATTGCATAGACCTAGATCTGCCATCTCATAATGTGTGAGCAGATCTTGGTATACACATTTGGTTAGAACTAAACAGCAGCAAAAATATCAGAGCCAAGACTCAAACCCACACAGACAGAGGTGAGATGTGAGTGATCGGTAAAGGCCAGTGCCTTAGACCACTCGGCAATCTGGGGCCCCGAAAGACTAGAGAGGGTTAACAAACCAATATTTTTTCAGGATAAACTCAACGAGAATGTAATGAGAAAAGAAAAAGAATTTCTGAAAAATGAGCAGACTTTACATAAGCAAAATCGTGTTAACTGTAGATGCAAGTTTAACACTTACCATTGACTAGAATCTTCTCTTGGCATGTCTGACAGATGTGACTTACTATAAAACAGAAAAAATAATGGAAGTAAAAGAACTTGTGTTTTATACATGGTAAACATATATACTAACTTTAAATAAAAATTACTTGATACTTAAATTACTATATGCAACCACAATCATACAGAGTCTAATGTCATAAATTCAATATAAATCATAGCGGTAACAGTATCAGGAAAGCTTTTTAGGAAGATAAAAACAGTAAATCATTCCCATTTATGTCTCAAAGTATCAAAATGATATTGAGACAAATGCTTTTATGATATACTCTAATTTTGTTCCATAGACTTGACCTAGGAGGTAACAACTGAACAAATATACAATATTCAACAAAATAAGCACACTCCCCTCTTCTGGGTTAAAACTTGCCAAAAAATTCCCTTCCTGAGCACACATTTCTCTATCCTGGCATGCTGCATGGGAGAGAAGTGGCTACTGAAACCTGCATAAAACATAATGCTTTTCTTGGAAATTGCCACTATACATTAGTCTCAAAAATGAATCTTACACTTGCTTTATTTGCAGTGCAACCATATTGGTATAGAGACAATGTACCTCCAAAGTGAAGAGCTGAAGAGCTCCCAACATAGATGAAGAGAGCCAAATTTACCAAATAATTTCTTCAGTGCACAGTGTAGATATTACATTGAATATGGTACATTGTTGTCAAGAAGTAAATGTCATCAGTAATGACATATGTTGTGATGTATGGTACATTGTTGTCAAAAAGTCAATGTCATCAGTAATGGCATGCATTGTGACATATGGAACATTGTTGTCAAGAAGTAAATGTCATCAGTAATGACATGCATTGTGACACATGGTACATTGTTGTCAGGAAGTAAATGTCATCAGTAATGGCATGCATTGTGACATATGGTACATTGTTGTCAGGAAGTAAATGTCATCAGTAATGGCATGCATTGTGACATGGTACATTGTTGTCAGGAAGTAAATGTCATCAGTAATGACATGCATTATGAAATATGGTAAACTGTTGTCAAGAAGTAAATGTCATCAGTAATGACATGCATTGTGACATTTGGGACATTGTTGTCAAGAAGTATATCTCATCAGTAATGACATGAATTATGACATATGGTACATTGTTGTCAAGAAGTAAATGTCATCATTTATGACAGGCATTATGACATTATGATGTCATTCAACTTCTTACATAATGACATCATCCAACTCCCCAGATATATACGCAAAGTATAGTGCAGAGAACAGAAAATACATTCAAATAACTAACCTTTTGTTGGAAGAGTATTATGTGCCATTTGCAGTGTGATTTTCATCAGGTTTTGGGTATAATTTACCTGGCATTCCAGTGAACAGTTCCACACAATCTGATAGAGTGGCATTTGATCATCACTCAATATCAAAGTGTATTCTAGATCAACTCAAACTATTCCCATGAAAAATGCCTCAAAATATAAACATAAGCCAAATCTTATTCATTTTAAATTCATTTTAAACTTTTAATTGAGGTCAACTTTCTTTCTCTGATGTCGATTTACCTATGAGTAGAAATCTTGGTTAAGTTTTAATGGAGACAAAGAATACAATAGTCCCCAAAACAACAGAGTTGTCCCTTATGATAATGACCCTCAGTGTACCACCACCCCTCTTTGTAATGTGGGTATGGTCATGAATCCCATAAAATTTGGTAAATTTTATTCTTTTATTGCTATATGACTTATTTCACTTAATTTCAGTTGTAGGCTAATGAAAATCAATTATCATGTGGTTTTACATTATTCAATACATTAATTGATGTTTTTAGGCGTTCTTATCACCCACAGACTTCTCAGAACATACCTCAGCATACAGTATGCACTATTATCACAAAGGCTTCTTAGAACATACCTCAGCATACAGTATGCACTATTATCACAAAGGCTTCTTAGAACATACCTCAGCATACAGTATGCACTATTATCACAAAGGCTTCTTAAAACATACTTCAGCATACAGTATGCACTATTATCACAAAGGCTTCTTAAAACATACTTCAGCATACAGTATGCACTATTATCACAGACATCTTAGAACATACCTCAGCATACACTATGCACTATTATCACACAGACATCTTAGAACATACCTCAGCATACAGTATGCACTATTATCACACAGACATCTTAGAACATACCTCAGCATACTGTATGCACTATTATCACACAGACATCTTAGAACATACCTCAGCATATAGTATGCACTATTATCACACAGACATCTTAGAACATACCTCAGCACATAGTATGCACTATTATCACACAGACATCTTAGAACATACCTCAGCATACAGTATGCACTATTATCACACAGACATCTTAGAACATACCTCAGCATACACTATGCACTATTATCACACAGACATCTTAGAACATACCTCAGCATACAGTATGCACTATTATCACACAGACATCTTAGAACGTACCTCATCATACCGTATGCACTATTATCACACAGACATCTTAGAACGTACCTCAGCACATAGTATGCACTATTATCACACAGACATCTTAGAACATACCTCAGCATACAGTATGCACTATTATCACAGACATCTTAGAACATACCTCAGAATACACTATGCACTATTATCACACAGACATCTTAGAACATACCTCAGCATACACTATGCACTATTATCACACAGACATCTTAGAACATACCTCAGCATACTGTATGCACTATTATCACACAGACATCTTAGAACATACCTCAGCATATAGTATGCACTATTATCACACAGACATCTTAAAACATACCTCAGCATACAGTATGCACTATTATCACAAAGACATCTTAAAACATACCTCATTATACTGTATGCACTATTATCACACAGACATCTTAGAACATACCTCATTATACAGTATGCACTATTATCACACAGACATCTTAGAACATACCTCAGCATACAGTATGCACTATTATCACACAGACATCTTAGAACATACCTCATCATACAATATATAATGTGAGTCATTATAACATGGGATATACAGTCAACTAAGTGACAGAGTAATAAGCAAATGATACTATAGTACCTCATCATACAATATGTGATGTGAGTCATTATAACAAGGGATATACAGTTAAAAAAGTGACAGAGTAATAAGCAAAACATTAATAGTCACATGAGAATGCACGTGCAGTACATAAATGACTCTTAAATCTTTACCTTCTTATTTCGTCCAATTTTTAAAATGGTTCATAGCTGTATATCTTTTTCTTGTCCATTAACATGCAAGACTGAATTATACTTTTGTTTTTCTTATGACACTTCAATCTCTCTGCACAAGTGACAATGTAATTAAATATTCTCAACATCTCGATTAAGTTTCCTCATCACCAACAAATATAATTATGCAAACCTAGCCAGACTTAATGTCAGACTGCTAGCCAGTATGACAGACACTGCATGGAAAAGACTCAAAATTGTTCCCAGTTTTTAGGGATATACCGAATTTTTTAGTTTTCTGATATTTTGCAATCATGGGACAGTTTACATCATGTTAAGCATATTTGTGACCAAGAGAAAAACTGGGACCATTAACAAACATGTTAATGGGAGATACAAACAAAACCGGTTTTGAAAGATCTCCCCTCCCCACTTCTGCCAATAAAAAGTGGTTGATCAAGGCAGGTGGTCTCTTATCAAAGGTAATTTCATTATACATGTATAACTCAGTTGATCTATACATAAAAAATGCAGTGCTTCATTAAAAAAAAATTAAATCTGAATTTTAAATGTTTAACTCTTTTCTTCTCTTTATCTCTAAACAGAATTGATTAAAAATATTCATAAAATATTAGAATAAAAACTATTTAAGCAATTACATTTTATGAGCATTTTTAAATTAAATGATTCTATATTGAAACTGTCAAACAGTATCAAGGGAGGTAACAACTATGAATAGACTCATTTCTTCTTAGTCTTAAGATTCAAGTTATGTCTCCTGACATAGCTAAATGTACAGTTTTTTTAAAGTTCAAAGGTCAATAGAGCTAAATAAAGAAAAATACTGATTACCATACATACTCACATATAACCTCCATCCAAATACAAACAACATAGACCCTGATCTGCCGATGCATAATGCGCCAGCAGATCAGGGTCTATGTTGTTTGTTCTACTAATTAGTCCTTGCAAACTGCATAGATCCAGATCTGCCAGCACATTATGCAATGGCAGATCTGGGTCTATGCAGTTTGCAGTTGGTATCGACTTATATGCAAGTACATACAGTATTAGAAATACAAACTTTTCTATGGTGGTATTAGAAATACAAACTTTTCTATGTAACTGACAGCATGCTATAGATTTGAGGGACAAATCCCTCCAAACCAATAAAATAATTTCAAAGATAGAGGCAACACAGTTGAGATTTCAATGTGCAACAATTAGTTTTTGTATTTAACTTTCCTCATCTCGGAGGGTTATCAAATGTCCATGCTACTTTGACCAAGTGTTTGAAAGGATCTCAGATGGTGTTTCTCAGGAATGTGATAGCAATAAAAGGATCTCAGATGGTGTTTCTCAGGAATGGGATAGCTGTAATGGGATATTAATAATATTGTGACATGATAACCAACATATAGCCCATTTTTTGAAAAGTCATGAGTCACATGACCCACTGAGTGACAAACCATGATACAACAGTGCACCTAAGCAATCCAAGCAAATACCATATAAGGGGAAATTTTCATGTTTTATTTTTCATTACATTTGCAACCGAGTTGAAATTTGCCAAAATTTAACCATACAGAATTCGAGAAAGTAAAACAATTTCTGTCACCAAGTTCCAAAACTGCAAACATTAAACAAGTGGAATGTTCAAAAGAGTAACTTTATGAAAATGTATCAACATGGAAGTTCCCATATACAGTATTCACATGTAAGCTCCTGTGACAAAAATGTATCACTGAAACGAAAGCCTGAATCTTACTGTCTACTGAGATGGCTTTCTTTTGAGTCTTAACAAGCCTGGCCATCAAGTTAAAACTGTCTGCCACAAGGATCCTCCGGCAACCATCCCGCAGAGAAATCTGCAAACACAGGTGAAACCATATATACAAAGATCTTGGAATTTTACCAGCATATTGAAACATATCTCATTTTAACACATGTAGTTGAAATCTATGCATTTATTCTTGCTTTAACCAAATTCTGCTTTGGACAACTAATTTAACTATTCCTTAGTGATTTGTTTTTATGTCTTCTTAATTTCTTAGACATACAGTTTTGGTGCTTGAATCAAGTCAATTTACCATGATTAACAATTTTTTTACAAAGTGTAAATCAGCTGTAATATATGAAGTTGAAATTTATGCATTTATTCTTATTGTAACCAAACTCTGCTTTAGACACCTAATTTCACTATTCTTTAGCAATTCATTTTTATGGTTGTCAATTTCTTAGCCATGCAATTCTGACACATGCATCAAGACAATCAAGCATGATTACCAATTTGTACCGTCTTTTAAAAAGTACAATGCAACATAAAGTCTATGGGATATTTGGAAACAAGAAATTAATTATAGTTACTTCATGTATTCTGCCAATGTATACCAAGCAAGAATATCTGATAAGTTAAACACCCACCTGAAGGTTGTAGTCCTTTATGATTGTGACAAGGGAGTCTCTAAGTCCTGGAATTTCCATGCCTGTTTGAATCCTTTTAATCAGACGGATCGGGTCTACATGTGTCCCTATACCGTTCAGTAGGCCTGTTATAAAACCTGAAGAGAAAAGTCAAACCAAGTTTAAAAAAAAATGTGGGTAAATATAAAGACTGCATATACAGCCAATAATCTTTTCTTCATTTAGCATTAGTCTAGAGTCCCTCAGCAATTCTGGATAACAAGTAGCAATAAAACATCCAATGTTATTCTAGAGTTTGTCAGCAATTCTGGATAACAAGTGGCAATAAAACATCCATGTTATTCTAGAGTCCCTCAGCAGTTCTGGATATTGAGTTGCAATAAAACAGGCATGGTATTCTGACAACTTTTTGAGCAAGAAACCTAAGCTAAAACCCTCCAAACAGATTTTGTATTTGCTGTATATCTACATACTTGAAACTTGATATGCTAGTAGAGTGGTGTACACCTACATGCTACTAAAGAAACCAAAGTTAATAAGATCCTGACAGTTCTATGATTCTAACTTCATTCTAGTCAAAGTTACAGGCCATCAAAGGTACAGGTCATCAAAGTTACAGACCATCAAAGTTACAGGTTGTCAATGTTACAGGTCATCAAAGTTATGGGCTGTCAAAGTTACAGGCTGTTAAAGTTACAGATCATCAATGTTACAGGCCATCAAAGTTATGGGCTGTCAAAGTTACATGTCATCAAAAGTTACAGGCTGTCAAAGTTACTGGCTGTTAACATTACAGGTCATAAAAGTTACAGACTGTCAAAGTTACAGGCCATCAAAGTTATGGGCTGTCAAAGTTACTGGTCATCAAAGTTTTTGGACTTTGAGCTTGAGTTAAGGTTTCATGCACAAATACTGTATATTTTTGTTTATAAGTTAAGTCCAATTGCAAACAACATAGACCCTGATTTGCCATCACATAATGCGCTGACAGATCAGGGTCTATGTTGTTTGTTCTACTGATTACTCCTAACAAACTGTATAGACCCAGATCTGCCAGTGCATTTTATGTGACTTATAAATGGAAATATATGGTAGTTTTGAGAATATGGAGTCAGGCTGTATTCTATGTGGAGACAATATGGAGTCAGGCTGTATTGTATGTGGAGACAATATGGAGTCAGGCTGTATTATATGTGGAGACAATATGGAGTCTGGCTGTACTGTATGTGGACACAATATGGAGTCAGGTTGTTTTGTATGTGGAGACAATATGGAGTCAGACTATATTATATGTGAAGAAATAAGGAGTCAGGTTGTACTGTATGTGGAGACAATATGGAGTCAGGATGTATTATATGTGGAGACAAGATGGAGTCAGGCTGTATTATATGTGGAGACAAGATGCAGTCAGGCTGAATTATATGTGTAGACAAGATGGAGTCAGGCTGTATTGTAATTATCCTCTAGCCTTAATAGTGCAGTGGTTAAACTACTTGATTTGCACATTCAGAGTCTCAAGTTTAATCCTGAACTTGAAAGATCATACCTGTTTTGGTCTTAAGTTTAAAATTAAAATTTTTTGTCAACCAATCACAAAAAACTTTAAAACTTTTTTAAAGGTCACTGTTGCATAATTGGCTCATAATGAAAACTCAATCTTAAACTTAAAAACAAAAGTTTTGTGAGATCCAGGAATGGCACCAACAAGTGTAATGATCAGCAGTAGAATATTGTTCATTTTCAATTGTTTATAGGTACTTCTAGTGTACCGTAACATAAACTAATGTTCTGGGCTCAGTCTTAGGAAAGAGTATGTGTAAGACTTGGTGGTCATCAATCCAAGATCAGGGTTGCCTAGAATCAATTTTGGGGAACAGAGGTGTCTCATGGGGAAAAGATAACCCATTTGTTAAAAGTAACAAACTTATACAATCATAATGCATCTTCCTATACATACCTGTTCTCAGTCAGAAACAATGAAGGTCCAATGATAATAAGTGATGAATGCATTCTTTCAATTCCAGAAACTTTAATTCCTTAAACATTTTGGCCAAAATAATAACCATAAACATTAATCCTCATAAATTATCTTCATCTTTTCTTTTCTCTTCATCTCTGCCACCATTTTTCACCTAATTACAGTCTAATCAACTGGTTTCTTGTGATGTACATACTGTCTTTTACATTAAGAAACAACATTCTATTTACAAATCTGTCATATTGGTGCAGAAGAACTTTTGTCTACCTGTGTCCACATAGAAAACGACTGTTCAGTTTTTTAACCCATACATTGTTATTTTCCGGCATTTCATCAGTATATTTCGAAATGTGGAATTGTCATTGAACATTCAAAATAATTCTGCATGATTCAGAATGGTTGGCATTTCTGCAGGGTCAGTAGTTTCTTGCAGGTTCTTAGATTTCCTACACCTCAATGACTTTCTCATGTCAAAATCTAAGCCAATGAGAGTTCTTATAAATTGCTGAAAGTTGTTACAAAATTAACACAAAATAAATGTTTCTTTTTTAAACAAAAAACAAAAAGAATAAGCAGTCCAAACAGTAGCAATCATGGTTATATAATGTTAAAAATTCCAACCCTTTATGTGATATTAAGAGCTTGCTACTTACTTGGCTTATCAATGGAATAGGAGATGAGGTTATCCCACAATTCCTCATCATTGTGTTCCTTACAGAAGTCGATTGCACGTTCCACTTTCCGCAGTTTGGATGTGATCAACTCTAGAGCCTGCAACAAGTTTCCCATTCGTCCTGGACAGAAGAACAAAACCAGAAATGAGTCTATAGGACTCATGGTATTAATTCAGCTCCCAAAGTAAACCTATGGAAAGACTATGATATAAAAAATTCAATAACTTTAAATGGTCTGAATGCTCATGATCAACACTATATTTCTCAGTATAGACCAGGCGTGTGCAACCTACGGCCCAGATCTGGCCAGTGACCTGGTTTTATCTGCTTATTTGCATCATAGGGTGTGGCTTTAAAACTCGCTTATTCGGCCAGTCCCCAAGAGGAAGTTTCATATGCCTGGTATAGACCCATCCTCAATACAAGCTTCTGTGTGGAGAAAACCATATGTTCCACAGCATTTTTTTTTTATCTACATGTGTTTGAAACATGTGTTTTCAATTCTTCACCTAAAAGAATCAGGTGCTAATTTTGGTAATGAGTGCTCCAGAATCAATTTGTCTGAGTCCTCATCAATTTGTCTGAGTCCTCAAAATTGCATTACCTAGGAATGAAAGACATAGTTTGATTCTTAAAGTACTATGTACTGAAAGTAAAAAAATTTGAATCTCTCCACATACAAGCTCACGACTAGAAGTTGTTTAGATAAGTCAACAAAATGGTGAGAATATAGTGATCCCTTGGAAAAATAAAAATCTTCAGATTTGGTTAGCCGGTCTCTGGCCCTCTCTACCAGTAGAAAGATAAAAAAGCTGTTAGGGTCAGAGAAACTTGGACTCTGTTTAAAAGCGGTTTGACGGTCTGATGATCTTCTTCTATTTAATCACTTACTTTTGAGCATGGGTAAAACATTCCTTAGTTTTTGATCCAACTTCAATTTTTTCCTGTCAGCTTAAATAAAAATGTACTAGGTGTCCATAAATTTTATGTACTCTTGGACATTTTTACAAATTTTGAAAAATATGGTGGGTGGAAAATTAGAGTGTTTAGATATTTACATTAATAACTGTGCAAGGCAATTAAAGAAGAATTTCTATTGTGGATTCCTGAAAACGTCCTTTATTAAAAATATTGCCTGTATATGGCACTTATTCTTCCAGACTAAATTTATGAAACATAAATAGAAAATCCCCTGACTTTCAGCTGAAATTCCAATTCCCTGGCTCAATCTAAATTCCCTGACTTTCCGAGATTTTTAAAAAATCTCTTTTGTCCATTCTTTTTTCTGGCCTGTAGGAAACCTGAAGATATGACAGGTAATAAAATGTTTTTCACGGGGACATTTGAAAATCCTCCCAAATTTAATGCTGTGAGAATACATAATTTTTTATGCATAATCTACACCACATATCTTATCTGGAGCGAGGAATTTTATCATGTTGATGATTCTTACCTAACAGAAAGACTTGCTCCTCATAAAACTCTCTTATCTCACACTCTTTGAGTGCCATGTCCAGCTTGTAGCATGTGTTGCTGCGAAGGAAGGGTAAAAGTTCTTTGCGGTCAAATTCTGCATATAGTTTAATCTGCTTTTCTGCGTAGGGCTGTATCAACTGGGCATCCTTCTTATACAGCTTGTGTAAATACTGAAACAGAGTGTCATACTATGAGAACATATCGGCTAACAAATAAATACCATATATACTCACTTATAAGTCCGGTCCAACTGCAAACAACAGTGACCCTAATCTGCTTTTGCATAATCTGCCTGCAGATCTGGGTCCATGTTGTTTGTTCTAATGATTACTACTAACAAACCACATACACTCAGATCTGCTGGTGCATTTTGTGATGGCAGGTCTGGGTCTATGAAGTTAACAGCTGGATCTGATTTGTACGCGAGTATATATGGTACATAATCAATATACTGAATAGATAAAGGCTTCTTACAAATTTGACAATCAGAGAATTTTTAGCGTACAAAATATTCTGGGAAGAAAAAGAGAACCAAATTCACAACTATTTGTGGGGTACCAATTTTTTCATTGCTACAAGTCACAAATGTAAATACCTAACAAACAATTGTCCATATGTAAAGAAAATGAACCCATTCTCATATTGACATATCAGTACCAATGAAAATGTAATTTATTATATAACCATCATTAAACAACTCATTATAAAGGCTACTTTTCCCTGAGGCTGATATGAAACCTTGTATCACTCATACATCTTATACAGATATAGATTCCCTGCTGTCAAGGATGATGTCACCTACCAATGGTTGCATGTATATGTAACAATTATGCCATATTTAGATGCAATGTACAATATGACCAGATGAATGAAATCAAAGTAAAAGAACAACAATGACATAAAATCTTGTCTTTTTGTAATTAAATAATTGTATAGGGTATAAAATAAACACATCTGATGCATCAGTACAGTAACTTAATCTGGGTGTTTGTATTGCAGCCTGTTTGACAGCAGATGGAGATCAAATTATTCTCTACCCTTATGATTAACCACTAAGATTAATATAAAAAAATATAAATTTTAATTAACAATATACAATAAAGTGAAAGACAGTCCTAAATCTAAATCATAAACATGAGTATATTCTAAAAATATTATGAATAATTGTATTTATACAATACCATCAATTACTATATATGTTAAAAATAATCTCTTTTAGTTTAACATTGTTACTATTATTTTATAACTGGCTGTAAAGACTCAAAAAGTTCAGATCAAACAATTCTTTATTTGCTCCATTTATGCCCGTATTCATTGTACGACTTACATATACATTTTAAAAATCTAATAGAATGCCTGTAATGATGAATAAAAATCCATAATATATTGTAATTGTTATACATAGTTGTAAATTAAATATTTATTAATACAGTCAAACCTGTCCTAACAGTCACCTGTGTTCAGCGGTCACCTGGTCACAGTGGTCATTCTAATTTCCCCACTGCAAATTTCTTATATATATGCCCTGTATTTAATGGTCACCTGATGTCAGTGGCCAGGTGTTTCCTAACCAAACAGTTTTTTCACCTTGCCTTAAGCGGTCACTGGAGCATATCAGCAGTGACTGCTCCAAGCATTTCATATCTCGATTGTACTTACTTAGTCCAGTCACGCTGTCAGTCAAACTCAAAGGTGTCAACATGTCGGCTTCGAAAGCAAGGCAGTTTTTGTCCTTACATGAGAGAATCTAAGCAATTCGTTTGCTGGATAGTGGACAATGTAGTTGTGTAGTTGCAGCAGAAATGGGAGTCGGGCAAACTCAGATCCAAGGGATTATTAAGTGTAAGCGAGATATTATGGCCAATTTGAGAACAATGTTAATCTGGAGTGTAAGAGATTACGTACAATCACACCAAATAAGTAGAGATACATGTACATTGCACTTGTGACATCCCTTACAGTTTATATGCTACTAACAATAGCTGCAGGAAGCTTCCCTAATCATCAAAGGCACAAAAGCCAACTGTCTTTTGAACTCGGTAAGTTTGAGCAACTGCTTAATCTTTCAATTGTTTGAAGTGTGAACACCTGTTTTCATGTCTAATTATACCAGCTGGCCTAACAAAAAGTCAGTCCTGTGTTTGACAATCACAAGCAAGCTGTCAATTAGTAATTTTATTTAGACACAGTTTCTACTGATAAGCGATGATTTAATGTACATGATGGATTAAAGTGGAACTTTTTATTTTATTATTTTTTAATTTTTCTCTTTGCTAAATAGCTAAACTAAATATATGTATCTTGACAGCATTCTACTACTACTAATAATAATAATACTAATGCTATTTGGTACACAGTACATGTATTTGTCATGAACCAAATTTGAGAGTTGAATCTGCCTTCAGAGGTCACATGTCTTTAAAGACCACATATATAACTTTGTGTGCCTAAAATGTACATTAAGTTATTTATTAGCTGGTAACTCTCTTTCCATACCTCCTCACTGGTGAAAAAAAGTACACATTATTATGTATTGCCACAAATACTCCATTACTATTTCTTAAACAGGCTCTTTACATTGCAAGTATTCGGCACCTATCACAAACTAAGATTTCAAACAGTGCATGTAAACAAAATAATAACACAAGATCTCATACACGGAAACAAATATGATCTGATTTTTGTAAGAGATGGATGAAAAATATTCATACTGTATATCAGGGATGATGTAAAGAAACACCAGCAAATTTGATTGTTAGAGGTGTTGTTTTATTTTGGCCCTGTTTATTTTGATTGTTTGAGCTGTGGTTTTATTTTGGCCCTGTTTATTTTAGGAAAATTTGAGAATGCAAAGTAAAGTACATTAGGGTATAACAGTTGCTGGTCAAATTTTGGACATTAAAATTTACGCAAAATATTTCCATCTGCAAAAAAAGTTACAGCAAGCCCGAGATCAAAACTACCTGACATACGGTAGACACTGACCAAATGGCATACTTATGTATAACTCCACCATGAATTTAGGATCAGAAAAATGTGAAATGATACATTTTTACACGATTTATCAAAAATAACTTACAATATAGAGGTATTTTGGCTTTTTCTCCAACTGCTGAACAACCTTATCTATCTGAAATACAGAAAAATTACACATTTAAATATTTACGTGCTTTATAGAGTCTGAGGCAAGAACTGAAAATAATATTACATATGTGTAGGTAATAATTCATATGTGAAATCACCTTGCCTGAAGTCATCATACATACAAGTCAAGGAACTAGTCATATTATTGTTAGTTACAAGTAAATTTGATAATGTGTTCAATAATGTATTGCCAATAAGTAAATACAGGGGCTTAGTGTGATTTAACAAAAGTTCATATAAGACTGGTTAACTGTCTTTGCTGTTCACATAGACAAAGACCAGTAAAAGTTCTGCTATTTTGAATCATGTAGAGAAACTTGATCTTTGCAAAGGGAGAGCAGCATTAAAACTTAACTTAATGTGACAATTACACTTAAGTTTCTTGCTTTAACTCTTACCGTCTATACCCGCATATAAGCCGAGTCCAAATGCGAATAACATAGACCCTGATCTGCCATCACATAATGCGCTGGCATATCAGGGTCTATGCTGTTTGTTTAACTGATCAGTCCTTGCAAAAAGCATAGACCCAGATCTGATGGCACATTATGTGATGGCAGATCTGGGTCTATGTAGTTTGCAGTTGGTATCGGATTATACATGAGTATATATGGTAATTGCAAAATTCAAATTCCGCTAGGATTCCTTGAATTCATTATCTGTCATGAGTCAATCCACTGATTTTCCCACTCTTTGTTAGGAGGTGTAACAATATCAGGGACACAGTCTAAGATATTATATCAACTTTATTTAAGCCATCTAATAATGGCTAACAAAACTTATGTGGACTTACTGGAATTTTCTCAACATTGTCAATGAGCATTTTGATGGCTTGTTCCTCATCGAATTCCATCAGTTCCAAAATTTTGTCACTGACTGCATCGTACAGACTGTACTTATGTATTAGTATAAACACCTCCTTGTGTCTGAGCCTAAAAATGAAATTAGGAAATGAAAAAATGAAAATGCTTGTGAATTTACAGGTTAAAACTACAAAAAAAAGTTTTTAAAAGATAAACACAGTCAAACCTGCCTTAATGGTCACCTTTATATAGCAATTACCTGGTCATAATGGCAATTCTGATTTCCCTCCATGAAATTTCCTCTATAATGGCCATGTATGAAATAGGAAAGTTTGAAGAAATCAATGAATGAAACTATTTTCCACCTGAATTTATGTATAATAAAGTTATACAGCGAATGCTTTGAATAGAAAATTGTACAAACTGCCTGAAACAATAATAATAATAATAATAATAATAACAATAACAATAACAATAATGATAATGGTATTTGGTGCATGGTATTTGTTCAAGAACCAACTTTGAAAGGTGAACAGAACCTGCATACAGAGGTCATCTGTGTACAAAGGCCACTTTGGCCTTGTCCCACTGGTGGCTGCTATTGACAGGTTAAACTGTATTTTCAGAAATGTGCACAAAATCAAATTTTTACAGAACAGTTAATTATAGGAACAGCAAAGTTTGTCCCAAGGACAATGATTGTAAAATCCTATGAAAGGCATTTATCTAAACTTTATCAGAAAATCTCAATTGTAATTCTGATTTCTGCAAGAGATAACCTAAAATTTAGAAATGATGAAAAGGTTTTAGACCACAAGTTTGAAATTGTCACGACAAGGTAAAAACACATTTGTTTCCCTTGTGTGAAATAATGACTGCCTTTAGTAAAAATTAAAAATTTTGCACTGTTTGAGCAGACAGTAGTCAGGTACTATTAAAAAGCCTGCTGGGTATTTCAGAATTTAAACTTTTGTAGTCATAGATGATAGCTTAGCACATAATTTTTCAGATTTTTATTTTTTACAGTGTCCTTCATTTTTTAACAAACAAATGCTACTTGCTGCTAGAAGACATAAATTTAGTCAATATTTTTGAATAAACACTTTCAAATACACATCAGGATATTCAGAATATACAAAGTTTAGATCCATTTGACTGCTAACTTTTGTCTTGGTCTCCATCATCTAACAGTCTATCTACAAGAGCTGACAAATGAGTTCAACAGATTTTCCTTCTTGCATGAAGTCAGTATTAATGGCATCATTAAATAAGAAGAGACATTCTATGGGATGTAAAAAATAGCTATCTTACATAAAAATACGCAATCATGCAGTATACACTTTTATTACTTCATAAACAAAATTCTAGGAGTACAACTGGTCAATTATCAAGATATTAAATCCTGGACTGGTTTATCTGTTAAAAAATATTCTAATATTAAATCCTGGACTGGTTTTCCTGTTAAAATTATTCTAACAGGTTGTAAGAACTCCAATAAGGTCATAACTAGATCATGTGACTCACAAGCTGGACTGGTTTATCTGTTAAAAAATATTCTAATATTAAATCCTGGACTGGTTTTTCTGTTAAAATTATTCTAACAGGTTGTAAGAACTCCAATAAGGTCATAACTAGATCATGTGACTCACAAGAAGGGTCTAAGTAAGTCACATGATGACTGGCAATTCACAACTGGGTGAAAGAAAATGGTGGACAACCTATGCTTCAAAAGTTAAAATGCAATATCTAATTTATGATCCAAATATATGAAATGATTTAATTATTAATATAAATGAGTTACTGTGTGCTTTATTTATCAGTAGAAATTATCCACCAAAAGAAGGTTACATTTTAATTAAGCAAGGTTCATTTGTCAGTTGTTCAGAAAGGATTTTTTTGCCCACGGGAAGTAACTGCTACAGCTAGTGTGCTGTTTGTAAACAATCATTAGCATAGTCAACAATGGTAGCTGAGAAATTCTTATGTGTTATTCTTTCAACAAATAAGTTTATGAAAGGTTAATGAGGTAATAAATTCATTACATGTTAGTGTACCAGAATGTACATAATGTTATAACCATCTTGAATCCCTTGCCTTCAGCTCAGAGTGTATGGGGTTCAAGATGGTTATAACATTACACCAAGATAAGCTAACATATAACTAAAATTACACATTCTAACATTTAATGGGGATGAAAATAAATTACACTATTTTTCAGTTGATACAAATCTAAAGTAATAAAAAAATATCTAGAAAAATGAAATCACTTATCAATTAAAATTTGTCTGAATACCTTGTTAGTTATACTATTTGTGAGTTGAAAAAGAACCATCCATAAAAAGTAATTTGTCACAGATAGCCGATTATTTTAAAGAGAAGAGCTTTGAAAATAATAGACAATATTTTTCTATTCAGGATGTATTTAGCCTTGACCTTGGCTGTTAGTGTTCGAGTCTGTGACCTACAACTGGCAACCTGGAGCTGCAAGAGAGAGAGAGAGAGAGAGAGAGAGAGAGAGAGAGAGAGAGAGAGAGAGAGAGAGAGAGAGGGGGGTGGGGTGCAAAAGTGAGACACAGAGAGAGACAGAAAGATGAGCATCCAAAAAATGGAGACTAGTGCAGAATAACACATCCAAAGAGAGCTATGGCTAGCAAAGAACAGATGAATACTGTAATATAGAAATCCAAATGAGGAGAGTGATCAATGAATTGCTTGCTTTGCACCTAAGTAAATTATGTTTTTATGAGAATACTTGCCCGATCTCATTAACATTAGGAAGAAGCTGTGCTACCTCTCAAATCCAGCACTCGAGGGAAGACTAACATTTTCGTCTTTCCCATCTAAAAACCGCATACATGTAGATGAAAGGAAGAAACTCTGCACAATGCTTCCCTTACCTCCCCTGACCACCACTAGGTTTCTACAGTTGTTTACTTAGTTTTAGCTTAAGAGATACCTCAGTGAAGATGCTCGCATTTGCAGGGAGGTGTAGGAGGGTTTAATAGTAATGTGACTGGGTGAGTATTCTTGGAGAAACATAATTTACTAAAAAATTTACTTTCTCCTTTGAATACATTCCCCGATCACATTAATGTCAGGAGAATAGGTAATAGAAGGAGGCAATGCTGAGCATCCTACCTCTACCATGGTCACACTCAAGGGAATAAGGATTCTTCCATGCATGAGGGTAAACTGCACTCCTAATATGACACCAGACAAGAGAAAAGGAAACAATGCCTTTTTCTTACAGAGTAAAATCATCTGCTGAATCCGACTAAAGTGCCGTTTTATGCCTGTGGTAAGGTTGTGCTGACTTCAAACTGGTCTGGTGATGGTCTGGGCTGCAGCCACCAGAAAAACCAGATTCAGTTCCTGTCTCTGCAAAGCTAGATTATGCAGATAAAAGCTTGAGAAGGTTGACTGTGAGCCAGCCAACTGCATCTATTATGTCTCAGATTGCCATGTTCCATTCGAATGCGAGGCATGCAGGGATAGCTCTGATTTCATAAGCTGAGATTTTCATGAGGTGTACTTGGTATTTTAAGATCTCGGGAAATGCTGAGTGTATTACCCACTTTAGCCATGATGCCAGGGCTTGGGTGGTTATATCCTTTTTCCCCAGCTAGACTGGACAAGAGAGGTGTTACTGGGCCCTATGGCACTTTTCCATGCACTTTACGTAGTGCTTGAGCACATGGACTGAGTCCTGTATCACCACCTCTTTAGACTGATCAATGGATGAGATGGCATGGATGACCACTCTTTGATTGCCATTTGATGGCAGACTGTTCTTTGCCATGAAACCTGGTTGCATCATCAGGGCCACAGAACCATCTGATCTGAACTGTAGATAGTTCAGGTCCACTGAAGGGATTGCAACTCACTCGCCCTGCATGCTGAAGCTAAAGCTATCAAAAGAAACGTGTTTTGTATGACAGCAGCTTGAAAAGGTGCTGGCTAAGGGCTCCACGGACCTGAATTGAGCCATGTCAGCACCCATGACAAATTCCACTTGTGAGACAGGGTGAGTGATTTTGGTCTATTAAAGTCAAAACTGGACCGGTCTGATAAATCTTTATCGTGACCTATATATGCTCTATCATGATGCCTGAATGTGTCTGAGATCATGCAGCTGTAGCCTTTGATCATAATGGGGGCTAACATTTTCTCCTCAAAGAGCCAGAGACAAAAAGTTACCCAATGGTGGGATTGAGGCACACAAAGGGATAATGCTGTTGCTGTTGCACCAGTCCCTAAAATTCTGCCACTTCCCCTCATACACCTTCAAAGTGGTAGGCCTTCTAGCTTGTGAGATTCTCTCCATGACAGAAGGTTTCAATTCTTTTCATCGCAAGGCTCTCTTGACAAGAGCCAGGTGTGAAGGAGTAGCCCTAAAACCCCTCCCAACTGATTTAGAGTGCATCCACAGCCCACGCCTCCGGGTCTGGGACTGGTGAGATAAAGGTGGGCAGTTTGTGATTCTACCTTGTAATGAACAGATCTATCATTGGGCGGCTCCAAAGTGCACAAATCCGCTGAAAGATCAGTGGGTGGATGGACCACTCTGTGTGCAGGGTCTGGCCCCTTCTTAATAATGAATCAGCCAGGACACAGCCTGCCTTGGGCACAAGAAACAGCCTGCAGTAAAACCCCAGACAGTTGGGCTTATGAACTATCTCCACCGCCTGCTTGTCGTGTAGTGACCAGATCTCCTTCGGTAAAATTCCTACCTTCTCCAGATCAGACAGCAAGTCCCACATAGAAGGTAAGTTGAATGAAGTGGGGCTGGATAAATTAAATGTGAAGCCCCTCTGAAACAACCTGAATTATCCATTCATTCTCGGGAAACAGATCGATCCATGAGGTTCAAATATGAAGGAGTCTGGCACCCATTGGAAGACTTTTGGCAGGTGGTCAGGGTGGCAAGTCAATATCAGCCATTAGGAGGCATGGGGAAGGAGAAACCTTGTTTCCTTTCCCCTTTATTAAATTGTCTCCAAATCTGAAGGACCTGCTCCTGCCTTAAGTTGGATTGGGGACAAAATTGTGGCCTTTGAGAGTTTTTCTGCCTCTTATCCTTTTGCCAGTGATCATCTCTTCACTGTGGCTGAGAGTGGTTTGGCCTGAAAGTAGGTGTAGGGGGCAAGGCAAGTTCAAAAGGAAGTTCTTGTGATGCCTGCTTATGTACTTCCTCAATTTTTCCACCAAACAGCAATGGTATGCCAAAAGGTGCGGACAGAAGGGCCAAGCCATAATATGGCTTAAAGGCGGATGAGCACAGGCAGCATCTCATCTCATGAGATCCAGGTTAGCTGAAGCCATCAGCCCATTAGCCATTGTGTGATGAGAGGCCCTGTTTATCACATTATCAATGCAGGCCATGGATTCCCATGCATGATTGCAACCTGCTTTTTGGCTAGTTGAAACAAAATTGCCAGTGAAGCCAAATCTAGCATTGAGGAGGTGGTTTGCAGGACATTTTTGTCAACTTTACAAAACAGAGGATTGGTCAGATTGACCCCTGCAATGCTTTTTTCCAAGGATGGCAGCTCAGTGCTGAATGTCGGCAATGTGTATGGTACGAGTGTGGAGAGAATGATGCTGGTAACTGTCTTTCTGAAAAGAAACCCTTGGATTTGCCTGGGTCCTGTATTTTACCAGTCAGGTGGTGAGAGATTTCTTTAACCTTCACTGACTGTGGAAGAAGATGGAAGGATGGATGTTCATCGTCATCTTTCAAATCCACTGAGACCTTGACCTCATAGGCCTGACTTGCAACTGATGGGGCTGGACACTTGGAAACCAGCAGAACTCTGTAGATTTCTTCCATGGCTACTTCAAAACTGTATTGTGTATGCTCCATTTGTGGAGCAGTGTATGGCAAGTCAGCAAGGTTATCCCTGCACTCACTGTGGGATTGTCATTATCAAGCATTCTGTCAACATCGGAGTAAAACATCACAAAGGGCTGGCCATGCCTTCATCCCTATGTACAGTTTGATATCTCCCCAAAGGATAAGCCATAAAGATTTGAAATGGCAGTTGCATCAGTGGCCATGCAAATGCCATGGCTTGTTCTGCTGGTATAAAATGCCGGTAAGTGTGTTGACTGGTTGGCTCAGTTATTGGCTAGATGGATGTCCCCCAGTTTGTCCATGTGGCAAAACAGACAGATCAGCTAACTCGATCCCCATATAGCTCTGCATACAAAGCTGCGGCTGGCCAGTATACAGCATGGCTCACTGAAGTGACGGATTCCCTGTCACTTATTGTCGAGTATGGCTGACCAGATGGCTGGACTGGCTGGTCAGCAGCCAGAATGGTGTTATATGGCCTGGACTGATGGCAAACCAGATCATCCACGTCCTAAAAAATACCACATGTGCCTGGAAGTACAAGCCCTAAGGCCAAGCTCAGATATGTTGGAGGGACTTACGCCTACTAGGCAGCCTAGAAAAGTGAGACAGTCTCCATAAGCTCAAAGCTATCACTGGAGAAATAATGTTCTTCCATCTGCAGCTTACCCGATGTGACAGTCACTGTGGGCATTGGATGCATCACTTTTAATGGGGGGAGGGAAGAACCATCAAAGTGTCCCCCTCTATGTTGGCCAGTGATGATGTCTTTGGATGCAAATTTAGTGTGTCACATTCCATCTCTCCGGACTTGCTGCATCTCTCTTTTGTTTTTAGTCCTCATCACAGTACAGTGGATCATATGTTTTCCAACAATGATACACAAACACTGCAGTGGTAGATGGACATTTGGTACACGCAAGGCCGATCCCATTTATGTCCTCGGTTGCCATCATCTTTTGCCCAACAAGTACCATATATACTCGCGTATAAGTCGAGTCAAACTGCAAAGAACACAGACCCTGCACTGGCAGATCAGTTGCATCAGTGGCCATGCAAATGCCATGGCTTGTTCTGCTGGTATAAAATGCCGGTAAGTGTGTTGACTGGTTGGCTCAGTTATTGGCTAGATATGTCCCCTGATTACTACTACTGATTACTCCCAACAAACTGCATAGACCCAGATCTGCCAGTGCATTATGCGATGGCATATCTGTGTGTATGCAGTTTGCAGCTGGACTTGACTTATACACGAGTATATACAGTATGTGTCCTAATAGTGAATTAAAATATAAAAATAAGGTATTTAATAATGTGAAACAACATAATAACTGCT
Source organism: Margaritifera margaritifera (assembly GCA_029931535.1). Classification (NCBI taxonomy): domain Eukaryota; kingdom Metazoa; phylum Mollusca; class Bivalvia; order Unionida; family Margaritiferidae; genus Margaritifera; species Margaritifera margaritifera. Next base: position 3,183,289 of record JAQPZY010001652.1, on the reverse strand, counting down.
TTTTCATTAGCCAACAAATTAAGCTAGATTAAAAAAATTAGGTATTAATGGTAAAACAAAATTTAACCAATTTAATGGAATTTATGACTAAACCAATGTTATAAGAGGGACAGCAGTATAATGAGGGGTTTTATAGTGAGGGGTCACTGTACTACACTATTTGATCCATGCACCTCTGCAGTCCCTGGCTGATCCACAGTTTTGACCTGTGCTTGGGTACATGACTGCCTATGCAAGGTCATTAGGTTCTCGAGTTTCCTCCATGGAAAAGACAATATTATGCCATTATCTGAGCCAGCAAGAGCACACTATTATAATATGAAAGAACTAGTTGCACAATGGACATTAAATAAATAACATCTAGAAAAAGAACTGAATAAAAAAACACAAATATCAGGAATCAAACTGTAATGGGTAAAGCATAGTTGGAAGAAGATATGGAAACCATACTAAGCCAGGAATGAAAATGTTCCAGAATGCCTGGTCAGGAACCTTTTCCAAAATTTAAATCATATAGTGTTCATAATTGCAAATAAGACCAAACTCTACCTTTGAGTTTCACTTCTGTGCTACAGACCCTTGGTTTGGGTACAAATTTCATGTGCATTTTGCACTGCATCGATAAGTTTGAAAGGGAAATAACTCTTACAGTATTTCCTCTGGTTACTTTCAAGCATAAACCAGACCTTCTGATTCCAGAATTCTGGATCTACCATATATACTCATGTATAATCCAGATCCAAATGCAAACAACATAGACCCTGATCTGCCGTCGCATAATTCACCGGCAGATCAGGGTCTATGTTGTTTGTTCAACTGATTAGTCCTTACAAACTGCATAGACACAGATCTGCTGGCGCATTATGCTGTTTAAATTTAAGCTGATGGATGATACGTACTGTATAATTTTATGCTGATGGATGATACATACTGTATAAATTTATGATGATGGATGATGGGTACTGTATAATTTTATGCTGATGGATGATACATACTGTATAATTTTATGCTGATGGATGATAAGTACCGTATAATTTTATGCTGATGGATGATACGTACCGTATAATTTTATGATGATGGATGATAGGTACTGTATAATTTTATGCTGATGGATGATACGTACTGTATAAATTTATGATGATGGATGATACGTACTGTATAAATTTATGATGATGGATGATACATACTGTATAATCTTATGATGATGGATGATACCTACTGTATAATTTTATGATGATGGATGATACGTACTGTATAATTTTATGCTGATGGATGATACATACTGTATAAATTTATGATGATGGATGATACATACTGTATAATTTTATGATGATGGATGATACATACTGTATAATTTTATGATGATGGATGATAGGTACTTTATTAATTTATGATGATAGATGATACGCACCGTATAATTTTATGATGATGGATGATACGTACCGTATAATTTTATGATGATGGATGATACGTACCGTATAATTTTATGATGATGGATGATAATACATACTGTATAATTTTATGATGATGGATGATATGTATTGTATAATTTTATGATGATGGATGATACATACTGTATAATTTTATGATGATGGATGATACATACTGTATAATTTTATGATGATGGATGATACATACTGTATAAATTTATGATGATGGATGATACATACTGTATAATATTATGATGATGGATGATAATACATACTGTATAATTTTATGATGATGGATGATACATACTGTATAATTTTATGATGATGGATGATAATACATACTGTATAATTTTATGATGATGGATGATAATACATACTGTATAATTTTATGATGATGGATGATACATACTGTATAATTTTATGATGATGGATGATGATACATACTGTATAATTTTATCATGATGGATGATAATACATACTGTATAATTTTATGATGATGGATGATACATACTGTATAATTTTATGATGATGGATGATACATACTGTATAATTTTATGATGATGGATGATACATACTGTATAATTTTATGATGATGGATGATAATACATACTGTATAATTTTATGATGATGGATGATACATACTGTATAATTTTATGATGATGGATGATACATGCTGTATACATTTATGATGATGGATGATACATACTGTATAATTTTATGATGATGGATGATACATGCTGTATACATTTATGATGATGAATGATATATAATGTATAATTTTATGATGATGGATGATACATACTGTATAATTTTATGACGATGGATGATACATCCTGTATAATTTTATGATGATGGATAATACATGCTGTATACATTTATGATGATGGATGATACATACTGTATAATTTTATGATGATGGATGATATGTACTGTATAATTTTATGCTGATGGATGATATGTACTGTATAATTTTATGCTGATGGATGATACATACTGTATAATTTTATGATGATGGATGATAAGTACTGTATTGATTTATGCTGATGAATGATACGTACTGTATAAATTTATGCTGATAGATGATACGTACTGTATAAATTTATGCTGATGGATGATACGTACTGTATATGCTGATGGATGATACGTACTGTATATGTTGATGGATGATACATACTGTATATGTTGATGTATGTCATTGGATGATATGTACTGTATATGTTGATGGATGATATGTACTGTATGTGCTGATACATGTCACTGGATGATATGTACTTTATATATTGATGCATGTCATTGGATGACACGTATTGTATGTGCTGATGCATGTCATTGGATGACACATACTGTATGTGCTGATACATGTCATTGGATGATATGTACTGTATATGTTGATGGATGATATGTACTGTATGTGCTGATGGATATCATTGGATGATGTATACTGTATATGTTCATACATCTCACTAGATGATAAGTACTGTATATGTTGATACATGTCATTGGATGATACATACTGTATGTGCTGATGGAAATCATTGGATGATATGTACTGTATATGCTGATACATGTCACTGGATGATATGTACTGTATATGCTGATATATGTCATTGGATTACACGTACTGTATATTTTGATGCATGTCACTGGATGATATGTACTGTATATGTTGATACATGTCACTGGATGATATGTACTGTATATGTTGATACATGTCACTGGATGATATGTACTGTATATGTTGATGCATGTCACTGGATGATATATACTATATGTGCTGATACATGTCATTGGATGATATGTACTGTATATGTTGATACATGTCATTTGATGATATGTACTCTATATGTTGATACATGTTATTGTATGATATGTACTGTATATGCTGATGGATGATATGTACTGTATATGTTGATACATGTCATTGGATGATATGTACTGTATATGTTGATGGATGATATGTACTGTATGTGCTGATGGATATCATTGGATGATGTATACTGTATATGTTGATACATGTCACTAGATGATATGTACTGTATATGTTGATATATGTCATTGGATGATACATACTGTATGTGCTGATGGAATCATTGGATGATATGTACTGTATATGTTGATACATGTCACTGGATGATATGTACTGTATATGCTGATATATGTCATTGGATTACACGTACTGTATATGTTGATGCATGTCACTGGATGATATGTACTGTATATGTTGATACATGTCACTGGATGATATGTACTGTATATGTTGATACATGTCACTGGATGATATGTACTGTATATGTTGATGCATGTCATTGGATGATATATACTATATGTGCTGATACATGTCATTGGATGATATGTACTGTATATGTTGATACATGTCATTTTGATGATATGTACTCTATATGTTGATACATGTCATTGTATGATATGTACTGTATATGCTGATGGATGATATGTACTGTATATGTTGATACATGTCATTGGATGATATGTACTGTATATGTTGATGGATGATATGTACTGTATATGTTGATACATGTCATTGGATGATATGTACTGTATGTGCTAATGGATATCATTGGATGATATGTACTGTATATGCTGATGGATGATATGTACTGTATATGTTGATGGATGATATGTACTGTATATGTTGATGGATGATATGTACTGTATATGTTGATACATGTCACTGGATGATATGTACTGTATATGTTGATACATGTCACTGGATGATATGTACTGTATATGTTGATGCATGTCATTGCATGATATGTACTGTATATGCTGATACATGTCACTGGATGACATGTACTGTATATGCTGATACATGTCACTGGATGATATGTACTGTATATCTTGATGCATGTCATTGAATGACATGTATTGTATGTGTTGATGCATGTCATTGGATGATACATACTGTATATGTTGATGCATGTCATTGGATGATACATACTGTATATGTTGATGCATGTCATTGGATGATACATATTGCATGTGCTGGATGTCTTTGGATGGTATGCACTGTATTTGCTCATGCATATCATTGTATACCAAACAGAGACCACCGCATACTCTATTCTGGCACTGCATAATGTGCCTGCAGATCTGCAGAGGTCTGTTCTAGCATGTGTAATTGCAGGATTCACTCAAATTTCTAAAACATCATATAATAATAAAATCAACTGAATGTGCAAAAATTGCACATAATTTTTGCAAGCCCTAACATATTTATCTTGTTAAATCTCCCCTAAATTTAGAAATCACCAGCCCCCTTTTATATTTCAAATCACCAGCCCCCTTTTATTTTTCAAAAATCAAGGGTTGAATTTCACTCCTAAATGTTCAGTTCTAGAATAAACCCTGAGGTCAGGGTCTACACTGTTTGTTTTACTCATGATTTCTTGTAAAGTAATTGATCTTGATCTGTCAGATGCATTAAGTCATGATAGGTCTTGGTCTATGCTGTTCAAATTACACATATGTACAAATGTTACATATAATAAACCAAGAGGCCCCCTTTTTATTTAGTCCTTTTCTATTTAAATAGAAAAGACATACATAAAAGAAAAGCAAAAAACTTTAACACTGAACTTAATCTAGGGTGTAAGAGATTGAAAAATCTCTACAATATTCACTCACTCAGTCATGCAAGTACTAACAAATTTTACTCACCCAGTCAGGCAAGTACTAACAAATTTTACTCACCCAGTTGGGCAAGTACTAACAAATTTAACTCACCCAGTCAGGCAAGTACTAACAAATTTTACTCACCCAGAATAAACTCTTACTTAACCAGCTATTATAGAAATATAAAACTTAAAGATGACAATGATCTAAATTAAACCAGGTGAAAGGTTCTTTTTCAGAATTTGTTCTCTGACCCTTCTAGCACCAATTGTAAGTTTGTAGAAATTGAAGCAAGTCTGCTTTTCCTCTGCTAAATGTTTATTAGCTGAAGACTGAGAGCAAAGTGCTAGAACAAACTTGATGAAAACATATGGAAATCAAACTTCTGGAAGAAACTATGGATTTTCAATGGTCAAAGTCTGGTGGAAAGTATGGACTTTCAATGATCAAAGTCTGGTAAAAAGTATGGACTTTCAATGATCAAAGTTTGGCAGAAAGTATGGACTTTCAATTATCAAAGTCTGCAATATTCTTGACAGAACACTGTTTTATTAAAAAGAAACACTGGTCAGCCCCGACTCAACACTTGCCAGATTGGGCAAGTAATTGGAAATGTTCACTTGCCATTTTAAGTTGGGTGAGTGAATTTGCAACCCCTAAGTGTGGACAGATGGACATGCACAAAGATGCTGAAATGATTGTCATGTTGAACTTCCAGCATTGGGGCCTGACAAAAATCCTCCATAATCTTTCATTTGCATTATTTTGAATATCCTAAAAACTCAAAGTTTTAAGTTCACTTCACTTTGAAAGCTTAAGGAGAAAGAAAAAAGTGAGGTAAATAGTTTTGCTCAGTGTACCCATACTTACTTAAGATAGATACTAAGTGCTTGGTCAAAAGCCTTTTCAAAGCTGTACCTGGAAATAAAAGTAAAAATTTAATCAGTGAATTCTCAAGCATAGTCATATATCTAATACTGGTACATAGTCATATATCTAATACTGGTACATAGTCATATATTTAATACTGGTACATAGTCATATATTTAATACTGGTACATAGTCATATATTTAATACTGGTACATAGTCATATATTTAATACTGGTACATAGTCATATATTTAATACTGGTACATAGTCATATATTTAATACTGGTACATAGTCATATATCTAATACTGGTACATAGTCATATATCTAATACTGGTACATAGTCATATATCTAATACTGGTACATAGTCATATATTTAATACTGGTACATAGTCATATATTTAATACTGGTACATAGTCATATATTTAATACTGGTACATAGTCATATATCTAATACTGGTACATAGTCATATATTTAATACTGGTACATAGTCATATATTTAATACTGGTACATAGTCATATATTTAATACTGGTACATAGTCATATATTTAATACTGGTACATAGTCATATATTTAATACTGGTACATAGTCATATATTTAATACTGGTACATAGTCATATATTTAATACTGGTACATAGTCATATATCTAATACTGGTACATAGTCATATATTTAATACTGGTACATAGTCATATATTTAATACTGGTACATAGTCATATATTTAATACTGGTACATAGTCATATATTTAATACTGGTACATAGTCATATATTTAATACTGGTACATAGTCATATATTTAATACTGGTACATAGTCATATATTTAATACTGGTACATAGTCATATATTTAATACTGGTACATAGTCATATATTTAATACTGGTACATAGTCATATATTTAATACTGGTACATAGTCATATATTTAATACTGGTACATAGTCATATATTTAATACTGGTACATAGTCATATATTTAATACTGGTTAAATCTTGAATCTTTGAAATAGCATTTATTAAAAATGTGTGATGCAACCTTTTGATCCTGAACCCTGGTATATGTATCTGACACCAGAAACTTAATTCTAATTAAAAATACGAAACGATATCACATGAATGCATGCATATGGGTTTGTAAAACTTTCCAACCTTGGATTTGTACAATAGGTTAATTATTACAAAACAAAAGAGATCAGTTTAGTTTCTGGACTTCATTCATTACAAGTGGGTTCCTAAAAACTACAGACCAATGAAGGGAACACAATGGAAGTCTTCACTTGGCAAGTCCAACAAAGATATGTATATGCAGAGATGCTGCCAGGATTTTATCTAAAGGGGGGAGCTCCCCCCTTGTCACCAAAGTAAGGGGGGGGTATAAAAAAAATGAGGGGGAGGACGAAATGGCCATAGTTCAATATTTACCTAACAAATAGATATCCGTCTCTTTCTTTCTTCCTGTTCCACTTTGTTTGAGCTCTATTGAAATCAAAATCCTCAAAAGATGTCTCCTCTAGTTGTATAAGCATTAATCTGTTGATCATTTCTGAGCTGAGTTTGTTCCTTATCTGTGTATGAATATTGTTCGGTGCTGAGAACCCCCTTTCACATTTGGATAGCTAGCTAAGCCAGTTTGAACAAGTTAGAAAACTGTTCTTTATCGTTGCTATGTACAATTTTCAACAACTCATAGGTATTGTCTCTCGGATATCTCTGCTCCAAAATAATATTTGTCACTAACAAGAGCTCTGCCAAAGTTTCACTTTCTTGAATCAGTGCTTTGCTGACTACTATGCCAGATTTTGTATCTGTTTCACAATGCTGTATTAGGGTTTTAAGTCCATCAATGCCATAGTCAGCTTGTTCAGACAGAGGTATTTTTATCAAATAAATATCCTTACTATTTAATTTCTTTGTGGATTCTTATTTATTCAATTTATCTTAACCCTTAGAGTGCTATATAGTTTTGTTGCATAAGATCCCTCAAGGCAGAATTGTTTGAGAAAAGAAATGAAAATTTCACTCTACTTTTAAATTGCTTGTATTTCAATTAGGCTTGGTATTCTGCCTTTTCAACATTTAATATCGAAATACCGCTTGATAAGGGGCTGACCGGCATGTCGTCTGTTTTTGTCCATCCAGCATGTATATATCAGACTCATGTTCAACATCATTTTCAGGTTCAAAATTACTCACTGGTATTGCCAGCAACACTTTCTGGGCTCCAATAATCTCATATACTTCAAAACTTTTAAAAAAAAAAAATTTCATTATCGCTATCAGCCAGTATTTGCCTAATGGAATCGTCATCTGAAGATGAACCATGTTGGCAGTCAGCCATTTTGGGTTTTCTAGGAACCCTTACTATGAACACGCATTCGTAAAACTTCCTTCATGAATGCAAGGTTCAATTTCGATAATGCTTGTTCCAGGGCCCAATGTGCTAATCAAATTTAGTTTAACAACCGTTCATGTCAAGCCGAAGTACTCAGATGAGTAAACATTTGCCTACTGGAAAATTGACAGATGACAAGACAAGCGCTACAAGACCTCTACTGGTGGAGCGACTTATGCTGCGACAAGCAATTTAAGAGTTAACAGTTAAATAAAAATTGTATACTGCATGGGGTACATTTTTATATGCGCGATTTTAAACTAATTTGCAGGAGTTCTCATGCATCACTGCTTTCCAAGTGCGTGAATTCGTACAAATTTTGCTCGATTCATGCACTCGCATGCCCTGGAAGCATTTCTGTATATCTGAGCATGTGTTAACTTGATGAAACTATATGTACTGTGATGTGGTCAAGGAATAAAGACACATTATCTGCCTCAACATAAATTTCTATGCAATATAAAAATATTTCTTTCTGTCCACTCACAGCAAAGCACTTATGAATTGTTGTGTATGTCAACTCACAATTCTGCCAGGGCCTGAAGTAGAGTCTCATTGTTTCTGTCATGGTCCAAGGTATCCTTTACATCATTAATCACAGCTTTGACACTATACAGGGTGTGTGGCCATTCCTTAACCAACTGCAGGAAACCCTGGAAACATAGTAAAACATATTGCATACTAACATGGATGCAACAAATCTAAGCTTGATGGTAAACAAAATTACATACCCAATGAAAATTATATCTGCATTCAGTATATGGACACAAAGAAGAGATCAATTTTAAGAGTAAAAAATGTTTCTTCGATAATATTTACATGATTATAATACATTAGGAATACATCCACCACCTCACAAATCCAGCCCTTCCATGCAAAAAAATACATCTGCCACATCTTTAGACTTGTTTTATCAACAGAAGTGCTGAAAAGGTCATCTGCTTACCAAGGTGGAAGTCAGACTAGAGTGATCTCCCCTTGGATAGAAGGAATGGTGTCAAATCCTGTCAATCGTCAGTTACTACTGGAACACATGTGCATGCTCTTTCATGGATGTAACTGCAGGAAGATCTTGGGAGGGTGTGCCTGTATTATGATCAGGTCAGTATTATTGATGAAATATATTTTACTCTAAAAATTGGTTTCTTTATGGAGGTACAAGTTTTTTGGGATTTTGTGGTTGCTACCAACCACAAATTTAAATACCCAACGAAGAGCCATTTTTCTGTGGAAACAATGGGATTCCTTTCCCAATCCACAAAATTAAGTACCAACAAAAACATTTTATAAAAGCACAAATTTACAGTAAATTACTTGATCATAATATGTTAGGAGAATAGGTGGGAGAAGGAGGGAGTTACATTCCCTTATCTCAGAGTTGCCCCTGTCTCTGGTCTCCTAATGAATGTGATGCAGCTTTGAGTTTCAAGTGAGATATGGGCTAGCAGCTTTGAGTTTGAAGTGAGATATGGCAGCTTTGAGTTTCAAGTAAGATGGTTAGCACATCATTTATGCATGGATGCAAATTTCACTCCCACAAATCCAGCAGAAGTAGAGTAACCCATATTGTAAGAAGCTGCTGAACAACCTGGAATGGTAGCCTGGTATTGGTTCCACCAGGTCAAACTGAGTCATTTAGGATGAAAAGACTTGATGTAAGAGCTTGGATGATGTCAATTAGGAAGCAATTGTATTTGAATGCTATGCTAGTGGCAGATGCCATAACCTCATGACCCGATATGTGTAAGAAATTCAACTGGGCTTGGGTTAGTTCTTTGTAGGCTGAGCAGATAACCCATTCTATCCAGAATTACAAAGCCCTAGTAATCTCCCCTCTTTCTTTGCATGGTAAGAACAAGCTATTTTAGTCCAACTTTGAACAGTTTATGGTGGTAATGCTGTGAGTATTTGGACCCTAGTTTTCATTATAAATTTATCCACCATACCAACTATTCCACATTTCTTTTGAAATTTATGAAAAATAATCCAGAGACCTTGGTATTAATTAGGGGAAATATTACTACAGCACTGTAAAGAGACAGGCTGAACTTTTGAATGTTAATGCACACTCAAGATTGGGAGGGAATGAGTATGAGCCCCATCACTGTTGTACCCTTGGATAAGGCACTTAACCTCAATTGATCCAAAATCAAGCAAATCTGAGCTGCAAAGGGGTATAAATATCTGCTGGAATTAACCTTTGCTGGCCTGGCATCCACCTCAGAGAAAATCTAATACTTTTAGTCATTTAATACAGATCCAGGAATGAAAGTCACAGGAAAAAAAGTCACAAGAAGAAAGTAACAAATAAAAAGTCACAATTATCAAGTATACAATTATACTAATTATTATTTTATATAAGACAAGTTAAAATGAATTTGTTTTTATATTTTTGTAGCATTATTATGAAAGCAATTTTGCAAACTATAAAAAAAGCTGAAAACTTGCTTTATCATTGATCAATATGCTTAAATTGTTATGATAAATTATAATAAAAACAAAATAAACCAATATGTGTTCAAGGCTGGACCAATCCACAATGATATATTTTCTGCAAGTTTTATATTATACACTCTCACCACAGTACATATATCAACACCTTTATTTAATTTTTACATGTATATGTACTGCATGTCTCTATTACATAAAGGCCTGCAGTTTCATTCATCTTTCTATCCTTTATTACAAAGTCCTGTATGATATTATTTCATCTTATCCGAACTTGATTTTGACTTTTATTCCTGTGACTTTATTTCTTGTGACATTTTTTTTCCCACTAAAAGTGTGACCTTTTATCCATTACTTTTTTGTGTGACTTTCTTTCCATTTCTCTTTAATACAATGGTAACTATGATAAGATCTGTCCCTGTAAAAGGCTCCTTCAGAAAGAGGATGTAACAGGAATGTAATACAGGATATGAAGGATTATTGTAATACACAGAAACTTCAACATACCTTGTAGTTGGAGTGAAGAAATTCATTCAGTACCATCTCATATGTCCCTTTATCTAGTGTTGGATCTTCTCGAGGCAAATAAGGAGCTAGGGCCTGGAAAATTATGATGAATACAAATCCACTCATACACCATTACAATTTTAAACAATTTGCCATATTTATTTTAATGTAAACACTTTCTTTTAATTTAAACACTTTTGGTCTGAACTTATAAAAATGTTTTTCAATACATGTGCTCCAAAATTTAAAATTTTGAACCAAACCAAAACAAGAAAAAAAGTGTGAAAAATGTACTGAGCAATCTATTTCCAAAAACCATTCAGTAGGTCCTTTTCCTGTTATTTTTTTTTTAAAGTATGGATGATTTTCAAACTAAATGTGACTATATTGCACACTGTACAATGTATCAAGGTTATTTACCAACAACACTGACAAAAATGATGTACACCACTCCCTCGATAACTCATGCACAACGGGGTCCAAAAACATAGACCACACTATAAGCGAGGGCACAAGTTACCAAGGGATCTCGAAAAAGTTAAGAAGGGGATGCCATCCCCACTGGACGAGAAAACTGCAGTAGGGGTGGGGGGTAACGGGGCTGTTTAATGGCTGAATACTCGTTTTATAATTGCATTGGGAATAATTGTCAATAAAGAGCTTTTTTCTAATGTCACAGTGGTTATTCACTTTTTTAAATTTAAATTACCTTTATTTTCAAGATACCCAACCTCTGAAAGATCGTTAACAACATTAGTCTAAGCGGTTTCACCAACACGTGTATGCAAAAACATTGTGTATTATGTCACTGCTTTTTGTTGTTGCTGATTCACAACAAAACAAGATTCCTTTTTCCAAAAACTGGGGATATTTATTTCGTGAAACAACCGTCAAAGCTGAAACTCGATTTATTTATTGTTCTATTAATAAAAATATCGATGCCATAATTTCATTGCAAGTAATAGTGAAACTTCTTCTAATCCTTGAGGAAATCTCCGAGTGGCAATTTAGAAATTTTAAGTTCAAATCAAACTCTGGAACTTGCTTCTCCATAATGAACCGTATCTGTGAAATAGCTTTTTATTCACCGAGTACTCATTTCGCTTGGTTGCCTTACTATCCTTGATCACATTTGTGAATGAGTAGGCTAATTTAAGATAGGTTAATTATATTACTTACATAATACTGTTTATAACAGAGTTCGATTGATCAATTGAAATGAGTTGACCTGACACACGGCCATCACCGGTAGCACTTACGCAGGTAGGAATTGCATGCCTTTTAACTTTTCTTTTATTCCACCCCTTTTATTTGATTTGATACAAAAGACATAATTAATGTGATAATACAAGCAGGTCTGCTTTTAACTGAGTGTAACAACACAAGAATACAAGTCGGAGATCAAAAGATGATCAGAATTTAATTTGGTTCTCACAGAAACACTCACGGACATGGCTGTGACGGTTGAATGATATTTTTCCCATTTGAATACAAGAGGGCATATTGCATTTATAATGATTACACTGAAACCGAATTAAAAGATAGAACTAAAACACAAATTTCACTTAAAAAACTTATTTAATTGGTATTTATTTTTTAAGTGTTGCCACCAGTATGCATTACTGACATTATCATTGTTAAAAATTTCGTCAAATATTGTTAATTACAGTGTACTGAGATTGTTGTTTGGAAATAAAATTGAACAAAATATATGACTTTTTATTAAAAGTTGAAAATTTCATGATGTGGATTCAAAATTCCAGGTATTAACCACTGTTTTAGTTGATAAAACGAGTGATATATCAAGGTTTCATTTACTAATTTTGATCACAATTTTGTACATGTTCAACAAATTAGGGACCAATTTTTGGGGTATTTTCTAGTACAAAAAATGGGATCCACGCCTGACCCTGCGTTATAAGCGGTGTACCATCAAAAAGAATGTTTATCAATAGAACATTCAGTGAGTAACAGTATATGCAGAAGAAACTCTATTTGAAGTCTGCAAGCCACCACAGAGTTTCATAGATTCTACAAAAAGAATATATCCCCATTACACTCTGATTCTACAAAAGAATATACCCCTGTGACACTCTAATTCTACAGAAGAATATACCCCAGTTACACTCTGATTCTACAAAAGAATGTACCCCGGTGACACTCTAATTCTACAAAAGAATAGACCCCGGTTACACTCTGATTCTACAAAAGAATATACCAGTACCCCAGTTACACTCTGGTCACAGATAAATGAAACCTGATCAATGAGAATGATAATATTTCAATTTTATATTTACCAAATAAGAAATAGACAGCAATTTCATATTTATTTTGTATTATCTTATATTCATAAGTACTGAAATATGAATATGAAAGTGATTTGTTTGATATATTTTTATGTACCAAACAGTTTAACATAGGATGGGTTCATTTATCCTAAGCATTATTTAGACTGACCAGAAAGACATTTTGTAGTAAACTGTGTTTCTCCAAAAATATTTACCCAATCACATTAACATTAGGAAATTACTCTCTGCTACCTCTGAATCTAGCCCTCCCTGAAAGATGAAGAACATCTTTCCGTCTATATATATAATATGGACATATGCACAAAGGGAAGTAACTCTTACAGATTAACTCCCCTCATTCCCACTAGGTAGCCACATGTATCCAGGATGTTTAATAGTTTAAGCTTGAGCAAAACCTGTAATAGGATGCTTGCATTTGCGGAGAAGGGTGGGAGGGATTTATAGTAATGTGATCCAATAAGTATTTTTGAGGAAGCATAATTTACTAAACAATTTCCTTTCTCTGTCAAATACACTGCCCAATCACATTAGCATTAGGAGAACAAGTAACAGGAGAAGGTTATGCTTCAGCATCCAATCTCTACCAACATCACCCTGTAGGAGCACGATGACTGCTGTATTGAAAGGATGAACTTCTCCTAACGTGAATACAACCAAAGAATATGCATTTGCATATATGCAGGAGCGATCTCTGTGGGATCCTGCGCCCAGCTATTGTCTTACATTCAAACGTTTTCCAGGCGAATCCAGCTAAAGTTGCAAAGTCATGCCCATGGGGCTGAGGTTTTACAGTCATGAACAGGGCATGGTATCTATCTAGGCAGCTACCAGTGGCCCGACAAGATTCAGCTCTCTCCTTTGTGAGGTCATGTCACGCAAATAAAAGCTGGAGAAAGTAGACTGAGCATGCCAACCAACTGACTCCACTATGTCTTGAACTGAGACATTATGTTTGAATCTCATGGAAATTGCTCATATTTCATGAGCTGAAGTCTTCATGAGTCGCACCTGATCCTGTGAGAGTTCAGAGTATGTCAATCTAATAACCCCCTTTAGATAAGTGGCCAGCGCTTGTGAAGTTATGTCTAGCTTTCCTGCTGACAGGAAGTGCCTTTGACAGCTGCCATGGACATTCTACATGCACCTCAGATAGCATATGAGGTTCTCCATGCACCTCAGATAGTATTTGAGGTTCTCCATGCACCTCAGATAGCATTTGAGGTTCTCCATGCACCTCAGATAGCATTTGAGGGCATGTAGTGGGTCCTGCAGCCTCACCTCTCCTGGCAGGTTGAGGAGATAGAGCAGATAGTTATTTGTTGGTAAATATTGACGGTAACCTGTTTTTAGAAACGAAACCAGGTTGCATCATTTGTATGACTGAGTCGTTGAAATGGAACTGCATGTAATTCGGATCCAATGACAGCACATGCAGCTCACTCACCCTGCAAGCTGAAGAAAGTGCCATCAGGAAGCAAGTTTTGTATGATAACTGCTCAGTGAGGTGGAAGACAAGGGCTCAAACTCAGATAAGTTGACCCACATCAAGACCCAGAAGAGGTTCCATTTTGGGAATAAGGTAAGTGAGCATGTCCTAGATATGTTGAAATTGGACAAGTCAGAAAAGTCCTTGATTTGGCCAATATCATCTCTTCCATGATGTCTGAACATGTCTGAAACCATAGAATGGTATCCCTTGATTGTGATAGGGGCTAGCTTCTTGTCTTCAAAGAGGAAAAGAAAGAAGTTAGTCATTTGGGAGATGGAGACTGAGAGTGGTGTGACTTCATTAATGTTACACCAGTCATTGAAAATGTGCCACATTCCCTCATATGCCTCAAAGTGGACGGCCAACTAGCTGTTGTTATTCTTTCCACAATCATAGAGCAGAACTCCTTTTCACACATAAAGCATCCCTGACAAGAGCCAGGCATGAAGAAGGAGTTTCTCTGGACACATGGAATAATAGCAACCTCAGCTGCTTGAGCAGTGTGGGGGTTGCTAAGATTTTCTTGGGTACATCCATCGCCAGATCTAGCAGATCATTGATCCAGGATCTGTCCCATTCGAAAAAGGCAATCAGAACTATTTTGCAAGCTCTGAGCCTCATTTTCTGGATTAGTTTTGGTATTAGAACTTCTAGATGGAATGCATATGTACATATTCCCTCCCAACTGATTGAAAGGGAATCGATGGCCCATGCTTCTTGGTTTGGACGGGAGAGATGAAGGTGGGCAGTTTGTTGTTCCACCTCATTGTGAAAAAGTCTAGTATCAGTCAGCCCCATAGGGCACAGATTCAATGAAAAATGCACAGTTGGAGAGACCACTCCATATAAAGAAGTTGGCCTCTCCTTGATAATGAGTTAGCCAGGACACTAAGCCTGCCCAGTATGTGTTAGATTCGTATATTGGGCACACTAATGGAGGTACTCCCATACCATAATAAAAAGGCCTGGTGATTTCATCCCCCCCCCCCTTGTTTGAAGAGGTAGTTCACTATGACTGAATCATCTTATATTATCAGAACCATCTTCCTTTGGGTGCTTTCCACACAAGCATGGGAGGCATTGAGAATGGCCTTCATTTCCTGGAGAATGATGTGAACTGATATCTGTACAGATTGTGATTTCTGGTTGTGGTGCTTTTAATTGTATTCCTGGTGCTAGCCACTCCCTATCTTGCCAATGAATCAGGAAGTGTTTTACTTTGGTCAAAATCATAATCTGGTGATCTAAACACCCCAAGATTGGGCACTACTGTGCCAGAAGGGCCATCTGCAGAGGGCTCATGTAAAGGTGGCCAAGGTATAAAAGATCCACTGCCACAATGAGAAGGCTAAGGAGTTAAAGAAACTCCTTCGACGAAATGAATGTCCTGGTGGACATCTTCTCTGACACATGAATGATATTGTCAATGCATTTTGGAGGAAGACAAACCAGGTTGATATGAGCTAGACACTTCAGACCTAGATGAACAAAATGTCAAAATCTGATTTCTCCACATTGACTATCCACTCTGTGAATGAGGTAGAAAAGTTTGTTCATACTGTGAACCAAAACTAACTTTACTGAATGTTTTTGCAGCATATCATCCAGGTACACTGCCATTACTGTGAAGGAGGACATCCTCATGTGAGATATGGTGCAGTCTAATGTCTTTGTGAAGGCCCAAAGGCTGAGATTGAGGCTGAATGGAAGGGCGCAGAATTGGTACACTACCCTGCAGTAGTTGAAGCAAAGCTATTTATGTGATTTTGTGAGAACAGGTATATGGAAGTATGCATCAGACAGGTCGAGACTGATTGCATATTCATTGTGACAGACAGATTGACAGACCTTGTCATCTCCATCTTGAACTTCAGGGCACTAATAAACTGATTAGGTCTCAATTTTTCATTGGTCTTTGTAACCAGAAAAAGTCTGGAATAGAAACCTGTTGAGTCTGGTTTTCAGACTACCTCCACTGCCTGGTTTATAAGCAGAAGCTCAATCTCCTTCTGTAAAACATCCACCATTCATAGAATCACTTGGAAGCTCCATTAAGTGGGACAACAAAAGTAGAGGGAGCTGGATGAACGAGATCTGGATCCCATCTGAAACAACTTGGATGGCCCAATCATTTGTTGGAAATAGGTTGATCCAAGTCTAGTGGAATGGAAGGAGTCTAGCGCCCACATGAAGGCTTCTAGCAGGTAGGAGGGATGGCAGGTCATTGACCCTTGGCAGGAAGGTTAAGGGCATATAGCTGCCTATAACTTACCTGGCCATGAAAAGGTTGACATTGTTGCTGAGAATTACCACTGTGGTCTTTCTGTTGACAAGAATTCCTTCTCTGGTACGCTATTGAGGGGGTTGCACAGAGATAGGGGTTTTGCACAGCTAAACTTAAAGGTGCAACTCCAGTGCTGCCTGCTTTCTCAACTCCTCAATTTGACCACCAAACAGAAGGGGGGAACCAAAGGGAAGGGAGTGCAGTGTTGTCGCATGGTGGGATTTAAGAAATCACAAGAGTGCATCTCTTCTTATTAAGTGGAGGTTACAAGAGGACATTAGGGCATTCACCAGCATGTGCTGAGCAGCCCTACTGACTACCTTGGCAATATACTGATTCCAAGGCATGGTCACTTCCAGCCTTCTCAGCTAGCCGAAAGATCACAAGAGATGCCTGGTTGAGTTGACAGGAAGTCAATATGACATTCCTAACCATCTTAGATGTGGTGTTAAACACTTGTCTGTCCACTTTATAACAGAGTGAAGCAGACATGTTAATATCAGTAATATCCTTGTCTAATCTAGGTACATCTGAATGATAAACATCAGTATGTGATCTGTACCAGTGTGGTGAAAATGTTGTAGGCAAATGATTCACCAAAAAGAAGGCCCTCAAATTACATGGGTCACAAATTTTATCTGAGAGATGCCTGGTGATTTCTACAATCTTTGACAATTGCGGTAAAATTCTTAAGGATGGATGTTTGTCATCTTTATCAACATCCACCGAAGTCTTGACTTTGTATGCAGTATTGACTCTACCGATGGAGGAGTGCATTCCAATGTATGCAAAATTCTCTATATCTCTTTGATTGCCATCTTAAAACTAAATTCCATCCTTTCCATGGTTGGATCAAAATGTTCAGGCAAGTCCGTGTTAGCATTCCATACAACAGTGATGACACCGAATTGTCACTATGCATAAAAAAGGTTCTACCTGTCAGATATTCTAGTAGGGCTGGCCAAGTCATGTCCAGCATGGATTGTGTTCCAGCTGCAGAATGCCTGTAGATCACAGTTGGTTGGGCTGACCCAAATGAAATGGATGGATGGATAGCTCCAGTTGTGATTACCAGTTTGCCATGTACTGGTATCATGGATATGGTTGGTCCAGCTGGTTGGCCAGCCAGGGTGGTCTGTTTGTAGGAACTGTTGAGTGACGTGCTGTTTGCCAGTCCGAGATGGCAAATTCATGCGCACCAAAACCATACATTGATTTCCAGATGTCTGGACTGGTTGGTCAGCAGCCAGGATGGCATACAGTGAATGATATATAACTTGCGGGCTGGTTTGGCCGGCAAAGTTGGAACAAAATTCCGCATGTCAGGCTTCAACATTCCCAAATCTATGCATGGGTGGGGATAGGGACTTATGCCCAGTGCCAAATTGTGTTTAAAATGGTCCTAATTTTGTCCAACTCACTTGTTGACATTCTAGACAACAAAGTTTGCTGTAGTATATGTATCATACGTGATTCCAATATCGCTTGAGTGGAATCGCTTGGCTTAGCTTCGACTGGATCTAAAGTGATCATCACTGCAGGTGCTGTCGTAGGTATCTTTATTAACTCATTAACCCTGGGAGATTCTTTTAATTTTTGCCTAAAATGGGGGTAGTAAACACATTTTTTTTGTTCTTTCCTAATGCTTCAAAATACATCTGCTTAAGAAAGTTTTTTGTTTAACTGCATGCTTAGGTGTAACAGAATATCAGAAACATTGTTTTTGATTGGCTATTATACTCACACATGTGCAGAAGGGTAAAAGTTGGACTTTTTTTTTTTTTTTCATATTGGATCCCTGATTTTTGTGTCCTGGCCCCTTTTTACTCCAAATCTCAAACTTATCCTACTTTTTGCAAAGGTTCATCATTGTAGAGCTACATCTGTCTACTTTCCTGAAATACCATCCACTTTAGTGTATCCTAAATGATGTTCACGTTACAGAGCTCGGAAGTAGGGTACAACCTCATGACGCGTAAATGTGGTGCTAGGGGTTAATGAGTTAAGAGTGGGGATGGCATCTCGACATCCCCCATAAAACTGGTCAACTATTCTGAATTTGGATAAATGCTTAATACTTCATGTTTAGAAGATTTAAAGCATGCCCTTTTCTTGCAGCCCTTCAATTGCCTTTTCAAGACATTGGACCAAATGTTTTCTGCCCATATTGTACACACACTACATGGATGTAAATAAGAACATTCTGTGCAGGCAAGACATGTTTCATGGTTGTCCTCAATGACTTTCAAGTGTCTGCGCTTCTTGTACTTGACTGAAATCTCTAATGAAAGAGAAAAAAAAAACAAATAAGTGCAAACAATAAATATACAAACTGTTCAAACAGGCGAACTCACATTAATGAGAAAATTAAGTAAGTAAATTGTTCAAATAGGCGAATTCGCATTTATGAGACAACTAGAAGTGCGTAATGAACATAAATTTAATAGCACATACAATAACACCAGTGAAAACTTGAGTGTTTCCAATCAATACCACATTAGACAATAATGACCTGTAAAAAAATGCATATTTATGAATAAATTCACCGGGAAAAATATAGATGTTGTATACACCAGGCATATGAACCGTTGCTCTTACTATACCACTGAAAATAAATGCTAGATGGTCAAAACAGATTATAAATTGCAATGAATTCTTCAGAGGAACTGTTCACAGTTACCGGTGAAAGTTTAAACTAGTAAACATCATGGGTGGCCACCCAGCGGCAACAAGGGGAGTTAATCTGTAAGAGTTACTTCAGTTTGTCTATATGATATATAGACAGAAAGACATTTCTTGGTCCTTCAGGAATGGCTGGATTCGGAGGTAACAGTGAGTAATTTATTAATATTAATGTGATTGGGTAATGTATTTGATGGAGAAAGTTTGCAACATGTGCTTCCTGTCAAAGTGCTTTATTCATAGAAATTAAACACGAAAGTTGGCACTCCCAAATTTGAAATCAGCTGAAAATGGCGCCTAAATTAGAATTATTAAGGTATCTGGTATCCATAATTTGTGTTTATGTCAATATTACAAGTTCCCAGGGATTGGTATGTTAATGTAGAGAGGTCTTTAAGACATATGTAGAAAGAAATCTCCCAGAAATCATTACCCTCAGATGAGTGACCATTTATCCTTGCCTTTGTTGGCACTGGAGATAAAATCCAGAACTACTGAGCTGCAAAAAACTTTGTTACTATTGTATTGCTAAAACAATAAGGGAAGAGTTTCTCCCCAGGTTAATATATCATTGCAGTCCACTACACTTTGATCTGAGGAGTCCATTGTTTGCTACACTTTCACCCCCACCCCAGCTGTGCCTAAATCACTCAGCCTTTATTTTGGCTTTATTTTGGCAAAGTGATTATTTATCCAACAAAAAACTATATCTGTGTTTGTAAAACACATATGCCCACACTGCAGACCTAAAAAGTCCAAGTCCTCAAAAATTCAAAACTGTAGAGAAATGTGAAAAACTGATATAATGGTGTGAAAATCTAATCAGTTCATCAACTCATGTATACAAACATGCCTACCAAATTTCATTTGTCTACCTCACATTAATTTTGCTAAATTGTGCAAAGTTTTTCTTTAAAACAAAAAGTTCTCATAATGTGTTTAAAACAAAAATGGGTGTAATGGAATGAAAATCTAATTGGGTCATCTACATACAAATACGCCTATCAAATTTCATCTGTGTACCTCAAGTGGTCTTTGCTTAGTTGTGTGAACGAGCTTTTTATAAAAAAAACTCCATCAAGTTTTAAAAAGTCATGTGTAAGAAAATGAAAAATAGCTGTAATGATCTGGAAATCTAATTAGGTCATCTACTCATGACCATGATAAAGTATGTAACATTTATGACTATAAGTCCTATGGTGTTTGTACTATCGCATTAAAATGGAATCTAAGTGGACTAACGGATGTCTGGACAGACAGCAGCAAATCAATATTCCCCTTTCTGCAGCTCCAGTGGGGACATAAATGACAGACTGATTAATTGATTGTGCTCCTTTTTTTTACCACTCATAAAAGCAGTTTCAATTAAGATAGCTTATCACAGTCTGATAAGACAATTACTAATGGTATTAAATCCCCAGAAGCAGTCGAACACATGCCAATGTTTAAACCTGCCTGCCACCATTTGTAACAGTGCACTCAACCACTAGATCTAGTTCTCAGTGATTCTCTTTGAAAAAACAAAAAATATCTACATATTGAAAAGTTGAGTCAATGAGGGAACAAAACATGTCATATTGTCACATAAATAAAAATTCCAAACAAACTCTGGTTTTCAATTCACGAACGCACAAGTGACAAATTGAATTCATTCCCCCATGAAATTTTCACCCTGGGTGCAAATTCTATAATGGAATTTTCACTACCCAATAGAATTAATCTTCTCCCCTATGTATAATCATTGTTTAACAGCTACACCCAGCTGAAATATATAAAAATATTAATACCATTTGTATGGTGTTGAGTGAAAATTGAATATGTAGAAAATCCATGCTTCAGAGCTTATTAAACAGTCCAGATGTATAGTGAGTAAAACCTGACTTGAACAACCTCTGCTATGAGTGACCACATGTCATGCATGGATCCATTTTACTATATAAATGCACTGGCATGAGCAACCACCTGCTAAACATGACCCGTGACCATGATCTTTTTGCAAAATATGAGTTTCAACATTGCTATGATTGACCATATTGTAAAACCAAAAATAAGCACTACTGACTTTTATTTAATCCTTTGTAACTATGATTGCTAAGTACAGTCTGCAGGCAGAGAACAGATTGTTCTGCACCAAAATGCACAAACAAATTAAGAAAAATATTGAGTCTGGTTACCGGTTTCATTAGATTTATAAGATAAAATTGCATGCAGAAGAAAATAAACCAGATTTGTGTACTATTCACAAACCACCTCTGTAATGCCATAATCATTAAAATCTCTATTATGATTAACCTTTCCACATTTTAATGGATTAGCTATCATGGACACATATAGTCAATTCAAGGGTTTGTATTGTTTATCTGTTGTGAAAACCTGCACAATGCCAATAATGTCATAATGAGAGATCTTCTCATCTCGTTTTCAGTGTAGCATAACAGATACTGCCTTAAAGTCTGCGGAATTACAACATATAATGATGAACGCAGTGAATAAGGTCTTTGCTTTTTTCTCTCAAGTTATTGGCTTTTTCTGGATGAGTTAATCCAATAGTAATTGCAAAGGTCTGTATTGTTACTAAAACCCGCACATGTGACCAAATGTGCCACAGTCAGAGATCTCATCATCGGTTCACTGTAGCACATCTGTTACATTGATTTGTTTATTGAGTTGATCCATTTATTATTTATGTTATAGGTGACTTAGGTTTTGGCTTTGGCTGTAAATAAATTTATTGAGTAAGTGTTATCTTAGCAAACTTTACAATTTACGGACAGGATAAGTAAGCGTTACCTTATAGTTAACTCTGCAATTCATATACCATATCGCCAACTGACTACATGTGACTTCAAATAAAAATTATGTTTATGATCAATGTATTTTATTACAATGTATTCTTTTTATATGAATGCATGTAAAGAATAAAATATATGTACAGTAATTATGGGTATTTTTCATTCTTAAACCCTGTTGAATTTTGAACTTGACAACTAACCCTATGAGAAACTACCTGTCTTGAGAAACCACTTTTTGTTGGGCAGAAGGGGTGATCTCTCAAGACAGATTTTACTGTATTACCTTGGAGATAAAGATTTTGTAAGTTCAAAGGTGATACTATTGCATACCACCACCAAGATCATTATTGATCTTTGTATTGTATTGGTCTTCTTATGACAAAAGCCACCATAAATTGGAACAGGGAAATATTTTAATGCAAAACAATGCGGTCAAAAGGCATCATTTTATCATTTAAAATATGAAGGTGAAACAGACTCCAAACTAAATTCGTGGTTATTAAATTATAAACCTGCTAAATTGATGCTCATTGGAGTCAGCTTTTGTGATATTTTTTCACCTTCGCACTATTTTCTTTTCTTTACATTTTAATCTAAAATAAATAGAACTTATTATATATTTATCAATCAACAATTTGTCAGACATCATATTCATACTTTTTTTTAAAATTACATAAATATGTAAAGTTATAAACTCTATAACTTCATCTAAACCCAGAAAGTGCAAAATGTAGGTCACATTGACCTTTTTTTGTATGGATGCGGTACTAATAGAGAGGTATACACTCATATAATTTTATGATTCTAGCATGAATAGTTAAAACACAAAATTTAACCAAAGTCAGTGACCTATGTTTGAAATGAGGATGTAGTACTTGTCAAGATGAATCTTCTCATGAAGTTTTACAATTTAAGGTTAAGCAGTATGTATTCAGCATGCAAAAAAAACCTATGTGGACCTGAGTTAAACACTAAAACTTAACATACGCCACTAAAATTTATGCCACAGTGACCTGCTTTTGTTGTAGGATGTGGCAATAATAGACATACATAAAATTGTCCAGTTTGATGATTCTAGCATGAACAGTTCTTGAAAATTAAACTTAAAACACAAAATTGAACCCAAGTCATTCAAATATGGGTCACAGTGACCAACTTTTGTGATAAGCTTGTAGTACTCATCAAGATTCATCCCCTCACAAAGTTTCATAATTCCAGGTATAACAGTATGCATACAAGGTGCAAAATGCCTATGTGGTCATGAGCTCAATGGAAAAACATAAAACTTTAGCACAATGCAAAAACTTAACCAAGAATAATCAAATAATGTACATGTAGAAAGTTATCCCCCTTAGACCCCCCACAGGTAGCAGGTGCCATGGAAACCATTCCAAACTGTTGCCTAGAACCTTGAAAGAAAGAGTGAGTGAGATGTAGTGAATCTGTACATATGTATATATTTTTTATTATGCTGTTTTATTTTACACTACTACATGAATTAGTGGATTTTCCAAGAGAAATAATTTTCATAATTCACTAAAGTGAATCATCAATTTTATTTTTTCACTCAATAACGTTTTCAATAGACTTCAATAACATTATAACCAAAGGATTTCAACTGCCATGTTGTCAACTGCTTGATGTAGTTGTAGCATGTCAACCTATCATGCAAGAGGACCATGTATAAATCCCACTATGAACTTAATTTTCTTTCTTTTTTTTATTTCCAAGTACATGTATGTGCATTCTTACCTTCAATTAGGAAAGAAAAATTATGTTACTACTCATATTTTCTACGTGAATGTACACAAAACACAGCAGAACATAAATGGTAAACAGCTGATATTATTGTAAGAAATCCGCTACTTCAATCTGTTATACATTTTAGCTAGCCAATATGTTTGTGCATGAAATAAAAAGAAAATTTGCTTGTTCTGAGGGAATAACAGATATATTTCATCTCATGGGTGACAAATATATCTGTTATTCACTCGACACATGCAAATATCCTCTCTAAATGTGCAGACGCCAACATCGATGCTGATGCCAGCTCTACTTAGTAGTGTCAAGCTGAAAATGAATACCTCAAAGCTAAATACAAAGGGATAGTGAAGGGAAAAAGAGACAATTAGGGTCGGTCATATTTTTATCTCATTATCTAATTATATTTTTGCTACAGTGCTGCACATCTATAAGATTAGAGCAGATACTTCAATATCAACTGACTGTGCCATACAAGGAGGCCATTTTTATATACGCTTCCTAATGATGGAAGCAAAATGAGCTGAAGTCAAATAAAATCTTGAATATTTGAACCTTAATTACTAAGGAGAACAATTTCTTAGGAACTATAAACTTTAAGTAAAGACTACAGTGACTCTTATAAAAGTGGGAAAAAGAGACCCTTTTCATAAATTGTCATGATTTCTTTTCCAATTTAGTACTAAAATGCAGAAAACATTAAAATTATCCAGATTTTCTACACATTATTAATCACAATTTTGTGAAAGAAAATTGAAGAAAAACAAAATTGATAATATTCCAGCTTGTTGCTGGGTTTCATTTAAAAAAAGTAAAAAATATTTGTCCATGAACTTTATACCTTCAGCTGACACAGTCTTTGAAACCTGATGGCCTCCAACTCCCAAAGGTCCTTGTTCTTGCCAAAAATCTTGACACACAGTCTTGCAGCTTTATCATATTCCTCTTCTTCTATCAGACTGTTTAAATACTTCTGACCAATATCCTGTGGAAGATGAAACAATTAAAACAAAACCTCCAAGTAGGGCACATGATGCTGACCTACCTATGACTGGTGACAGATAAGTAAGTATTGCTGTAGCAACAAAGGAAAGACATTTGAATGCCTGCAGTGTAATTTTGTTTTTTTTAGTGTTTCGTGATATAGCAACCAAGTAGGTTATTTCATGACAAGGCAATTGGAATAAAGTGCCTTGCCCAAAGACACACCACTGTAGCCATCTCAGGCTGATCCAGTGGTAGGTCTTAAGCCAGCACCATTTCAGTTGTAAACCCAGCATGCTAACCAATGAGTCACCAAGACTCCTGTGTGCAGTTTAATTATGTGTGCAATGTATTTAATTAATTTCATTATGTGTGCAATGTGTTTAATTAATTTAATTATGTGTGCAATGTATTTAATTAATTTAATTATCCATGCAAAGTATCATAATTTCCAAAACAGAGAATGAGGACAGGGCCTGTGGATGATATGGAAATAAGGAAATATACTCATGCTGTCACTGACATATGATTACAAATTCGAGCGCATTTCAGAGTTTATTTGCTATCC
Source organism: Margaritifera margaritifera (assembly GCA_029931535.1). Classification (NCBI taxonomy): domain Eukaryota; kingdom Metazoa; phylum Mollusca; class Bivalvia; order Unionida; family Margaritiferidae; genus Margaritifera; species Margaritifera margaritifera. Next base: position 3,157,143 of record JAQPZY010001652.1, on the reverse strand, counting down.
ATTAGGGTTTGAATCCATGCAACAAAAAATAAGCATTTTTTATAAAAAAAAATATATTTACTTCATAAAAAGTTCACAATAAAAATTATATTTACATTTATATACATGTATATTTTCAATAAAAGATCAGATGCAACATTTAATTTCATAGAGGATCTTACATGAGAGTTCCTTTTATAAAAACTTATATGAAATGATTTGAACAATACAGAACCAGAAGTCATATTGTATTATTCAACAAATTTCAATAAGTTTATTCTGACTAATGAACTTAAGTTTCAGATTCTATTATTCATATGACTACAAAGACTTCATATTGTTACATGACATTTCTACATAACATTGCTTTGGTTTAATTAAAAGTGAGACATACAACTTTTATAATGTGATGTTATGATGCTAATGAATGTGAACTCTATTTAATCAGTTAATCTGAACACTTCTTTTTTTTTGCAAGTATCAATTTTCATTGTTTTGAGAAAAATTACATATTTGGCAGTACTTGAATTTGTGGTTTCTGGATGGGATCCAATTGTTTCTACAGCAGGATAATTTTCCATTATGTCTTTAAATTTGTGGTTTGAAGCAACCATGAAATATACTAAAACTGGTACTATATATGTTTGCTTACAAGTAAAGTTGAACTGAAAATAACAAATAACCTGATATACTGACACATAATGTACTGGCAGATCAGGGTCTATGCTGTTTCTTCTACTGATTACTGCTAGCAAACTTCAAAGACCCATTTCTGCTGGCACATTATGCGACAGCAGATTTGGGTTTGTGCAGTTTGCAGTTGGACTTGACTTGTAAGTGAGTATATACAGTACATAACGAAAAATAGTTAATTCACAGTACCAGTAATATGGTGATATACTGATTACCCATACACAAATTATCCAGACTTTGTAATCCTCCAAACCAATAGAACATCCTCTTGACCTACAATTTGTTTTCATATTGTCATAGTTTATCCAGACAAATTATGTGTCTCACGGGAGTTCAAGCCTGGAAATCATAAAACTCTTGAGTTTGAGTTTGAGATTTTGTTTCGACCAATCACAAATGATGTTATTTTTTTTTGTTGAAAGCTCATTTTTGATTAGCTGATAGTGGAAACTCAATCTCAGACTAAATATCAGAGTATTATGATCTCCAGACCAGATAACTGGCATCTGCCTGTGTATGAACAAGGACACCTTACATGAAGATTCAAACATCTTACCTGGAATGTACACCTTTTCAACTCTTTGGAATGTTTAATGGCTATTTCCATGGCTTCCTGTAACAATGATATAAAAAAAAATAGAAACAGATTATTAGTATTAATGGTTTTAGTCTATCTAAACAAAACTAAAAGTTCTATATGCTCAATGCTTTATTGAGTACACCCTGTACCACAAATGAAATGTGGTGTCATTGCTTTATTGAGTACACCCTGTACCACAAATGAAATGTGGTGTTATTGCTTTATACGAAATGTGTGATTTTTATATGAAATGTGCTGTGAATGCTTTATATGAAATGTGGTGTTATTGCTTTATACGAAATGTGGTGTGATTTTTATATGAAATGTGCTGTGAATGCTTTATATGAAATGTGGTGTTATTGCTTTATACAAAATGTGGTGTGATTGCTTTATATGAAATGTGGTGTGATTTTTATATGAAATGTGCTGTGATTTTTATATGAAATGTGCTGTGATTTTTATACGAAATGTGCTGTGAATGCTTTATATGAAATGTGGTGTTATTGCTTTATACAAAATGTGGTGTGATTGCTTTATATGAAATGTGGTGTGATTGCTTTATATGAAATGTGGTGTGATTGCTTTATACAAAATGTGGTGTGATTGCTTTATTCAAAAAGTGATGTGATTGCTTTATATGAAATGTGGTGTGATTGACAGTAAGGGATGTTGGAATATAATGAATCAATGCCGACAGTAAGGGATGTTGGAATAAAATGAATCACTGCCGACAGTAAGGGATGTTGGAATAAAATGAATCACTGCCGACAGTAAAGGATGTTGGAATAAAATGAATCACAGCCAACAGTAAGGGATGTTTGAATAAAATCACAGACAAAATATAAACAGCAATATTTCTTAGGAATGTAAATGCTAAAAAAAAATCAAAATCTGAACATAAAAATAGGAATGATTCAAATTTGTATCCAAGAATTTATTTTAAGCACTTAATTCTATTGATTTAAAGTGAATTTTGGTTGAAATGTCTTTTTTACCACCATGTGGCATGGTGAAGACCATCAAGAAAAAGATTGCAAAGCCATTACTTGTCCAGCTTTGATGCTTTGTGTATTCTTTTTTGAATTTCTGCAGCATGTTTTTTCATAACGGTATAATCCTTATCGGTCATCTTTCATTTCATTGTCTTTCTCAAACTTTCTCAGATGAATCCGAGTACTAAACTGACATTTTTGATTGGTCAATATTCAGATGCTTTTGTTATACAGACATTTTTGATTGGTCAATATTCAGATGCTTTTGTTATACAGACATTTTTGATTGGTCAATATTCAGATGCTTTTGTTATACAGACATTTTTGATTGGTCAATATTCAGTTGCTTTTGTTATACAGACATTTTTGATTGGTCAATATTCAGATGCTTTTGTTATACAGACATTTTTGATTGGTCAATATTCAGATGCTTTTGTTATACAGACATTTTTGATTGGTCAATATTCAGTTGCTTTTGTTATACAGACATTTTTGATTGGTCAATATTCAGATGCTTTTGTTATACAAGTGCTTACATAAGCTTTCAGAAATAAATTGCAATCAGACATTACAAGTGTCTGAATGATCTAGATATACCAGTGTTTAAGATGCGGATTGCCTACACAAAATTTTATTTGACCTGACAACTGGAATTGGACAGAAATTACTGTAATTTGATGGAAAAAATAGGAATGATTCAGGCAAAATAGGAATTGTTGGCATCTTTGCATTTACAGGTCAATTTGCACACTTGCAAGGTTAGCATGTCAAATTTGCTTTCAAACATTTGTTCTATTTCTTATTCAGTGATTAACATGGATATTTATCCATTATCCAAATTCTACCTTTTCCTTTCTTATCTTTTTTTTTTATTAAACTGACCTCAAACCTTTCATGCTCAACCAGCCACTCAATATGATCATCCTGGTCACGCTGTCGAGCCACCACAACATCCTTCGGGCTTATGATGTAGAACAGGTTTTCCTGCTGGATACTCTCTAAAACATAATATTTAATGTTAACATATCTTTGCAATACAGACCATTATGCTGAAGTACCATCGATACTTGCTTATAAGTCGAATACAGCTGCAAACTGCATTAACCATGATCTGTTATCGGATAATGAACCGGCAGATCTGGGTCTTTATTATATACCTACCAATTTTCTACCCAAGAAAGAGCCAGAATTTTACCATCATTTCCTACAAGCAGGAAAACGATACTATCATTTTCTAAACCCATATCACCATACTCTCAAATGAGGCTGGGACTACATTATCCTCAAGGTTTCCTGGTGACAATAGCAGCGCCCCTAGTGATGGAATGCCAACACTAGCAGAAAACAAAGCTCTCACAGCGACGTTGGTTCAGAAAACTTGCGTTATATGTAAAATATCTGAAATTTCTAAACAATATTTTGTCACAACAACAATAAAAAGCATTTATTCCTTTATTTTGAAGTAGTAAAATATTGCCAAAATGTTCATCTGAAGCAAGATCATATTTGGAAATCGCGTACCAAAACATTACAGTTGTACAGTACAACCCATTTACGGAAATTCAGAAATGGTAACGTTAGTGAGTTTCATGCATAATGGATGAATTTGAATTATAAATGAGTAATATTCTCTGCAACAAATCTGTACTATCAAGTTCCAACAATTTCTCCAATCCTGTTGTAAATAACTGTCAAAACAATGTTGTCATTCCCGTGTCAAGTTCCCATCTAAGCCTCTCACAACATCCCACCAGAAACAGTTAAACCGCAATCAACCTGGCCTCTGAAAGAAACTTCCAGTCATTCAGCTGGTGAACACTTCCGTGATGCAAAATATCAGAACTGCACAATAACTGTAAATCACACATGAGTAGTCTGTCCTCAAGCATCAAAGAATTCGTGTTATTGACAGTGATGGTAGTCAAACTGAGCAAACCTTGTTTCACAAACTTCATTCAAAAAACTAACATTCATGCGCATGTCAGCCTTTCAAAAAATAATTTGGTTTATGCTTTAAGATGAAGTTCGTATTAAAAAGGTTGAAATGTTTAGCAATTACTCATGTTTTTCGACTACATATAGTGATTTTATTAAATTATATGAAAATTGATAGGTATATAACAAAAATATCATTATCACAGTAGTGCAATTTTGATTGCTAGATCATGTCTCGTTGTCAGCATAAAAATCCGGATCATGACTCGACGTGATCTAGCAATCAAGGTCACGTTACTGTGATAATAATATATATAAATTGTTTGTTTGACTGATTACTCCTAACACACTGAATTGACCCTGTTCTGCTGGCACATTATGCTATCTGTCTTTTCATTTCAACTCAACTTGTGTAGAATGATATTCATTGCTCAAGACAATTTTAGTTTTAAAATAATGTTACATTTTTTCCAATTTAAAGCACCCTGGTAACCCAAAAAATTTATAAGAGAAAAAGGAAATATTAAATTTAAGTTCTTGTTATTTCTATTACCACCTGCTTCAATCAATTAATCATAGGTTCTGAAGATTTTTATTATTAATGAATTAAATCATTACGGATCAAGGATGTCTATAGGACAGCAGTTAAAGCACTTGTTTTACATCTATGTGGCCTAAGGTTTAATTCCTGTTGCTGTAATATGAAGGATATCAAAATCGACTATCACTAGCTGTTGGTTTTCTCACTGATCATAATGCACCTAATAACCTTTCATACATGCTCTGTGCTACCATCTCTGTCTTCATGACAATTTACACCAAGTATAATACATATATGTGATATTATTGGAAAAACTTTCAGGGACTTTGGTTCAATCTTCATTCCAGGAAGATATTTCCAAAATATAGACTATATATTAGTAAATGCTCTATAAACCTCAGGATGATTTCTAGTTTTCTGCACTTTTTAGTCCAAATTTTAGGGTCTAACTCAGGTAGTCTCCCTGATGCATGAAACTACAGGTTTTGGGAAGGGTCCTTGTCCAAATTACTGTAACATATTAATTATTTGTTAATAACACAACACATATAACGGCAAGAAACATAGATCACATAATGTGCAAGTAGATAAAGCACCAGTTTCACTAAATTTCTCAAAATCTCTCCTCAAATTGAGAGTTTATGTTGTCACACTTGTGATACTTGAAACAATATCAATATTTCTGTCAGAGGTTGAGATAATAGTGGAAATCACATTTTAGCTTTGAAAATGAACATGGGGAAAACCTTTTAATTCTTGGAAAGAGTTGAGGAATTCCTCAATTTGAGGAAATCTTCAAAATTTACTCAGAGATAGTGCAAGATTCTTATTAAGAGAATTTAAGACATGACTGTATTTAATCCCTGAATTCTACTGAATGAACTGTGAAAAATTCATTTTTACTAACTAATCAACAAAAATTAAAAGATATTCACAAATCTCAATTTAAGGGAGAATTTTTTTAGATGTTTAGTGAAACCAAGACCTAGGTCAACGCTGCTTATTCTACTAATTATTTCATGTGAACAAAAGTACTAGACCCAAATCTGCTGGGGGCCCCAGGTGGCCAAGCAGTCAAAGGCACTCGCCTTTACAGATCTCTGACATCTCACCTCTGTCCGCATGGGTTCAAATCTCAGCCAACATGGGTATGAAAGAAAGCTTGCCAGTAGCTTCCCATGGGTCAGTGGTTCTTCCGGGAGTTTTCCCCGTGTTCTTCCTCCATCAAATGCACTGGCTGCCATGTATAGCCTATCATGTACTGAACATGGCATTAAACACACAAAAAAAAAAAACCAAACCTACCTGCACCAATATGGCAAGTGAAAAGGATCTTTTGTCACCACCTCAAACTGTTATAAATCATGGTCTTACACTAATCATTCCCAGGTTCTTTCTCCACCAAAATATACTCACCACCATTAATGTGCTGGAAATGGTGTTAAACCCACAAAACAAACAAAAGTACTAGACCCTAATCTGCCAGTACATTACATGATTGCAGATACGGGTCTGCTCATAGTTGAGTGTGCATTATATATACAAAATAAATACAGTGGTCCCTCATTATACCATTGTTCAGGGGAGTCATAAAAGTGTATCAGTGAGGTCACCTTATAGTGAGGTAGATTCAATATCAAAACTACATACCGTATATACTCATGTATAATCCAGATCCAAATGCAAACAACATAGACCCTGATCTGCTGTCACATATTGTGCTGGCAGATCAGGGTCTATGTTGTTTGTTCTACTGACTAATCCTCACAAACTGCATAGACCCAGATCTGCTGGTGCATTATGCAGTTCGCAGTTGGTATCTGCTTATTAGCGAGTATATACGGTAATATTTTCTTCAATTGTGGGGAAATTAAGACCTCATTACCTCTTGTATCTCTTTACCTTTTCAAAATGGCAGCCTGATACGAAGTTGTGAAATGCACTTTACCAATGAATCCTATTTCTCTCATTCATTTATATGTGTGATACAGTTTGCTGAGAAAGTTATGGACAGTATTCCTATCCTAGATTACTGCACTCAATGACACTGTAGATGACATCATTATGTTAATGATGTCATGAACATCTGCAATGTTTCATGTAGTTTTACTATTATATGCATAAATTTTTCCAGCCCTTAAACAATAATCATTGTTCACAACAAATTTTTTGTTATACTCTTTAAACAATGTAAACAATGTAAAAACATTTAGAAAATACTGTTTTTCTAAAGTTATTGTATATACTCTATTATAAGTCAAGTCCAACTGCGAACAACATAGAACCCTGATCTACCATTGCATAATGCACTGGTAGATCAGGATCTATGTTGTTTGTTCTACTGATTACTCCTAACAAACTACTGGTACATAGACCCAGACCTGCTGTTGTATTATGAATCTGTGCAGTTTTCAGTTGGGCTTGACTTATAAGCGAGTGTATATGGTATATGCAATTTGATACCAACAACACACCATCTTCTTTTACGACACTGTTTCTTATAAAAAAATAATCCATCATATGCACTGGCATGGAATTGGGAAATCCTATACTGGTGTAGGATTGGGAAATCCCACCCTCAGGATCAGAATTTGTGGACAGGAACTTTTAGTTCCTCCCTACAAGTTCTGACCCTCAGACTGATTTCCCTATCCCACACTTATATAATGGATTCTATTATTTTCACCTGCAAACCATGATGTGGTGCATGTTTCCTGCGTAAAACTTTCAAAAATTTACAGAAATTTTATCTCAAAACAAAATCATAATGCAGATTTTGATGTTATCACTACATGAAAGTAACATGTATTTATATGACAGTATATGCTGGTACATGCCAGACAAAGCATCGTTTACTAATGTCAAAGAAGAAACTTTCCACTGTAATAACCTGTAATTATAGTTTGTTCTGAATAAAAGAAAAAGACAGTTTAATGACCACATTATTTATTTCAATGGAAAAAGACATTTTTCAATGTTCTTAAGACAAATTTCTAACTTATCGAGGTAGATTAACCCTTTACCTCACATAAGTGCTTTTGGATGCCTCTACCAACCTCTACCTCTTTCAACTGAAGCACCTTTAGAATCCTCAATTCAATTCACATACAAGTGCATTTGGACACCTGTGCACCATCTGTATAGAAGCACGTTTCAATGCCCACAGTACACGTTGGCCATTTTGAGCTGGTTTCTGTAGTTCCACCTTAGGGGAAAACCCCCTATTAGAAACTATAAGCATTGAGGAAAATGACCATGATGTCACATCACATGGTTGCTGTTTAAGATATAGTCATAATCTGCTATTTAAAGTAACTGGGTTGGATTCTTCATTATCCAAAATGGAGGCCACAAACTTCCTTTAACACTTTGCTCAGTTTGGATAATTAGAATTATAACTATGAAGGCTTGATTAAGTCTGATATAGGCTCCAATATCGATGTAGGCAACAATGAGTTTTTATAATTTATCAAATTCAGATGATTTATTGATACACACATAGAAAATGAACCAGTAGATTTGATACAGATGTAGAAAATGAACCAGTAGATTTGATACAGATATAGAAAATGAACCAGTAGATTTGATACAGACATAGAAAATGAACAAATAGATTTGATACAGATGTAGAAAATGAACCAGTAGATTTGATACAGATGTAGAAAATAAACCAGTAGATTTGATACAGACTTAGAAAATGAACTAGTAGATTTAGGGGTTGAGAAAAGTCAGCTACAGTTTGGTTACTGACTTGACAGTGAAATGATTTCTCCCAGGATTTTAAAGCATATTAAAAAAATTCTTCGGTGAAAAATATTACACAGCTACAAAGATCAGATTTTACTCCAATACTTTTCTATAGACACAAATATGTACAAGAAAGGTAAAATGGTTCAAATTTATGCTGAACTCAACATATACTACACTGCTCTAAATTTTCCAGACAGGCCTATATGCACCGAATCATTTTAGGTAACAATTGTTCTATTTACAGCACACTGCACTGTGTGGTTTTGGAATATCGACAGCCTACACAGTAACAGACTCTATAAGGTCAAGGGTTAATGTACATGCAACAGTGCCAGAAAAATGGAGCTAAACCCAAGAAAACAAAGAACTCAGTATAATCAATCAATCATGAAAAACTGATCACTGTGACCTACTTGTTTTAGTGGTGAGTTGTATATCTGTAGATGAATGTACCATCAAGTTTAAATTCCTTACATGCAGATGTTTCAGTTCAATGGGACTAACTGCATACACTCAGCATGGGAAAAAACCACAGCAATGTTGTAGATTGTCTAACCTTTAGAGGCAATACAAACAAGAGTCATCTATAAATAGCATATCCCCCCTCCAATTCCTGCTTATGAACTTACATTAGTCTATGGTCTGTCATTCTCAATTTGTATACAACTTATGCCAGTACACTATGTCCAAGTACTCTCAATCTATATACTATTCATGATCAAAGACCCCCAATTTCTCATTTTGATACTACTTATGCTCCATTTTGTTTCTATGGTAACATTAAAAATATTGAATACAGAAAATTCAAAACATCAAAATAATATGAAACTTTGCTTCTGTGCAGATGGTGCTTGACATGTTTGGATACTAGAAAACTTTGAGAATTATGCTCCATAAAAAAAAAATGTTGGTGAACACACCAAAAGATTATGGACAGACAAACAGACTGACAGGTATATATATATATATATATATATAATGAGAGCTATATCCCCCATAGCAAATATCATGGTGATAAAAAAAAAAAAAAAGGTTGGGAGGTGGAGAGTATAAGCTATTTGATACTGTGCATTATGTGTATATGGACAAATATATTTGCTGTTGTGCAAAATGAAAAATTTATGATCCTACCAAAACAGAGGCATGAATCTGAAATACACAATTTGACAAAAATCATGTTTTGCACAACTTAAAAAAGCCAAAAGTTTTTACATTTTGTATCATCTAAAGAGGAGGGGTTTATTTCATTTGGACATGGAAAAATTAAAATCACTAGACATTACCGTATATACTTGCGCATAAGCCGATACCAACTGCAACGTGCTTAGACCCAGATCTGCCTGCTTGCATTGCTGTGCCGTAAAGCACCAAACCAAACCTCCCTCAAATAGAAGTGAATTAATTCATCATAGTACTGACTATACTCACTTATAAGTCGAGTCAAACTGCAAACTGCACAGATCCAGATCTACCATTGTATAGTGCACCAGCAGATCTGGGTCTATGCAGTTTGTATGGTCTAATCAGTAGAACAAACAACATAGGCCCTGATCTGCCAGCACATTATGCGATGGCAGATCAGGGTCTATATTGTTTGCATTTGGATCTGGATTATACGCGAGTATATATGGTAAGTGAAAAATTGTCTGTGTCCATAATAGTATACTTAATAGTACAATTTCTCCAAACCACTAGTCAGGGCGGGTAATAGTACTATCCCCAAACCACTAGTCAGGGCAGGGAGCTGGTTGCTTGTCATGGCAGGGTACTGGTTTGCCTGTCAGGGCATTTAAACATGGTAAAGTCTCTTCTAAGGGCACTTTCTCTAGGAGAGAGTGTATTATACGCTACACTGGTGCATTTCAGATCATATCTAACTAAAAGTGAAAAATAAATGTCAATGATTCCAACTTGATGTTTACAATGTTATTGTATATACTCGCTAATAAGTTGGATCCAACTGCAAACTGTACAGACCCAGATCTGCTGTCACATAATGTGCTGGCAGATCTGGGTCTGTGCAGTTTATTATAACTAATCAGTAGAACAAACAAAATTGACCCAGATCCGCTTGCACATTATGCACCAGCAGATCTGGGTCTATGTTGTTTGCAGTTGGACCAGACTTATAAGCATGTATATATGTTACCAGATGCCATGTATTAAACCTCTTGATAGGGCAGCCCTAAGGCAGTCCTAAGGAGGGCAGAGAGCATTGCAGAGAGGGCAAGGCACAACATACAGGCATGAGAATGTCAAATTTTAAAATTCCCTGAGGTGTCGTTGAATTCCTCTGATACTATATATCCCCCACAGAAAATCCTTCATTTTTTATCATTTTTGACTAATGAGGAACTGTATTCAATCATTAACTGGGAACTGCATTCAATCATTAATTGGGAACTGTATTCAATCATTAACTGGGACGTGTATTCAATCATTAATTGGGAACTGTATTAAATCATTAACCGGGAACTGTATTCAATCATTAATTGGGAACTGTATTCAGTCATTAATGGGGAACTGTATTCAATCATTAATGGGGAACTGTAGTCAATCATTAATGGGGAACTGTATTCAATCATTAATTGGGAACTGTATTCAATCATTAATGGGGAACTGTATTCAATCATTAATTGGGAACTGTATTCAGTCATTAATGGGGAACTGTATTCAATCATTAATGGGGAACTGTAGTCAATCATTAATGGGGAACTGTATTCAATCATTAATTGGGAACTGTATTCAATCATTAATGGGGAACTGTATTCAATCATTAATTGGAACTGTATTCAATCATTAATGGGGAACTGTATTCAATCATTAATGGGGAACTGTATTCAATCAGTAATGGGGAAATGTATTCAATCATTAATGGGGAACTGTATTCAATCATTAATGGGGAACTGTATTCAATCATTAATGGGGAACTGTATTCAATCATTAATGGGGAACTGTATTCAATCATTAATTGGGAACTGTATTCAATCATTAATAGGGAACTATATTCAATAATTAATTGGGAACTGTATTCAATCATTAATCTGGAATAAAAATCCCTGAAATCAGGGAATTCCCTAAAGATTCTCATGCCTCCACCTAGACAGGGCAGGTTGCAGTGCCTTCTAAAACAGGCAAGGTGCAACACTGCATAATGACATAACAAAATACCATATGTACTCACTTATAAGTTGACTCTAACTGCAAACAACATAGATTCTGATCAGCCATCTCATAATGCACCAGCAGATCAGGGTGTTATTTGTTCTACTGATAACTCCTAACAAACTGCATAGACCAAGATCTGCCAGTGCATTATGCAATGGTAGATCTGGATCTGTGCAGTTTGCAGTTTGACTCGACTTATAAGTGAGTATATACAGTACTATGATGAATTAATTCACTCTATTTGAGGGAGGTTTGGTTTGGTGCTTTACAGCACAGCAACACAATTAAGTTATTTAGTGTTGAGGCAATTGGAGTAAAGTGCATTGCCCAAGGACACACCATGGTAGCTGACCCAGGTGTGATTGTACATAATCTCTTACACTCCAGATTAACGTTGTTCTCAAAATCGGCCATAATATCTCGTGTATGCTTATTAATCCCTTGGATCTTAGTTCGCCTCACTTCCATTTCTGCTGCAACTACATGACTACTTTGTCCACTATCCAGTAAATTAATTGCTTCAATTCTCTCATGTAAGGACAAAAACTGCTTTACTTTCGAAACACCTTTGAGTTTGACTGACAGCGTGATTGGAGCATGGTAAGTACATTCAAGATATAAAATGCTTAAACATCGATTCACATATATACATTTATCTAAACAATGCCTTGCTCATCAAACAAAAGAAGTGTTTAATTTGCATACTTAGAGTGGTCACTGCTGATACACTCCAGTGACCGCTTAAGGCAGGGTGAAACAATGGTTTGGTTAAGAAACACCTATGCTGACCTCTGAAAGCAGGTGACCATTAATTACAGGGCATTTATATAGGAAATTTGCCGGGGAGAAATTAGAAAGACTGCTGAACACAGGTGACCACTAGGTTTGACTATATTTTTGTCTTAATTCAGGCACAGGCTTCATATATCTTGTTCTAAAAGTACCATGTGACACACCGTGACACAATAAAGTTAAAAAATCATGTGGTGTGTGGGATTGATGTAATGTCTAGACTCTGTGGGAATCATTCAATTAGAAAGAGATAAGCTTTCACGCCACTTTTTTCTTGTGCTTGGTGGCCACAGAGTGTTTAAACAGTTGGAAAAACAAAATGACCACACAAGCCTAGTCAGCGAAACCTCTTTTGATTGTCTGACAAAGAAACAATGTGTAAACTAGACCTAGTCACCTGTGAATTAAGCTTAAACAGCAACACTTTTATTGATTATCTGACAAAGAAACAATATGAAAACTAGACCAAGTGGCTTCTGAATTTTACTTCGCTTAGGTGTTTTTTAGACAGTTTAATGAACAAACAAATCAAAGACAATTTGATATAATGATATTTGAGATACTGTATGACCAATGTCCAGTTGCTCAGAGTATGTGCCAGTCAAAACCTTTGATCTGCCGGACATGTCTGGCAAATACAGAGATTTCAGGACCTCTGATATATGATATATATGGCCTACAACACCAGAATACGTCCCTTTGTGAATAACATTGACATTGTGAGGTCTTGCATTTAGAAAAAAACAATCTTTCCAGGATATAATACAAATTATTTCATACAAATATTATAAATATTAGAAATCCAGAAATCAGAGTGCTTAAAGCATCAACATTATGATGTTAGGAATTTATCTGTTTAACAGTCAGGTTTCAAAGATGATGTCATATTATATTGTCCAAAGGAGCATTTTCTCACATTACAGCCCATATATATATATAAAAATTTCCAGACATATCCTCTCAATATGCATGAGATCAGTGCCAGTTTTCTCTGCAATAAACGGAACTAAACTTACCTAGGTGATAATCATTACAGCGATATTCCTGATAGCCACGGATAGATAATGCATCATTTGACAACTCTTCATAGTCAGTGTGACGTGGAGAAATGGTCCGCAAGTGAGGCCTATTTGCCAAATGTTGCTGGCCCTGTAATGTATCAGAATTTATCACTTGTACCTGACATTATCATTATGACTTTCATGAATGGATTGGATTTCATAATTTTTATATAGGACATGTGTAGTATGATGTCATCACTCTTTGTAATAAATTTGATATATGAGATGTTCAGTATCATGTCATAACATCACAAATGGGACATGTTCAACAACATGTAATAATGTAACAAAAGGAACATGTTCAACATCATGTAATAATATCGCAAATGGGACATGTTCAACAACATGTAATAATGTAACAAAAGGAACATGTCCAACATCATGTAATAACATCACAAATGGGACATGTTCAACAACATGTAATAATGTAACAAAAGGAACATGTTCAACATCATGTAATAACATCACAAATGGGACATGTTCAACATCATGTAATAACATCACAAATGGGACATGTTCAACATCATGTAATAACATCACAAATGGGACATGTTCAACATCATGTAATAATGTAACAAAAGGAACATGTCCAACATCATGTAATAACATCACAAATGGGACATGTTCAACATCATGTAATAATGTAACAAAAGGAACATGTTCAACATCATGTAATAACATCACAAATGGGACATGTTCAACAACATGTAATAATGTAACAAAAGGAACATGTTCAACACCATGTAATAACATCACAAATGGGACATGTTCAACATCATGTAATAACATCACAAATGCGACATGTTCAACATCATGTAATAACATCACAAATGGGACAAGTGTAACATATGAGGAGTCCACTTACACTTCTGGTTTGTACACTAAAGAGGTAGCTCAGTGGATAGTGTTGTGGACTCTTACACAGGTGAACCAGGTTTGATTCTCAAGCCAGGCCAGGTTGGCTGTTAAGTTGTGTCCTTGGCCAACACACTTAACTCTCACTGCCCAACAATACTAACGAAAGCTTCTAGGCAGAGCATCTTAATAGAGGATGTGCCCAACAAACTAAAAAATGTTGTGCATCTCGGATGCACATAAATAATTACACACTTCAGATGGCTAAAATCTATTTTAAAAACTGAACACTTCATCATGTGAAAAATAGACTTATATTTGTGCTCATTTCATACAAAATATTTGAGACTCTTGAAATCTTTTGCTATTTTATTTGCTCACAATATAGAAACTATTTCATAAATTTCATATGAAACCTCAACTTATAACAGCATCATTGCCACTATCAAATTCTCAATGAGACCATCAGGGATGGCATTAGGCTGCATCCATGTCCCAGACACTCTTTCAGCCCTTGTACATGTATTGTTTTGCACTAAGAACGCTTAAAAAAATTTCAGCCTGAGTTGATGCACATATTCAAACTTGTTGACCATATGTGAAATTCCCTAATTACTATATATACTCACTTATAAGTCAAATCCAACTGCAAACTGTACAAACCCAGATCTGCCATCACATACTTGCCAGTAGATCTGAGTCAATGCAATTTGTTAGGACTAACCAGTAGAACTAACAACAGACACCCTGATTATGCAATGGCATACCAGGATCTATGTTGTTTGCAGTTGGACCCAACTTATATATGAGTATATATGTTAGTTTTGTATGTAGACACTGATCAAACTTGACTTATACATGAGTATATATGTTAGTTTTGCATGTAGACACTGATCAAACTTGACTTATATATGAGTATATATGTTAGTTTTGTATGTAGACACTGATCAAACTTGACTTATATATGAGTATATATGTTAGTTTTGTATGTAGACACTGATCAAACTTGGACCCAACTTATATATGAGTATATATGTTATTTTTGTATGTAGACACTGATCAAACTTGACTTATATATGAGTATATATGCTAGTTTTGTATGTAGACACTGATCAAACTTGGACCCAACTTATATATGAGTATATATGTTAGTTTTGTATGTAGACACTGATCAAACTTGGACCCAACTTATATATGAGTATATATGTTAGTTTTGTATGTAGACACTGATCAAACTTGACTTATATATGAGTATATATGTTAGTTTTGTATGTAGACACTGATCAAACTTGACTTATATATGAGTATATATGTTAGTTTTGTATGTAGACACTGATCAAACTTGGACCCAACTTATATATGAGTATATATGTTAGTTTTGTATGTAGACACTGATCAAACTTGACTTATATATGAGTATATATGTTAGTTTTGTATGTAGACACTGATCAAACTTGGACCCAACTTATATATGAGCATATATGCTAGTTTTGTATGTAGACACTGATCAAACTTGACTTATATATGAGTATATATGCTAGTTTTGTATGTAGACACTGATCAAACTTGGACCCAACTTATATATGAGTATATATGCTAGTTTTGTATGTAGAAACTGATCAAACGTGACTTATATATGAGTATATATGCTAGTTTTGTATGTAGACACTGATCAAACTTGACTTATATATGAGTATATATGATAGTTTTGTATGTAGACACTGATCAAACTTGACTTATATATGAGTATATATGCTAGTTTTGTATGCAGACACTGATCAAACTTGACCTTGACCCCTTCCCAGTCAGATCCCCTCATACTTTAATATATTCCCTCTTAGGCATATTGTAAGAAACTGAAAACAAGATTTGTTTGTAAGACATGTTTGCCCTCATTGCAAGCCAAGTCCAAGAAGAAAAAAGTTTATACAAATATGCGAAAAATTGCTATAATGGCACAAAAATCTAATCAAGTTATTTGCATATGCACACAAACAAGCTAGCCAAATATCATATGTCTACTTCAAGTTATTTTTGCTAAATTGTGCTTACAAGGTTTTTGTCCAAAAAATTCAAAAATGTGGTTTAAAAAAAATGAAAAATAGCTCTAATGGGCTGAAAATCATATCAGTTCATCTACATATAAATACCAATACAAATATGCCTATTCAAATTTTATTTGTCTACCTCATGTGGTTTTTGCTTAATTATGCTAACAAGGCTTTTGTCCCAAAAAAATCCCAGGTCCAACAAGTGCAACTAGAGTGTAATTACCGTATATACTTGCGTATAAGCCGGGTCCAGATGCAAACAACATAGACCCTGATCTGCTGTCGTATAATGTGCCGGCAGATCAGGGTCTATGTTACTTGTTCTACTGATTAGTCCTTACAAACTGCATAGTCCCAGATCTGCTGGCGCATTATGCGATGGCAGATCTGGGTCTATGCAGTTTGCAGTTGATATTAAATTATATGGGAGTATATACGGTAATGATTACATAGCTCACCTCTACTTTCACTAGTCTCCAGTAGCCATTGTAAACATTATCATGCAGGGAATAAATTCAGACTAATGTGATCTTAGCCCCTTTTTACAGTAAATATTTTTGTGGGGCAATCATTTATCGTTACATTTGAATTTTTAATCAATTTAAAATTTGCAAATTTTGTACTATTAATTGGAACTATATAGCCAGTATTGTGCCAACCTATTACGTAACTACTACCTACCTACCTACTGACCAACCTACCTACCTACTGACCAACCTACCTACCTACTGTGATAGGGCATAAAAGACATAAAAGAAAAAACAAGAACATTCTTTTCTATTATATCAAAGCAGAGATAATAAGTTGATAAGAAACAGATTAATGTTATTTTTGTATTGATGTTTTTTTAATTATTGTTCTTACAATCTCCTTGAAAAGCTATTATCATTGTCCAGACCTAAAAGCCAGATTTTACTGTGTGAAAGTCACAGGCTTTAAGTAACCTTGGAGTGACAACCAGCAATACATAGTTCATGCATCTGTAATTACCTTGAGTAACCACTACAGGTGAGGCCTCTCATGAAAAGCATGCAGCATGCAGTCCACTCACCTAATTCCTATTCTTATTTATATGTACAACATACAGTTAACCTCTTGAGGGTAATATAGCAAAATATACAATATATAGTCATTAAAATGGAAAGCTGACCATTGAATAAAACATATTTATTTCTCTTTCCAACTGCATTGGTCAGAAAGGGCCTTCTGAGTAGGCTACAATGTATATAGGTCTAGCATGGATGAATCAATGTAAAATGTAGGTCACAGTGACCATCTTTGATTTTTAGGGTGTAATAATAACAGAGATTCATCCACTTATCAAGTTTTATGATCAGAACATGAACACCCAATAAATGAACTTTTAACACAAAATTTGAAGAAAGTCACTGAGCATGAAATATAAGTCACAGAGACCTCTTTTTAGTAAACAGGATGTAGAACTTATCAAGATGCATCCACTCACCAAGTTTCATAATTCTAAGTAGGATAGTTTGAATATACCATGCCAAAACTTGTGTGGTCATGAGCTAAATGCAAAAAAGTCAAACAAAGCCAGTAAAGGATGAAATATAGGTCACAATGACATTCTTTTGTTGTAAAGTGTGGCAGTAACAGAGATACATACCATCATCAATTTTATGATCCATGCATGAGAAATGAACATCAAACACAAACTTTAATCTAAGTCAGTGAAGCATAAAATATAGTCAATATTGACCTACTACCAAAATGAGTAGTGCTCATATAGATGAATCACCAAGTTTCATTATTCTATATGGGATAGCAGCCATACAGCATGCAAAAACCTATGTGCTCATGAGCTAAATGCAACAACTAAACATAAGCCAGTAACATGTTAAATATAGGTCACAGTGACCTTTTTTGATATGTGTGTGGTACAAAAGAGAGATTTATTCAATCACCTAGTTTAATGATTACAGCATGAACTGTACAAACATCAAACTGAACCAAAGTCAGTGAAATGCAAAATATGGGTCACAGTAACCTTTTTTAAACTGAGGGTGTATTACTCATCAAGATGCATCCTCTCACCATGTTTCGTGATTCCAGTTATAGCAGTATTATACAGTAGATAAAACACCAATGTAGTCATGAGCTACATGCAAAAGCTTAACATAAGCCAGTAAAATGTTAAATGTCGGTCGCAATTACCTTCTTTTGTTGTAGTACTAATAAGGATTCATAAAATCACCTAGTTTGATGATTCTGGCATAAACAGTGCTTGAGACTGAAACCAAGTCAGTGAAACATGAAATATAGGTCACAGTGACCTACATGGTATAACAGTATTTATACAGTGTGCAAAACCTGAGCTAAACACAACAACTTAACCAAATACAACCAATGTACAAATACAAATTAAGTCCCCTCAGCCCCTCCCCTGGGGGTAGATACTATGAAATCTGTTCAAACTGTTGCCTCGGACCTAGGAAGAAAGAATACTTGACATTTAGTGAGAGTGTACATATGTATATGCTTTTATCTGTGCAGATGCTGATGTTGACGCCAGGGTAGTACAATAGCTTATCACTACTTTGTAGAGGTGAATTCAAAATTTGTAAAACACTAAAAAATGTCCGTAATGTGTTGAAAATGTATTCAGGTTATCTGAATAATCATACAAATATGCTATAAATATTTAAAATTGAGGTGAAAAACTTAGTTCTGATGTAAAAACGTGCATGTGATATCCTACATTTAAAAATCTGTCTGGTTTCACTCCATTTTCATTGTGAAACTACATTTTGCCATTTCAGATAGTGCATTGATCCTCATTTGTTACATGATGTTTGATTGGTTGTCTCTCTCAGATACATCTGAAATATATCTCAATGTCTAAGCTAAAATGTACCCAGACAATGCATCATAATTATGTTAGGCACGTCAACGCTTAAGGCAGTAAAGATTACCTTTGAAAACACCATGTTGTGTTAATGAAACACTGATCACTGTATGGTCACAAAGAAATATCAAATACTGTGATTTCATATGAGAAATAAAACAAAGAACCGATTTTTTTTGTCTAAAGAAAAGTAAATAAATTGCAAATTTACCACGACAATGTTTTGTTCTTATGCTTAGCACATCAAAGCTTTTGCCAGCTTGCTACCTTGAAACAACATGGTGAATCAATGAAACAGTGATCACTGTATGGTCACAAAGAAGTAATAAATACTGTGAGTTTAAGAGGAGAAATAAAACAAAGAACCATGTTTATTTTCCAAAGAAAAGTAAATAAATTGCAAATTTGAAATGATAACTTATTCATTAGTTTCATGATATGTTACTGTAATGCGGTATTTTGCACAGCCAGAACAGTGTAGATGAACAAGTTACCAGTCTCTCATGTGTATTTCCGGTCAAATCACAGAACAAAAACTACACAATGATGTGAAATGAAATTAGTTTATTAAACATAAGTAATCAAAGAACAGGATTACTTAGATTTGTCAGCATTAGTTATTTCTTAAATAAGGCTAGTATCAAGGCAGTTATAATGCAACCAATTAAATTTTTCACAAGGATGTGATGTGTATAGGCTGCTTTAGTGCAATGATCCTCTCATCAGATTAATCGGGAAAAAAAACTTTTTCGTTTGTTTTATTGTAAAACGTGCACCTTCTCCTGACAATAGAAAATATAGGTATGCACTTTATACATACCAAAATATGGTACTTGGTTGTCTTCACTATGGATGTTCACACTGTCTTCTTGCAAAAACTTGCACTTCCTCCAAGTGTGTGAACTTATAGCAACATTTGCTGACCATACAAATTTCCTGAACTTATTGTACACTAACCTTCTATTTGTTTGTTTGTTTGTTTGTCTTTGCCAGTCAAATCCTTGATAGACTACAGCGTAGAGTTTACAGTACACCACAAGCTTGTTTGTTTTTTTCTTCTAATAAATCAACCAACTATACCCATCATTTCTAAGGCTGTATTAAGACACTGTCCCAACAATATACTAGGAACAAGTAAATTAATACAGCTCCGCTAACATGGCAAAAATTACCTACAACTCATTTGTTGCAAAAGGAATATTATAACACATTTATTTCCAAAGAGGCTAACAGTCAAATAATAGATGCAAAGATAAGTGATTTTCTTTTGTAGACTTTTATGCAATATGACTCTTTATGAGAGTTGTTCTCTTGTTACTTTTCACTGTTTACTATACAATGTCCACATATAAAGCCAATGTTGAAATGGTACAGACAACCACCAGTACATGATCCAGTCATACTATCCAATCACAAACACTGACATCCTTTCTTATGGCAGTAAATGATTAGTATCAAGCTATGACTCAATCCAGATTTGTGCAATGACAAGACTCTGTTCTCATTTACCATGTATACTCGCATATAAGCCAGTTCCAAATGCAAACAACATAGACCCTGATCTGCTGTTGTATAGTGTGCCGGCAGGTCAGGGTCTATGTTGTTTGTTCTTCTAATTAGTCCTTACAAACTGCATAGACCCAGATCTGCCAGCGCATTATGCGACGGCAGATCTGGGTCTATGCAGTTTGCAGTTGGTATTGGCTTATACGCGAGTATATACGGTATTTAGATTTTTGGTGAGCGGAAATCCTAAATCTTTTCTTAATATGTCACATGTCACTAGAGAACTTATATTAACATCTGAAACATCACATAAGCAATTATTGTGGTGATTTCGTTTTAAAAGCATTTTCTACTATTGTATTACCATGGGGGGGGGGGGAGAGAGAGAGAGAGAGAGAGAAACATATCCAAGGGAGATAATTACTGTATGGTCTAATTATTTACTGATATTTGAGTTGTCTCCCTTGATATAAAATTTACCTGACATGCCAGTGGATTTGAATTTCTTTTCTAATTTTACTAAGACCATACAGTTTGTGAAAAAACAAACTATATTTTGTAAAAGGTGAATGGATACTATGCCACAGCAATGGATGGAAATCCCTCTAAGTCACAAGATCAGAATCTGAACATTAAAATAGGAATACAGTACTGTCACTATAATGCAATTCATGAGTTATAAAAGTGGACATCCTTATAGGTGATGTCACCTTACATTGAGGTATTTTATACAAAATATTACTATTAAATAATAAAATGAGATCCATGACAATACCATCCTTATAAAATGGACTACCTAATATTAAGGTACATCAGAGTGAGGGAACACTGTACTTCAAAATTTGTATTGAACAATTTATTCTAAGTGTTAAAGCTTATTGATTCAAAGTGATTTTTTTTGTTTGGTTTTGGTGCTTTATGGCACAGCAGAACAAGTAGGTTATTTAGTGCTGAGGCAATTGGAGTCAAGTGCCTTGCCCAAGGACACACCACGGTAGCTGACCCAGGCTGTCTGATGGTAGGATTCAAACCTGCACCCTTTCAGTCATGAGTCCAGCACGCTCACCACTCAGCCATTGCGCCTCCCCTGATTTTCTTGTGAAAAGATGTTTTCTACAGTCATTTTTTCCACCATGTGACACACTGATGTCCTCCAACAAAAGGACTGCAAAGGCATAGTGTCTGTCCAATGATGATGCCTTACACATCCAGTTTTGAATTTCTGTTTCACACATCAAAGGCATAGTGTCTGTCCAATGATGATGCCTTACACATCCAATTTTGAATTTCTGTAGCACACATCGTTTTTTCCTCATGATACAATATAATCTGCTGGTTTTGTTTAAGCACATTTTTGGAACATTTTCAGGTGAATCAGGGTGCTAAGCTGACATGATTTCTGATTAGTCAATATTAAATTGCTTTTGTGATACTAGTACTTAGGTACGCTTTTAGAAATGAATTACAAGCATTTCAGTGATCAACATATATTGGTGTTCAAGACCGGTGTTCAAGTTACAGTCCACCTAAATAAAATTTCATCTGACCAAAAAATCTGAATCTGGCAGAAGTGATCACAATCTTGTAATCTGAAGTTAAAAGAAGGAATGATTCTGCCAAAATTGAAATGGTTTGCATCACTGCCAATGCCATCCTGTGTTGTATCCTCCATTCTGGCACATATTAGTGCAAGTGTCTGCCAAGCCAAGAGTGGTGACTTTCTCCGTGTTCTGTGATTTCATCAACCTCAGTTGAGACCACCTTATTTGGTGATAACAATTCCATAGCCCTATCAGCATAGACAACTAGATATCATTATTGGGCACGAGAAATTTCATGTAAGTAGCCCAATTGTTACAGAGTAAAAAAAAAATATATATTTGAATTTCCATGGCATTTTCCATGCATTCTGCTTGCTGGGTTAGTAGGTCAAAATTGAAATTGTTGCAGCCTGCCCTATGCAAACTTCAGAACTGTCAAGAGTACCTCAGATAACCTGTAGGGAGTTGCTATTCAACTGTCAAGAGTATCTCAGAAAACCTGTAGGTAGTTGCTATTAAACTGTCAAGAGTACCTCAGATTACCTTGTGGTAGTTGCTATTCAACTGTCAAGAGTACCTCAGATAACCTGTAGGTAGTTGCTATCCAACTGTCAAGAGTACCTCAGATTACCTGTAGGGAGTTGCTATTCAACTGTCAAGAGTATCTCAGATAATCTGTAGGGAGTTGCTATTCAACTGTCAAGAGTACCTCAGATAACCTGTAGGTAGTTGCTATTCAACTGTCAAGAGTATCTCAGATAACCTGTAGGGAGTTGCTATTCAACTGTCAAGAGTATCTCAGATAACCTGTAGGGAGTTGCTATTCAACTGTCAAGAGTACCTCAGATAACCTGTAGGGAGTTGCTATCCAACTGTCAAGAGTATCTCAGATAACCTGTAGGAAGTTGCTATCCAACTGTCAAGAGTACCTCAGATTGCCTGTAGGTAGTTGCTATTCAACTGGCAAGAGTACCTCAGATAACCTGTAGGGAGCTGCTATTCAACTGTCAAGAGTATCTCAGATTACCTGTAGGTAGTTGCTATTCGACTGTCAAGAGTATCTCAGATAACCTGTAGGTAGTCGCTATTCGACTGTCAAGAGTATCTCAAATAACCTGTAGGCAGTTGCTATTCAACTGTCAAGAGTATCTCAGATAACCTGTAGGCAGTTGCTATTCAACTGTCAAGAGTATCTCAGATAGCCTGTAGGGAGTTGCTATCCAACTGTCAAGAGTATCTCAGATTGCCTGTAGGTTGTTGCTATCCAACTGTCAAGAGTACCTCAGATTGCCTGTAGGTAGTTGCTATTCAACTGTCAAGAGTATCTCAGATAACCTGTAGGGAGTTGCTATTCAACTGTCAAGAGTATCTCAGATTACCTGTAGGTAATTGCTATTCAACTGTCAAGAGTATCTCAGATAACCTGTAGGTACTCGCTATTCAACTGTCAAGAGTATCTCAGATAACCTGTAGGCAGTTGCTATTCAACTGTCAAGAGTATCTCAGATAACCTGTAGGCAGTTGCTATTCAACTGTCAAGAGTATCTCAGATAACCTGTAGGGAGTTGCTATCCAACTGTCAAGAGTATCTCAGATAACCTGTAGGGAGTTGCTATTCAACTGTCAAGAGTACCTCAGATAACCTGTAGGTAGTTGCTATCCAACTGGCAATAAGTAAGTAAAATAACACTTACCTCTTGTACATTTTCTTCCTTTTCATAGGACAGAATCACAATGTTATCATTGAGTGAAACTATTCCTGATACATAGAAATCTGTTGTAAAATATGACACTGGAAAGAAAAATTAAATTAAGTTAAATTTGCTTAATTTTAATTAAACTCTTAGGATGAAACATTTTTAAGAAACTAATAAATTAAAATATAACAGTTAGTGAAAGTATGGGCAAATACTTCAGGATCTATGAGCAGCTTACAAACTTTGATGCAAGAGATTAAACTTACTGAGTCTGCACAATATTTGATTGTTCAGTCTTATCTTAATTTCTTAGTAATCCGACCTTTGTTTCTCCAACAATTATTTTTATTTACTTTTGTAAGCTGAAACAAGCAAGATGATTTTATGAGGTCATTTTAAATCAAATTTGCTGATATGCAAATTGGGTTTGTCCAGCAATTTCAACAGGGAAAAATTTACTTCCAATTCTGATAAATTAATTTCTTCTTCAAAACAGGAAAATGAGATTTGAAGAAACTGTGTTTGAATGCTTACAATGTATAGCTAGAAAGTAAATATGTTCTTTGTTAAATAGGAACTAAGTTTTAAAGTCAAAAAGAAACAAACCTTATTGATACTTTTCCAGTTTTTTATTCCAAATTCAAGATTGGATGGTGTACATATTTAGTTATCTGTGGGAGGCAACTTTAAAAGGACTACTTCCTTGTTGACAGAGTAGTATGTTTGAGTTATTACTCTTTGGAACTGACTGGTTCCTGTTTTCTTTCAAGCTCTGGCAACATCACTAGCTAAGAAGGGATGACCAGTTCAGGATCAGAGACATGTCAACTATTTTGGCAAATGACAGCACAATCAAGACATCCATGCATAACTTATATAAGACCCAGAAATCAAGATGAAATATACAGGATGCTTCTGTACATTCTCTAAAAGATTTATATATTAAAAACAACTACTACCTAAGGGAGATGACCTACCTATTTCCACATATCTAGTTGGAAGGTCACGTGCATCACGTACTAGACTATCTTTCACAATGGCCACCTGCAATACAGAATCAAAAATTGTCACTCTGATACATGTCAGTACAAAATTTATCTTCTCTAAAAAATTAATGGCTTAGTTTATTTATGACTGAAGTCATTACACTGATAACTAGAAAGGGTATTTACACCTAATTTGCTCTTGTATAATACCAGCTACAAAAAGGTGCAACCCATGTCTGACATCACATAATGCATCATTAAATCCAGGTCAATGTAGTTTGTTCTACTTACCATGGAAGCCACACTAGTTCAGTTGGTAGAGCATCAGACTTGTAATCAAAGGGTTGTGTGTTTGATACATGCTCCTATTTCCTCTGCATGATATAGCCAATGTGTTAAAAGCACTGTTAAAGACTAACTAACCAACCAATGAACAATATACTTTCCATATATACTCACTTATAAGTCATGACTAACTGCAAACAACTAAGTTTTTCTTTTTGTCAGGATCATACCCACCATATTATTAAAGACAAGGACAAACAGTCACAATCTTTGCTTACCTATGGCAGAGCGATATCAGCTGATAAGTCTCCCTTACAGAGTGTGGCTTTCACATTTTCTGGGATAAATCCAATGAATATACTTCACTTTAATAGCTCGTCCTATGCAATGACCATATTCATCATCTTATTTAGCTCTCTTTTTTCCCCAAATCTTCAAGAATTATAGTGTAATTAATCAGGTGTTGCAAAAACATATACTTGAAAGCCTGTTAGACTACATTGAGAGAAGGAAGAATGGGAATTACTGACAGTTTCAATCTCTATTGCAAATGATCTCCATATTAGCAAATGCTCTAAGACTATTTGGAACTTCTTTTCCTCGACATATGTGACTTTTACAGACTTCCAAAAATGGTTAAGATTCATGATTATCAGTTGCATTATGGCACACTGGTTGCAGGAAATAGTAAATGGTGATCCATCACACATCCACACATGAAATATTTGTACTTACCTGAATCAATGTGCTTGATGCAACATAAAGCAAGATTTCCACAAAACTGTATGCCTCATGTGCTAACAATAACACTAACAGCTAAAGAGGTGAGACAAGAATCCTAGCATATCAGGTAGAAACATTGATCATACAGTAGTATATGTCTCACCTGCAAACAGTATTATAACAATGATGTTATCTGCTATAGCAAATGAGACAGGAATCCTAGAACATCAGGGTATGCTATCTGCTACAGCAGGTAAGACAGGAATCCTAGCACATCAGGGTATGCTATCTGCTATAGCAGGTGAGACAGGAAACCTAGCATATTAAAATCTGCTCTTTACTATAGTGGGTGAGACAGAAATTCTAGTATATAAGGGTATGCTTTCTGCTGCAGCAAGTGAGACAGGAATGCTAGAATATCTGGATACAAAATGATGATGCTATCTGCTATAGAAATCCTAGTCTATCATGGTATAAAATGATGATATATACTATAGCAGGTGAGACAATAATCCTAGCATGTCAAGGTAGTTAAATATAAATGCTATCTTCTATAGTAGATATGACAGGAATCATAGCATTTAAGGATATTTTATCTCCTATAGCATGTGAGAAAGATATTATAACATATTAGAGTTATCTGTTTTGCTATAGCAAATGAGACAAGATCCAAGCATATCAAGGTACACTATCTGCTATAGCAGAGACAGGAATCCTAGCATATCAGGGTACAAAATGTAGATACTCTCTGCTACAACAGATGAGACAGTAATCCTAGTATATTTGGGAGTGCCATCTGCTGTAGCAGATGATAGAGTAATCCTAGTATATCTGGAATGCCATCTGCTATAGCAGATGATACAGTAATCCTAGCATATCATGGAATGCTATCTGCTATAGCAGATGATACAGTAATCCTAGTATATCTGGAATGCCATCTGCTATAGCAGATGATACAGTAATCCTAGCATATCATGGAATGCTATCTGCTATAGCAGATGATACAGTAATCCTAGCATATCATGGAATGCTATCTGCTATAGCAGATGATACAGTAATCCTAGTATATCTGGAATGCCATCTGCTATAGCAGATGATACAGTAATCCTAGCATATCATGGAATGCTATCTGCTATAGCAGATGATACAGTAATCCTAGCATATCATGGAATGCCATCTGCTATAGCAGATGATACAGTAATCCTAGCATATCATGGAATGCCATCTGCTATAGCAGATGATACAGTAATCCTAGTATATCTGGAATGCCATCTGCTATAGTAGATGATACAGTAAATCCTAGTATATCTGGAATGCCATCTGCTATAGCAGATGATACAGTAATCCTAGCATATCATGGAATGCTATCTGCTATAGCAGATGATACAGTAATCCTAGCATATCAGGAAATGCTTTCAGCTATAGCAGATGAGACAATAATCCCAGCATATCAGGCTACAAACTTTGATCCTACTACTGAATCTAAGTCTCAATTGAATACTGCAACTGATGTAGAAGAACAATGTAATTTTCAAAAACTTCCTCCATTAGATGCCTCTTTTGATGGCATACAGGACAGTACATCAGGCCTATCCTACATCCCAAAGCATGCAGGGGGTGTCATGTGCTTTGATGGCATCCAGGACAGCACAACAGGCCTATCCCAAATCCCCAAGCATGCCGGGAGTGTCATATGTTTTTATCGCATCCAGGACAGTACATCAGGCCTATCCTACATCCCCAAGCATGCAGGGGGTGTCATATGCTTTGATGGCATACAGGACAGCACAACAGGCCTATCCCACATCCCCAAGCATGCAGGGGGTGTCATATGCTTTGATGGCATACAGGACAGCACAACAGGCCTATCCCACATCCCCAAGCATGCAGGGGGTGTCATATGCTTTGATGGCATACAGGACAGCACAACAGGCCTATCCCACATCCCCAACCATGCAGGGGGTGTCATATGCTTTGATGGCATACAGGACAGCACAACAGGCCTATCCCACATCCCCAAGCATGCAGGGGGTGTCATATGCTTTGATGGCATACAGGACAGCACATCTGGCCTATCCCACATCCCCAACCATGCAGGGGGTGTCATATGCTTTGATGGCATACAGGACAGCACAACAGGCCTATCCCACATCCCCAAGCATGCAGGGGGTGTCATATGCTTTGATGGCATACAGGACAGCACAACAGGCCTATCCCACATCCCCAACCATGCAGGGGGTGTCATATGCTTTGATGGCATACAGGACAGCACATCTGGCCTATCCCACATCCCCAAGCATGCAGGGGGTGTCATATGCTTTGATGGCAGAACAGAAACATATTTTTGTTTCTATTCAAGATATTAATGCACATTTTTAATGACTCACAGTCAATTGTTTCATAGGCTCAAAAACCTGTTATGGTCCAGTTTAAACTGAATTTATTCTTATGCAACTTGTTCATGTTCTATCAGCTTATTATTAAAGGCTCTGAATCATTCAGGTGGTGTTATTAAGTGATTTTTCAGACAGATAAGCAAGAGAAGTGGAGAAAACCACATACCTGTGATATTTTTCAAACTCTGTACTGTGAGGTCTGGCAAATATTTTGTGGAATTTTAAATGTTTTCAATGAGATATTTACTTTCATAGCAAGTGATCAAAACTGCACACAAATTGTTATTTGGATTAACTGTTACAGACAGGAGTGACTTAAAAATTGCAAGTTGTTAATACACAATACTGACCCAATACATAATACTGACCTACCTGATCCTTACTTTGCCTATCATCATGTTACCCAGTCATAACTCAAAATGCAGTTAACAAAGTGCTTGTAAACTATGGTAAGTAGATTTTTGCCTACAGACCACAAGCCAATCAATTTACCATAAATATTAATAATTATCAGGAAAACTTTTAATAGAGAATTTATTTTACACTCACAGAATCAGACTGAAACAAGCCATTATTCGGTAAGATTTTATCACATTTCTGTGTAAAATTACACTCACGTAGTGAGATTGCAAAACTGCCAAGTATTCTGTGCTATTTTATATCTCTGTGTAAAATTACACTTACATTGTGAGTGTAAAACTGGGAATTATTCTGTGAGATTTTATCCTATTTCTGTGTAAAATAACAGAGAGTGTCAAACTACCCATTATTCTGTGAGATTTTATGCTATTTCTGTTTAAAATTACACACACGTACTGAGACTGTGATAATGCACATTACTCAGTGAGATTTTATATTTCTGAGTAAAATTATAATTGCATTGCGAGATTGTGAAACTGCCCATGTAAGATTTTATCATATATCTGTGTAAAATGACACTCACATAGCGAGATTGTAAAACTACCCATGTAAGATTTTATCGTAATATATCTGTGTAAAATGACACCCACATAGCGAGATTGTAAAACTGCCCATGTAAGATTTTATCGTAATATATCTGTGTAAAATGACACCCACATAGCGAGATTGTAAAACTGCCCATGTAAGATTTTATCATATTTCTGTGTAAAATGACACCCACATAGCGAGATTGTAAAACTGCCCATGTAAGATTTTATCATATATCTGTGTAAGATGACACCCACATAGCGAGATTGTAAAACTGCCCATGTAAGATTTTATCATAATATATCTGTGTAAAATGACACCCACATAGCGGGATTATAAAACTCCCCATGTAAGATTTCATCATATATCTGTGTAAAATGACACTCACATAGCGAGATTGTAAAACTCCCCATGTAAGATTTTATCATATATCTGTGTAAAATGACACCCACATAGCGGGATTATAAAACTGTCCATGTAAGATTTTATCATATTTCTGTGTAAAATGACACTCACATAGCAAGACTGTAAAACTGCCCATGTAAGATTTTATCGTAATATATCTGTGTAAAATGACACTCACATAGCAAGATTGTAAAACTGTCCATGCAAGATTTTATCATATATCTGTGAAAATGACACCCACATAGCGAGATTGTAAAACTGTCCATGTAAGATTTTATCATATTTCTCTGTAAAATGACACCCACATAGCGAGATTGTAAAACTGTCCATGTAAGATTTTATCATATTTCTCTGTAAAATGACACCCACATAGCAAGATTGTAAAACTGTCCATGTAAGATTTTATCATATTTCTCTGTAAAATGACACCCACATAGCAAGATTGTAAAACTGTCCATGTAAGATTTTATCATATTTCTCTGTAAAATGACACCCACATAGCGAGATTGTAAAACTGTCCATGTAAGATTTTATCATATTTCTCTGTAAAATGACACCCACATAGCAAGATTGTAAAACTGTCCATGTAAGATTTTATCATATTTCTCTGTAAAATGACACCCACATAGCGAGATCGTAAAACTGTCCATGTAAGATTTTATCATATTTCTCTGTAAAATGACACCCACATAGCAAGATTGTAAAACTGTCCATGTAAG
This sequence comes from Margaritifera margaritifera, assembly GCA_029931535.1. Lineage (NCBI taxonomy): Eukaryota > Metazoa > Mollusca > Bivalvia > Unionida > Margaritiferidae > Margaritifera > Margaritifera margaritifera. The sequence goes on along the minus strand of JAQPZY010001652.1, from coordinate 3,126,674 downwards.
ATTTTATCATATATCTGTGTAAAATGACACCCACATAGCGAGATTGTAAAACTGTCCATGTAAGATTTTATCATATTTCTCTGTAAAATGACACCCACATAGCGAGATTGTAAAACTCCCCATGTAAGATTTTATCATAATATATCTGTGTAAAATGACACCCACATAGCGAGATTGTAAAACTGCCATTATTATGTGAGGTATGACAAGGATTAAACAACCAAACATGGATGGATGGTCAGTGATACTTATATGTAGTGACTCAGCAGACTGAATCTGAAACTGCATTCCATTCTACATCTTACCTTAACTCTGTCAGCCCACCCAACAAACAAAGTTCTGCCATCCTTCCAGTACAGGTTGCAGTGATATAGATCTGGTCTCTTGCTGCATTAAAACACAAAATGCAATAAATGAGAATGAACTAAACAGTCAGTTTAGTAAAAGTCTAATGCAATCTTGAGTGATACCTTCCTTAACGACTTTGGTAGTAATAAATCATTCTAGAGAAGTACCCATCATCCATTATGTCAATACTAATGAAATCTTGCAGCTTTTCAGGAAGACAATATATTTTTAACTTTATAACTTCTGAATGGCTAAATTAAAGATGCACCTACCCTGTATGCTCAAAATATGACAAAACCCTTCATAATTCATTATTTTATATTTAATTATTTAACATCAAACAGCCAAATAAGACTCAGCTATGTTCAATTACTCTTTAAACTTTTAGTGAAGCTGAAATTATCTCCCCTTGCAAGTTATCTCCCTTAGCAAAATTTCGCCTTAAGATGAAGTTATCTCCAGTTAAAGAGCTTTTTTATACATAAAGGACAGTCTCAAGCATTTAATACCATCATTAGATAAAAACTGGCATGGGTTAATAATTAGGAGTTGGAATGATCTATAAAGGTCACGCTAAATAATTTATAATTTGGATAGGCTGATAAGCTATACTACTAAATCTTTAGTCTGTTTTTCATGCCGCTTGACTCCATCCAATATAAACATCCAGTAACATTTGTTTCTTTACTAAATATCTGCCAACATATTAAAGTTAAACGAACACCATTACTGCATTTGTCATTAATGTGTTTATGTTCAATATTGTAAAATTTGTTGTCAACAGAGCTCTAGATAAGAATTTTATAAATTAGATATTTTACTACCTGGTTTGGAAATAATAGCATCTTTTGAAATTTGATGGCAAGGCATATTTTGTCAAGACTGCAAAACATAAAACTTGTTCTCTGAGACTGAGTCTTAATTGTCAAGATGTTAATCATGCTCTTCTAAATACTAGCTTAGTGACAAAGATTAGTTTAGGGTGCGTTTGATTATAATTATATCGATCTATCTGAGTGAGCGTTCTCACAGTGATCAAGTATTATAATTTAAAATGTGCACAGGACATCTGGAACTTGAACTGATAGCATAGTTTATACTGATCAAACACTCCATCATACAACATAGACTGTGCTTACAGCAGGAGCAATACGCTGACAATTTTCAACTAAATGATAAAAATGAAATTGTTTTGCATCAACTGAATGCATTTACAAATTTATTTAAGTGTTTTTAATCAAATTGTCTTTGTAAAATATGCAAATATGCTGCTTATTTAGAGCTTTGTTTCTAAATACATTCAAGTTTTCAATTCTGTTTCCATTTCAGTTTTAGCTACAAAACAATAACTGAGCCAAGACGATTCTGGAAAAACTGGAAATGTGTTAATGGAATATAAATATCCTACCACAGTGCCTGAAAAATGACCTACAAAAAATGTAAGTGGACAGATGAACAGATGGACTATGGCTGTACAGATAAGACTAACACACTCTATGCCTACCACATTCATCATGGGGCATAACAAAGGTTCTAACTTCAAGACTGCATCATGATAAATCACAAAATTTTAAAATCTATACAAATGTGTAAATCACTGTGAATTCATTATTTTCTTGGGGTACTAAATTTTTTTTGATTTTGTAGTTGCTACAAGCCACAAATTTAAAGATCAAATGAGTCATCTACTGAAACAATAGGACCCCTTCCCCATTCCACATATTTACCATATTTACTTGCTTATAATTCGAATCCAACTGCAAACAACATAGACCCTGATCTATTATTGCATAATGTGCCAGCAGATCAGGGTCTATGTTGTTTGTTCTACCGATATATATATATATATATATATATATATATATATATATATATATATATATATATATATATATATATATATATATATATATATATATATATATATATATATATATATATATATATATATATATCAGAGGTTTGGAAAATATATGAACTGTTGTCAGACATTCATTCACAAACAATCACCCCACCCCACCCTCGTCTTACCTCAGAAAGTTAACTCCAATATATATCCATAATTTATCTTTTATTCTAGTTCTGAAGTCATCATATAGCTATGGAATTACCAATATACTTAAAATCTGACACAATCCTTTTTTATTTTGTAAAATGTGATAAGGGATGGAGACATAAGCTCTATGTCACTTTGATGTACATGTGCCAGATGACGTTGTACTGCTATGCTGTTCTACATATAGTGTACTTTGAACATGACTGGGAACAGAACAATTAAAGTGATACGGGTGGTGTGGTTCGCTGTTATAATCAAACTTGCTACTCCTTTCTTTTAGATGTGCATTAGTACAAATAGTAATCAGCATATATAGTCATCGGAACAGGGAATATTTTACTTGTTCTTTCCATTGTCTTTTGAAAATGACTTAACTGTTTGTATAGGATACCTCTTTACCCATGAAATTGAATGGTCTAATCCCAAACTTGGTTGCTAGTTAGGTTATGTTGTGCCATTTACTGAAGTTCCAAAGCTATTTCACCCCTGCTGTAATGTAAATCTTGCTTGTAAGCTAAGGTCAATACCCATGTATGAGTTTCAGTTAAAACAATTACCATATGTACTCACTTAAAAGTCCAACTGCAAACTATATACACCCTGATCTGCCATCACATAATACACTGACAGATCATGGTTTATGTTGTTTGTTCTTCAGATTACTTGTAACAAACTGCATAGACCCAGATCTGCCATCACATAATGCACCAGTAGATCAGGGTCTATATTGTTTGTTCTTCTGGTTACCATATAGATTCGTGTATAAGCCGACACCAACAGCAAACTGCATAGACCCAGATCTGCCATTGCATAATGCACCGGCAGATCTGAGTCTATGCAGTTTGTAAGGACTAATCAGTAGAACAAACAACATACACCCTGATCTGCTGGCGCATTATGCGATGGCAGATCAGGGTCCGTGTTGTTTGCATTTGGAACCAGATTATACACGAGTATATACAGTACTCCTAACAAACTGTATAGATCCAGATCTGCTGATGCATTATGCCATGGCAGATTTGAGTCTGTGCAGTTTACAGTTGGACTAGACTTATAGGTTAGCATATATAATATCAATCAAGTTCGAGTTTCTTATTTGGTCAAAACATATGATCTGTCAGACATGTCCAGCATGTTCGACCACTTAGTTGGTCAAAACATTAGTTCTGTCAGACATGTCCAGCATGTTTGACCACTTAGTTGGTCAAAACATTAGTTCTGTCAGACATGTCCAGCATGTTTGACCACTTGTTTGTACAAAACATTCATTCTGTCAGACATATCCAGCATGTTTGACCACTTGTTTGCAAAAAGCATAATTCAGTATCTGCCATCACAGTGTGCCATCAGATTACTGTCTACGCTGTCACATAGTGTGCCATCAGATTACTGTCTACGCTGTTCATTCTATTAATGATTTTAAATGAACTGGTTGGCATCTACACTATTTATAATTAGGTGTGCATTATACATGTACATAATTAGGTGTGCATTATACATGTATAAATTAGGTGTGCATTATACATGTATAAATGCACAAATACCTGGGGTTTTCTTTTTTTTAAATTACACTTCAAGTAACTGTCAATTACTGAAGTAAATTTGACTTACTCATGATCATTGGAGATATGGGTTATCCGACTCTTCTTACTCGTATCATACACTTTCACTCCCTGCAACAAAGCAAATACCATATATACTTATATGTATAAGTCAGATCCAACTGCAAACTGCATAGACCCAGATCTGTCATTGCACAATGTGTCAGCAAATCTGGGTCTCTGCATTTTTGTTAGGATTAAATCAGTAGAACAAACAACTAACTAGGTCCACAGTCTAGACCCAGGTCAAAAGCCCCAGTGGGAGCCCAGGATCAATACATGACAGATTTTACAAAAGGTACATCGTTTCTCCCTCCCAATTAAATCTGTCACTGCAAGATTTACTGTGAAATCAGACTAGTTTAAAATGAGGGCTGTTCAAGTATCATTGCAGTGGAGTGGGGTGTTTGGAGATATGTAATTTAATTCAAAATTGGTGGTAAAGGTAATTCAGGGTGTTCTGTGTGCTTTAAGCTGACCAGTACAATTAACATTTGATTGATAATGGAGTCTTCAAAAGAGTGCCTCCCATGCCCCCACTGCCCTCCCCACACCCACCTACACACACATGTAGGCAGGGTGCAGGTTAAAAAATCCTGCTCAGTCCAGGTCGAGTCAGCGATTATAGTGTTTCTATGGACAAGACACATTACTCCACAACTTCATCAGCACAAGACACATTACTCCACAACTTCATCAGCACAATATAACCTTTCATAAAACCCCTCAATATACCACTGTCTCTCTTAATAACACAGGTATGCTCCTGGATCCCATTAAATTGGCTGAATTTTGGAACATCATAGCTAATTAATTTATACACCTTATTTTAGCTCCTAGTTCATGAGAATTTTAATTATAATGTGATTTCACACCATTCAATTCTCTATTTTTATGTTTTGCTATCAGGATACAATCTTGTTCAACGCATACCTCAATGTAAGGCTACCTCACATATAATGCTAGTCACCTTTATGGCTCCCTGAACAGCATAAAGGGAGGGAACTGTGTAATTTAATAGTCTCTCTGAAGTTACATTTACAGTAAAACATCAATAACTCAAATATCAATCTCATACAGTAAAACATCAATAACTCAAATATCAATCTTCCAAATAGTAGGAATTAATTGTCAGACTTGCTCAGTCATGGAGTATGTTACCCCCTGAAAACTCTAAACTCAAAAATTTAGGCCAACAGCAACTTTGAGGTTTTTAAATTTTGCTTTATCATCTTTTGTACTTGTGTAAAGAATTTGTAAGTTTATTTTGGAGGAAAATAACAGAATAATAAAGACTGACAAAAGAATAAACTAGAGTTATTAGCAATGAGTGCATTGTAAAGGTCCCTGCTAAATATAATTTACTTTAAAGGGTCTTAAACAAAGGAGCTTGTGTTGGGAAACAAAAATGAGGTGAATGAGCGTTCAGGATCCATAACTCCTCCAAATGAGAACATGGAATGGATGAAATCCAACTCATGTATGGTATCATTAACATGAAACTGAATGCCAAATTTGGTTGAAGTCATGAGGACAGGCAATCAGGGACTGCATGCCAAATTTGGTTGAAGTCATGAGGACAGGCAATCAGAGACTGCATGCCAAATTTGGTTGAAGTCATGAGGACAGGCAATCAGAGACTGCATGCCAAATTTGGTTGAAGTCATGAGGAGAGGCAATCAGGGACTGCATGCCAAATTTGGTTGAAGTCATGAGGACAGGCAATCAGGGACTGCATGCCAAATTTGGTTGAAGTCATGAGGACAGGCAATCAGGGACTGCATGCCAAATTTGGTTGAAGTCATGAGGACAGGCAATCAGGGACTACATGCCAAATTTAGTTGAAGTCATGAGGACAGGCAATCAGGGACCACATATCTTTTAATGGATAATGTAGAAAGCTGGAGATTATATTCACTGAAGGTCTCATCACTATGAAGTGGCATGCCAAATTTTGCTGAAATTCAACATTCCTCGGTAAAGTAATGAAGTAAAATCCAAAGTCAAGAGGACAGACAAAAAAGGGGGCATAACTCTGAACATTATATTGTGAAATGACAGGGCCATAAGTTTTGTATCTGATGGTAGAAATCAAAGTACTTCAAGGTCTTATCAATATAAGGTACATGTTAAATTTAGTTGAAATCCCAAATAAAGTTATGCTTCAGAAACCAAAATTAGAAGGAGAGCAAATTACATGCCGTAACTCCTCTAAATGATGTTGTGGAATACTCGAAAACCAAACTCATTCATTTTCAAGGACCTGCTTTATTGCAAATTTCTGATTAAATTAGAAATATACAGCAGAACCTTGACAGCTTGAACCTCCAAGAAACAGTTCAAAAGCTAAGTAGTTTGAGTCAAATAGGTTTAATACAATTACAGTTGTACCTCACCATAAAACCTCTCAGTATACCACTGCTGCTCTTAGATCCCACTAAAGTGGTCAAATGTTGTTCCATCATTGAATTTATTTCACTTCTGGTTCTTCACCCATAGCAGCCAATCATAATTAGATTTTACATTATTAAATACTTGTATTTGTGTTTTAATGCATTATCAGGGCACAGCCTTGTTGGAATATCCCTTAGTATAATGTTCCCTGACTTATAATGCAGGTCACTTTTATGGCTCCCATGAACAGTTATACAGAGAGAGCACTGTCTGAACATTCTGCTGTCTCGTCTACTCCACTTTCAGCAATCTTAGGTGTCGGAGGCAGCAAGATCACACTGTAACACATTACAGCTACATTAATTTCATATGGCATATTTATTTAAGCCCTCCATCAAATAGACTGATCAACTTGTTCACCTTAAGTTTGGTTTTACAAGAGTATAGTAACTGCACATTATACACCTCCTCTGTGTTTAACAGTCCCATGTGTAGGCACTTATGCAATAAATTTAATGTGCAGAAACCATTGTTTTTTATTACATTTACCATTACATTAAACTCTGACCTTTTCACCCCATAATCTATAGGTTTCTTTTCACCCTTAATACATGCCATTCAAAGTTTCATCAAGGTCTTACTCTAGAACAAATTATTCTGCAAAATCTATTTTTTTTTTAGCCACAATGACCTTGACCTTACACCTCAAAATGAACAATTCTCATCCATACCTCAAATGCATGCCCTCCACAAACTTTGGTCAAGGTACAGGGTCTAGAACTAAAGTTATTATGCAAAAAATCATTTTCTTTTTTCCATCGGTGACCTTGGCTTTTGAACTTTTGACTCCAAAATAATTAGGATTTTTCCTCACCCCAAGTGCAAGCCCACCACAAAGTGTCAACTTGGTATGTGATGCAGAACTAATGTTATTGTGCATAAACCATTTTTCTTACTTCAGTTACAATTACCTTGATCTTTGACCTATTTACCCCAAAATGGACAGACTTCTTCCTTGGCCCATGTGCGAGCCATCCACATAGTTTGGTCTAGGTATGTGATGTAGAACTAATGTTATTGTGCAGATACTGTTTTTCTTCTTTCAGCCACAGTGACCTTGACCTTTGACCTTTTGACTCCAGAACCGATAGAGTTCTTCCTTACCCCACGTGCATGCAAGCTATCTGCAAAACTTGGTAATTGGAGATGATGGAGAACTCAAGTTTTTTTTGCAGAAACCATTTTTCTTCTTCAAGTCAAAGTGACCTTGACCTTTTACTTTTTGATCCCAAAATCAACAGTGTTCTTCCTTACCCCATGTGCAAGCCTTCCACAAAGTGTGGTAACTGTTGATAGACGACTCAAGTTTTTATGCAAAAACCGTTTTTGTTCTCTCAGTCACAGTGACTTTGAGCTTTGAGTCCAAAATCAATAGGTTTCTTCCCAGCTCAAAGTGCAAGCCAGCCATAAAGTTTGGTAACTAAAGATGGAGGACAACTCAAGTCACTGTGCTGAAACAAAATTGGTAACAGATGGACGGACAACATCATAACATAATACGATCTGCCTTATAGCAAGTGTATAAAAAATAATAATACCAACTCTATCATTTGCCCAAGCAATGAAGTCTCCTTTCCATTTAATCTCCCTGATAGGTCCTTCTCCCTCATGGAGAATAGTTGACTTGTTACGGCCAAAGAATCCCTTCTCAGTTAGGACCAGCTGAATTTTTAAAAAAAAAGTTAGGAATATAAATCACATTCAGATATTATAATGGTTGTAGCAGCTGATAATAATATAATTCAAACTAATGTATGAATAGGAATAAAGATACATCTGCCTATATCTACTTGTATATACCTTGAAACCAGAGTGGTTACATAAGAATCAATGTGCCAAAACCTTTAATTATCAATAAAGCAGTAAAAACTATACTTCCAGAAAATTAGATTTCTCAGCACAGGAACAATGATACAGACAGATAGACATACAGACAGACCAAATGAAATAGAATGAGAATGATATACACAAAAGGACAAGCCAGAGAGACAGTGAGACAACAAGTAGAGAAAGACAGAAAAAGATGAGCCCATGGAGAGATGAACCATATTATATACTGCATTTTCTGTATATACAGTCAAACCTGTCCTAACAGTCACCTTTACTCAGCAGTCACCTGTTCACAATGGCCATTCTAATTTCCCACCGGCAAACTTCCTATATAAATGCCCTATAAGTAATGGCCACCTGCCTTCTATGGTCCGTGGCTAGGTGTTTCCTAACCAAACAATGGTTTCTCCCTGCCTTAAGTGGTCACTGGTGTGAATCTACAGTGACCGCTCAGTCTATGCAAACTAAATGTTTGTTTCATGGGGGCATTGTTTAGATAAAGGAGTATCATTTAAATCGATATGCAAACATTTCTTATCTTGCTTGTACTACTCCAGTCACATTGCCAATGTAACTCAAATGTGTCAACAGACTCAAATTCGAAAGCAAGGCAGCTTTTATCATTAGGGTAGAAGGTCGAAGCAATTCATTTGCTGGATGGTGGGAAAAGTAGTTGTGTTATCACAGCAGAAATGAAAAATGCCTTTTGTGCCAGTGTGACAGGTATAGTTCAATATCTTTATCTATTTGCCAGTGAATTAAAGATATCTCTGAAGAAAACAATTTGTTTTTGAGAAGAGGTACAAGTTACATCCCTTTTCATTAGGGTCAGGGGTCATTCATTATTTAAAACTTGTCTGTAAAGGCAAGTGAAGTTTTGGTAGTATACGTGATCTTTGCTTGCAGAGGTTGGAAATATTTACCAGAACTGTTAATATAGAATATGAGCTATTCTTCCTTTTGCTATTTTGAAGTTGAATCATACAATTCAAACGCAAACCCAGCATCTGCTGGCTGTTTAAACATCCTTGATGAGAAATATAGTTACATAAAGAGTTCTTCTTTACCTTGAAAATTTCATATTATAGTATATTGGTAACCAGTTTCGATAAATTGCAAGTTGAATTTCGTGGGTAGATTTTTTTTCTCAACTTACAAACAAATGCCTACACTAGGAAGAAAAGTTAAATTCAGACCCTGTTAAAATACCTTAGTATAAAGTGTTCTCACTTATAAGTATACTTTTATTACTAATACAGTCAAACCTGTCCTAACAGTCAACTTTTATATAGCAGTCAACTGGTCACAATGGCCATTCCAATTTCCCCCCTGCAAATTTCCTATATAAAAGTCATTTATATAAGAGTCACTTGCTTTCCATGGTTAGAAGCCAGGCATTTTCTAACCAAATAATGGTTTCTCCCTGCTTTAAGTGGTCACTGGAGCATAACAACAGTGACTGCTCTATGCGTCCACAATCAAACTTTTGTCTGATGAGGAAGGCATTGTTTAGATAAAGGAATATTATGTAAATCAACGTGTAAACAGTAATTATCTCACTTGGACTCACCTTATTATGGTCACACTGTCAGTGTAACTCAAAGATGTCAATAGGTCAAATTCTAACTCGAAGCAGTTTTAATCGTTAGGGACTGACCATTTAATTTATTTTAAAAAATTCCAGCCCCTAAATAGCTTGAAAAAAATACTCTTGCTCTGATTTGTAGAAAAAAATAACAATCCATCATATTAGCTGGGGAAAAAAATCTTGAGATAAAACAAAAAAAGATATCCTGGTTGGACACAAAATCCCAGACCCCCAAAAATTAAAGGGTCAGTCTCTTAGTTGCGAGGATATAAGTATAGTTTGCTGGAAGGTGGGAAGTAAGTCATGTAGTTGCAACAGAAATGGGAGTTGCCTTCTGTGCCAGTGTGACATGCATAGTTTGATATCTTCATCTATTTGTTTCTCCCTGTGAATGAAAGCCATCTCTGATGAAAAAAGTTAATCTTCCAGGATAGATACGAATTACATCCCTTTTCATTAGTGTCAGGGGTCATTAAATATTTACAAAACTTGCCTGTAAAGGCTATCAAAGTTTTGGTTCATGTGTTACTAACAATAGCCACATTGAGCTTCTTTTGATTCCCCATCACAGGCCTCTCACATAAGCCATCCTTTGATCTCGGCAAATTGAGCAACTGGTTAATCCAGATATTGTTTTAAGTGTGAACAACTGTTCCTAAGTCTAATTATGCAAGTTGTTCGAGCAAAGTGTCAGTCCTCTGTTTCACAGACATATGTATGCTGTCAATTAAGAGTCAAATTGGTGTTTTGTCAAAATACACAACTAAGATCTGTGACTTTTTTTGTAAGAGTCAGTGAATATTTAATTTATAGGATGGATTAAAGTGAGTGGAATACAGTAATCTTGTGTGGAACATAATTCTGGGAGAGAACAGCATTATATATTTATTTTGATTTTGTTGAATAGTGCACAAAACTAAATCTGTTGATAAAATACTACTGCTACTTGTAATAATAATAATAATAATAATAATAATAATAATAATAATACATGTAATAATTATAATACTAATGATAAAACTATTTGGTGCATGATATTTGTTCAAAAAGCAAGTTTGAAAGGTGAACCTGTATACAGAGGTCACCTGTGTACAAAGGCCAGTTTGGCTTTTTCTCCATGGGTGGCTGTTGTTGACAGGTTCGACTGTATTACTAAGTACTCTTTTATGGATCATATGAACCACTTAAAAATGAGGGACTGGCATACATACAGTAATTGTGATACCTACTAATGATGCCTCTTGTAAAGCTGGAATCTGTCCAGTTGGTAAAATAACACTTTGCAATACTAAAACTAGCAGCATGCTCTTGAAATGCAAATGCCCCCCCCCCCCCCCTTCATCTTGGTGAAATGGTGTTGTACCATTATACCATTTACAAAGTTGCATGAATTTGCTGCCAACTGTGACTGAGAAATAAACCTACACACAAATTAAACTTAACTGGATAGACAGAAGGAAGTATGGATGGAAAGGATGGAAAGATAAGGATAATATGTTCATGGTGTGACATAAAAACACATCACCTGCTATTACCTTATTGTCCCTTGCGATAGTATTACCTTGTCATCCCTTGTGACAATATTAACTTATCATCTCCTTTGACAATATTGTCTTATCATCACTGTGACAGTATTAGCTTATTCCCCTGTGACAGTATTACCTTATCATCCCCTGTGACAGTATTACCTTATCATCCCCTGTGACAGTATTACTTATCATCTCCTGTGACAGTATTACCTTATCACTTGTAACAATATTATCTTATCATTCCCTATGACAGTATTACCTTATCACTTGTAACAATATTATCTTATCATTCCCTATGACAGTATTACCTTATCACTTGTGACAATATTATCTTATCATTCCCTATGACAGTATTACCTTATCACTTGTGACAATATTATCTTATCATTCCCTGTGACAGTATTACCTTATCATTCCCTGTGATAGTGTTAAATTATCATCCCCTGTAACAATATTACTATAATATCATCCCCCGTGACAGTATTACCATATCATCCCCTGTGACAGTATTACCATATCATCCCCTGTGGTAGTATTACCTTATCATTCCCTGTGACAATACTGCCTTACCATCCCATGTGACAGTATTATCTTATCATCTCCTGTGACAGTATTACCTTATCATTCCCCATGACAGTATTAAATTATCATCCCCTGTGACAGTATTAAATTATCATCTCCTGTGACAGTATTACCTTACCATCCCCTGTGACAATATTACCTTATCATCTCCTGTGACAATACTGTCTTACCATCCCCTGTGACAATATTACCTTATCAACTCCTGTGACAGTATTACCTTATTATCCCCTGTGACAATACTGTCCTACCATCCCCTGTGACAATATTACCTTATCATCTCCTGTGACAAACTGTTTTGCATTGGACTTGTAAAACAAAGGATCCAAGGCCACTGCTTTCACTGGTCGGTCAAAATTTATAACCTGGTTGTTCTCTGGTGCATAGAGACCAAAAATACGAACCTGTGATAATAATAATAATAATAATAATAATAATAATAATAATAATGTGACCAAAATAATCCTTTATATATTTACCATAAAATGCCGTGTATAATATGTGGCCATAGATACTGTGCAGGCATAGTCTGAGATTCAAAACTGTGGTAAAGATCAATCTTAACATAAATAATGCACACAATAACATTACACAACTAAAACATCACTCACTTTGCACACAATAACATTACACAACTAAAACATCACTCACTTTGCACACAATAACATTACACAACTATAACATCACTCACTTTGCACACAATAACATTACACAACCAAAACATCACTCATTTTGCACACAATAACATTACACAACTAAAACATCACTCACTTTGCACACAATAACATTACACAACTAAAACATCAGTTGCTTGTCTGCAGCTCCTCACTGGCTGAGTATCTAACACCAATCGTAGTATGAAACTAACTGGAAGTGATATTTTATTGTTAAATTTTCTTTGTGTACTGATTGCATACTTACACAGACACTTGTGACAATGTATTATTGTTGGGATACTAAAAATACAAGTGCCAGTAGATGATGTATATTCTTCCCATGAGGCACCTTTTCTCAGCCTAATATGTTAAGTGAACATAAGCCATCAAATCAAAATATTTATTTTCCAAAGTACCTGGTTATTTAAAGAGTAATTATTTAATATAAACCTGAATTAGCTGCTTCGTATTAGTCCAAGCCATTTTGATTTATTCTCACTCAGTAGCCTCCCCTATAGCGATGCTAAGTGACATGGCAACGAGCCAAAGTATTTTTTATTGTCTGTAAACATTAACAGATTGAATTTTAATCAAACAATAAAAAGCTGTTCAGAATTAATTTAATGATGTTTAATTAACAAGGAAGCCTTTAAATCTGTATCAGCTTTGAAGGAGATACTGTTGTCACAGTGTAAATGGAGTTTATTCACATGGAATATCGTTCAAGATGGTAACCACATACATGTGGACTGTTAATTTAGTTGATATATTTGGACCTTTCATGCCATAAACATTAGAAATAAGGCGAGTTTTCCTTATTAAACTGTTTTTTTTATCACCTCATGACATTCTTCTGAACAGGACTTTATTTATCAAAATTATTGTTGTTTGGGTAGGACTTCCTATCGTGCTGTCTTTGATCAGAACTTATTTTACAATTTTACATATCATTGAAAATATTAATTTTCCCTTTATTTCCAAATATTTTAGAAAATTGTGATCTATAATCAATTAAGAAAGTTTAAACCCAGTTTGCAATTGTTATGTGTTCACAGAGCTGAAATAATTAATTTCCAATTTGCAGGCATTTCTGATGCGTGTGAAACAACCCTGAGCTCTTAACCAGTGGTCAAGTAACAGGCAGGAGAAATTTGTAAAAGTTCTGTTCCTATTCATAATGAACAGAGCTGATTTTTTATGTGAAATTATTTAATAAATGTGTGCATTATATTCTTATTTATACATTCAGTGGTTGTTAATCTTAAGAACACAAGATCCAATAAGCCTTTTTTTCATAAAAAGCAGAAGGCATATAGATCTATATAAAAATACTGTATGTACTCATTTATAAATACTCTATGTACTCATTTATAAATACTGTAATACTCATTTATAAATAATGTATGTACTCATTTAATATGTATGTACTCATTTATAAATACTGTATGTACTCACTGTATGTACTCATTTATAAACACTGTATGTACTCATTTATAAATACTGTATGTACTCATATATAAATACCATAAGTACTAATTCATAAATATTGTACGTACTCATTTATAAATACTGTATGTACTCATTTATAAATACTGTATGTACTCATTTATAAATACTGTACTCATTTATAAATACTGTATGTACTAATTTATAAATACTGTATGTACTCACTTAAAAATAATGTATGTACTCATTTATAAATACTGTATATACACATTTATAAATACTGTATGTACATATTTATAAATACTGTATGTACTAATTTATAAATATTGTACGTACTCATTTATAAATACTGTATGTACACATTTATAAATACTGTACTAATTTATAAATACTGTATGTACTCATTTATAAATACTGTATGTACACATTTATAAATACTGTACTCATTTATAAATACTGTATGTACACATTTATAAATACTGTATGTACACATTTATAAATACTGTATGTACACATTTATAAATACTGTATGTACACATTTATAAATACTGTACTCATTTATAAATACTGTATGTACACATTTATAAATACTGTATGTACTAATTTATAAATACTGTATGTACACATTTATAAATACTGTATGTACTAATTTATAAATACTGTATGTACACATTTATAAATACTGTACTCATTTATAAATACTGTATGTACACATTTATAAATACTGTATGTACACATTTATAAATACTGTATGAACTCATTTATAAATACTGTATGTACTCATTTATAAATACTGTATGTACACATATATAAATACTGTACTCATTTATAAATACTGTATGTAATAAATACTGTATGTACTCATTTATAAATACTGTATGTACTCACTTATAAATAATGTATGTACTCATTTATAAATACTGTATGTACTCATTTAAAAATACTGTATGAACTCACTTATAAATAATGTATGTACTCATTTATAAATACTGTATGTACTCATTTAAAAATACTGTATGTACTCATTTAAAATGTATGCACTCATTTATAAATACTGTATGTACTCATTTATAAATATTGTATGTACTCATTTATAAATACTGTTTGCACTCATTTAAATGTATGTACTCATTTATAAATATTGTATGTACTCATTTATAATTACTGCATGTACACATTTATAAATATTGTATGTACTCATTTATAAATACTGTATGTACTCATTTAAAATGTATGTACTCATTTATAAATACTGTATGTACTCATTTATAAATACTGTATGTACTCATTTATAAATACTGTATGTACTCATTTACAAATATTGTATGTACTCATTTATAAATACTCTATGTACTCATTTATAAATACTGTATGTACTCATTTAAAATGTATGTACTCATTTATAAATACTGTATGTACTCATTTATAAATACTGTATGTACTCATTTTAAAATTCTGTATGTACTCATTTATAAATACTCTATGTACTCATTTATAAATACTCTAGGTACTCATTTATAAATTCTGTATGTACTCATTTACAATGTATGTACTCATTTAAAATGTATGGACTCATTTATAAATATTGTATGTACTCATTTAAAATGTATGTACTCATTTATAAATACTGTATGTACTCATTTATAAATACTGTATGTACTCATTTATAAATATTGTATGTACTCATTTATAAATACTGTATGTACTCATTTATAAATACTGTATGTACTCATTTATAAATACTCCATGTACTCATTTATAAATTCTGTATGTACTCATTTAAAATGTATGTACTCATTTATAAATATTGTATGTACAGTACTCATTTAAAATGTATGTACTCATTTATAAATACTGTATGTACTTCTTTATAAGTTGGATCCAACTGCAAAATGCTTAGATCCAGATCTGCCATATCATGTGCTGGCAGATCTGGGTCTATGCCATTTGTAAGGAGTAATCAGTATAACAGACAACAAAGACCAAGATCTGCTGGCACATTATGCAACAGCAGATCTGATTCTATGTTGTCTGTAGCTGGATCCTACTTATACATGAGTATATACAATGTATATAGCATATTTTATATTGTCTGCCTTAAGTGGTTTTTGCTTAACTGGGCTAACAAGGGATCAAAGTCCAAAATGTTAAAAAATTTGTGTAAAATTGCTGTAATGACTTGAAAATCTAAACAAGTCACCTACCTATAATTGTGATAAAGTACTAAAGTATGTAAACTTTCATTGCTCTTAGTTTAATAGTTATTGTGCTATCATGTTAAAATGGATTCGAGACAGACATATGGACATCTGGACATGAGGAGGTACAGATGGACAGTAGCAAAACAATATGTCCCTTCTGCTATCGCATAATGAGCTCAGTCAGCAAGTAATTAAATGACCTCATTTGCTTGCACCAATTTCACTAAATATCAAATTAATATAATGCATTTTTTTCAGGTAATCTTTTATGCAGATTTTGCTTGTGATCACAATGGGATCAAGTCTTGATAATATTACCATTAATCAGGTTCAATTAAGTCTGTCCAGAAATAAACCTCCAAGGTGGATGCAAGATTAGTCAAGTAATTACCAAAAGCCCATCATAAATATATGCAGATATTGTTCATAATTAAATTTATCTGAAGTCTTGGTGATGTAAACTTACATACCAAGTTTGACCAAAATCTATTCAGAAATTAAGCCTCTAGACTTGCAGCAAGCACCTGTTGACAGATGCAGTATGGAAAACACTTTATGGATGATGAATGATACATGACAGTTACCAGATGCACAGTTTCTGACATCACTACCCTCACTTTAACCTCTTTAATCTGGAGGTTAAAGTGAGGGTAGTGATGTCAGAAACTCTGGTGTGTGAGAATGTGAAGATATTAACTGGATGAGAGTGTGATGGACACATTTTGAAATAAAAATGGGGATAACTCTTAAAATGCTGATCAGACTGAATCCATTTATTACAGGACACAATGTCCAGTCATGATACAAAAGCATACCAAGATATCTCAAAGTGTTTCGGAGAAATTAAATACTGTAGTATCATTCATTTTTGTAGGGCTCAATTTTCGTGGTTTGAAAAAAAAAAAAAACATTTTCATGGGTATTTAAATTCGTCGTTTTGCATAGTTTGCATATTAGCAAGTGTTTAATTTTACAGTTTAACCTCTACAAATATCCCAAAATGAAGAAAAAAAAAGAATAAAACTATGCTGATGCAAACAGCGGTCACTTGAACATAGATAACAATGCTACCACATGTATGAGCACAAATCAACGACCTGACAAGTTCAATACTTACACCGTGTTTTCATCCAAGTGAATACCATCAATGGAAGCCGACATGGCCAGCAACACTAAAACAATATTACTACCTCTATGAACACAAATAAATCACCTGTCAAGATCAGTCACTTACACCAGGTTTTCATCTGAGTGCTCAACATCAAAGGAAGCCAATGCAGCCTACAACACTCAGCCAATCAGTTCTTAAAGTACATCTGTATGACCTCTTACTTAAAACACTGTCCATAAAGTGAACACAACATGTGACTGGCTGCCCCTTGTTCAATGATATCAGCAGACATTGGCAATATTGATGTGTTTAAAGCCCACCAATGTAAGAAGATGCTAACTAAATAGAAAGACAGTGGAATCACGCATTTGTTTGTGACTGCCTCATGTACAGACCAACTTCAACCACTAGACTTAACAATAAATAAAGAGTAAAAAGAAGAATTAAAATCACACTTCCACAACTGGTATGCTAAACAGGTCATGGAGGCAATCACGTAAAAGGAAGATGTTACTGGTGACGATCACTGATTGCAACCTCATTAATCAAGCCAATTTGGGCTGAATGGATCATTGCAGCTCACATGACAATAAGTGAAAGATTGAACCTTATTATCAGCGGTTTTGAGAAAGCTGGACTTGTTTAATTATGCAATTTGGGGATTATTTACCTGACAAGCATTTGTGTGTACCTTGAGACTTGATTGACACGATGTCGATACAGTGGCTTTTGTCCAAAAATCTGTGAAGTGTGAGCTTTAATACTCTGCTGTAATTAGTGTATATACATAGTGTTTCATAAATAATAGTGCTTCAAGTAATGCATGGATAAAATGAAATGTGGTTTCAGGAGGATTTAAATTTTTCAACAACAGTTGTACTCAAGTGAAGGATCAATTTGAATAAGTATTAAATTTAATTTTCATATACTAGTATTTTTTATTATTCTTTCTTTCATTTTCAGCATTACTAGTGTTTGAATACCTTATGCTTTTTCTCGTTTCTCTCTATCCTTACATATCTCACATACTGATTTAAGGCAGTGAGTGGAAATTAGAGCTTTCGGATACCTTATTGATACATGTGCATTGAAACTATAATAAAATATTTTATAATTCTTTTTTCAAAGGGTTACAATAAAACAAACACGTGTAAAAGCTAATATTTTATTACCAAATTACAGTATTGATGTTGATTTATAAATTACTAGTAGCTTTGGTAATCTCTAGGAACGACACACAGTAGGAAAATGAGCAGGAGGGGTCATCATCATATTTGGCTAATTTTTCATTGGGTATTTAAATTGGTGGTTCGGGGCAACAACAAAAACCACGAAAATTGGTCCCCCATGAAAATTTCTGATACTACAGTAACCAGAAATGTGATGGATAGATGGATGGACAAGCTGACACCAGGATACTCCTGCAAACTTTGTTATTGGGAGGTATTAAAAAAAAGGACAATTGGCCACAAATTCTGCACCTGAGAGCACTGGGGATCAAACCAGACACCATTAAGGTACAAAACAGGTGATTTAATCACTGTGTTATCAAGACTAAAATTAACCAAGTTAGTACTCACTTTACCATCATCAGAGCAGCTGGCAATGTAGTCACCATTTTCATCCACACTGATCTGGTTCACCGTAGTAGTGTGCTGAAAAGACAGGCTGAAAGAATTCCACTCCTATCTGATGTAAGATGTATGGGTCATTGAATTTGTACTTAAAATTATTTGTATGAATGATATGTTTTACCAGTGGCCAATGAGCTTGCGAGTCCATACTAATATTATTCAGTACAAATTCAATAACCTACTTACAACATAACTGAAACTATATAGTGTTTATAATAAATAATGACTTAAACATAGTTATTTTGTACAATGTCATTGAAATAAGAACCAAAACATACTGCTATAACTTACACATTCAAATTTCCATCTTTTCATGAATTTAACACCTAATCCATCATAAATTCTCGAAGACTAAATCCCATTCATGCTTCCTTCTTTGTGACATAATATAATAGCAGTGATTGGTTTTGGTTTTGTGGGGTTTAACACCATTTTTCAGCACATGATACATGATGGCCTCTACATTTGGTGGAGGAAGAACCTTGGATGATCTTGGGAAGAACCACCAACAGACGGGTAGCTACTGGCAAGCTTTCTCACATACCCACATTGGTTGAGCTGAGACTCAAACCCACATGGACAGAGGTGAGATGTGTGAGTGATCTGTAAAGGTGAGCACCTTAGAACATTCAGTCACCTGGGGCCCCTAATAGCAGTGAAGTAAATGAAGCTGTTAAATTATGTTGCCAGTAAGTGTTCATGGCAGCAAAATTGCTAGCAGTCTTTCTTGTTTTTTGAATGAAGTCTCAAAATTTCTGTCAGCAGTCATGTGTTACTATTATCTGAACATATAATATTGCTTTCAAGCACGGGATCTGTGGTTAATAATACAACATCAACTCTAAATAGTACAATGTGCTTGTGTCCTTTCAAGTGGCATCTCTGCAAATTTGTTGATTTAATTTTCTTATCTGCAAAAGTGAAACTGAAATGGTCACTTGGTCCTCTCTTATATCCACATCAGCCATTATAGCACTGACAATCGCATCATATTGACAATTGCTTCGAAAACCTAAAATATCGTGATTTTTATTACCCTTCCTTCACTGTCTCTGGATGTCATTTTTACTGTAAACAAGGAGCCAAGGACCTGAATGATGAGCCCACGATTGAAACACTGCTGCAAAATATGTGACCTTGACCCAAGGTCAAAAGGTTATATGACTGTCACTTTGACCCCATGATCAAAGATCCAAGGAAGTGCATTGCTAAATCAACTGTCTTAACTTCATAATGGTTCATGCCAAGTATGATGAGATTCTATGAAGGGTTGAGGAAATATATGCTAATGAAAAACTTTAACCAAAACCATATAACAAACTGCTGATAATGATGCCATCACTGTCAGAAAAGTGACAACTATTTTGAGCTCCCCACTAACAAGGACTTGACAGCAAAAGTAGTCCGATGTCACATGCTTGGCAACGGTACACGCAAAAGTCTGGCGACAAATATGACCTTATCTAGATTCAATATATGAAAATACTGAACAGCTACTTTAATGAAGTATGAATGGGGCTTGGTTTAAAGAATATAATGAGAATATATATATATATATATATATATATTTATCACATAATGCTTACAAATAAACTATCTGCTGTGCTCCACCTATCTATTAGCATATCAACTTCAGTCTTTAAAATTAACCATCTACTATTCTCCACCAACCAATTAGCATATCAACTTCTTTAAAGTTAACCATCTACTATTCTCCACCTACCTATTAGCATATCAACTTCTTTAAAATTAACCATCTACTATTCTCCACCTACCTATTAGCATATCAACTTCTTTACAATTAACCATCTACTATTCTCCACGTACCTATTAGCATGTCAATGTCTTTAAAACAAACTATCTAATATGCTCACCCTTCCCATTAGCATATCAACTTCTTTAAAATTAACCATCTACTATTCCCCACCTACCTATTAGTATATCAACTTCTTTAAAATTAACCATCTACTATTCTCCACCTACCTATTAGCATGTCAATGTCTTTAAAACAAACTATCTAATATGCTCATCCTTCCCATTAGCATATCAACTTCTTTAAAATTAACCATCTACTATTCTCCACCTACCTATTAGCATATCAACTTCTTTAAAATTAACCATCTACTATTCTCCACCTACCTATTAGCATATCAACTTCTTTAAAATTAACCATCTACTATTCTCCACCTACCTATTAGCATGTCAATGTCTTTAAAACAAACTATCTAATATGCTCATCCTTCCCATTAGCATATCAACTTCTTTAAAATTAACCATCTACTATTCTCCACCTACCTATTAGTATATCAACTTCTTTAAAATTAACCATCTACTATTCTCCACCTACCTATTAGCATATCAACTTCTTTAAAATTAACCATCTACTATTCTCCATCTACCTATTAGCATATCAACTTCTTTAAAATTAACCAACTACTATTCTCCACCTACCTATTAGCATATCAACTTCTTTAAAATTAACCATCTACTATTCTCCACCTACCTATTAGCATGTCAATGTCTTTAAAACAAACTATCTAATATGCTCATCCTTCCCATTAGCATATCAACTTCTTTAAAATGAACTATATTCTATTATTCTCCACCTGTCCATTAGCACAGGCATCAGTAACCTTTTAGAACTGCTGTGCCAGGTCTGCCAAACTGTATAGCGCTGTGTAGAGTGCTGCATGCCATGAGGCAAGTCATATTCCAAAGACTTGGCACTTTCCAAAGAGTCTGGCATGCCACCATTGGCATGCATGCCATAGGTTGCTGACACCTGCATTCACATATCAACTTCTTTAAATGAACCATCTATTATGCTCCACCTACCAATCATACTATGCTCATCCTACCCATTAGCATATCAACATCTATTAAATGAACTATTTACTATAGTCAACCTACCAGTCTTTACTATGGTCCACCTACCTATTTGCATATCAACTTCTTTAAAATTAACTATCTACTGTACTCCACCTACCAATCAGAATACCAGCATCTTGAAAATGAACTATATACTATGTTCTTCCTACCCATTAGCATATCAACATATATAAAATGAACTATTTATTATAGTCCATCGACCAATCTTTACAATGGTCTACATACCAATCTTTACTATGGTCCACCTACCAATTTGCATATCAACATCTTCAAAATGAACTATCCATTATACTCCACCTACTAATCAGAATACCAACATCTTCAAAATGAACTATCCATTATGCTCCACCTACTAATTTGCATACCAACATCTTCAAAATGAACTATCCATTATGCTCCACTACTAATCAGAATACCAACATCTTCAAAATGAGCTATCCATTATGCTCCACTACCCACTGGCATATCAACTTCTTTAAAATGAACCATCTATTCTTCACCAACCAATCAGAATATCACTGTCTTTAAAATGAACTATTTACTATGTTCATACTACCAATTAGCATATCAACTTATTTAAAATAAACTATCTTCTTTGCTCTACCTACCAATCATGAATATAAGCTTCTTTAAAATCAAAGTTTTAGCTGTAAAAATGGGCCCATATATTTTCAACAACACTTTTGTGTATAGCCTGAAAATCTGCACTGATTAGGTACAAAGTTGCCAAGTTATATGGTATGAAAAACGTACATGTGCGGTTGTTGCAGCTGGCTAGGAGTAGGCAGGATTTTCCTGGGAATTTCTGCCACTAGATTCAAGATGTCCTTGATTCATGATTTTCCCCACTGGAGGAGAGCAATAAGAACCAGTCTGCACTCAGATTTCTTCACTTTCTTAATAACCTTGGGAATCAGAGAGGTTAGAGTAAAGGCCTATGCATTGAGAGTACTCCAGTAGAGTGAGAGGGTGTAGAGAGTACTCCAGTAGAGTGAGAGGGTGTAGACAGCCTTTTTCATCTGTGACTGACAAGACAAAGGTTGGGAACTTTGCATACCACCTCATCACAAAGAGATCCACAAGAGGTCAACCCCAGCAAAGAGAGATTCAACTGAAGACTGAGGGGTGAATTGACCATTCTATGTGAACAGGTTGATTCTGTCTGGTCAGTGATTCCACTAGGACACTGAGCATGCCTGGGATGTGGCACACTTGCATGCAAATTTGTTGATGATGACACCATCTGAGAAAATCCCAAACAACAAGGCAGAGGTCTGGGAACTTGATTCCCCCTTGCCTTCTAAGATAAATGATGACAGTCCAGTAGTCAAAAAGAACCAGGATGACATTTCCAAATAACATCTCCTGCCATGATCGAAAGGCATTCACTATGGCTTTTATCTCCAGGAGGTTGATGTGCAAGGAGCGCTCCTGAAAGGACCAAATGGTGCTTTGGAGGAAAACAGGAGATGGGCACCACAGCCAGTCATGCTGGCATCTGTGCAGATTATGATTTCTGGCAGTTGATCCTGCAGCAACTCTGCCGTAAGCCAAGAAAGGTCCTTCTATTTGTACTTAAGGAATATCATGTTGCCTGAAACTTTTATCATCTGGTCTAGCTGACAAACTCAATTCAAAGATACTTTGAACTCCATGTTCAGAAGAATGAAGTGCTGGGACAGAAAGAGATCAGATATGTCCTTGTTAACAAGGAAATTGAGGCAAAGCAAGTGGGAAACAAGGGACTTCATGTCTTGGTACAAAAGGGACTTGAGGGAAACACGGGACTTCATGTCTTGGTACAAATGACTGCAAGTAGGAAACAAAGGACTTCATATCTTGGTTCAAATGGTTGCTCAACTTGTGTTTTAGGAGAATGTCATCCAGATAGTATAATGTCACAGACATAGAGGTGGTTTTGAAGTGTGACACAACACTGTCCATGATTCCCATGAAGACATAGGGACTGACATTAAAACTGGAAGGGAGTGCCCTGAACTGGTACATAGTGAAAGCAAACTTCAGAAATTTCCAGAAAGACCTGAGAATGTGAATATGAAGGTACCTATCTTGGAGGTCTAGGCTGTTTGCAAAATCTCCCACTGAAAGGATTGAGTACCGATCTCTGGGTTCCCATTCTGAACTTTGGTACCCAAATGTGATGGCTGAGAGTTAAATCTATAAGTCATGAAAGCTAGTCATTGGTTTTGGGAATTAGGAAAAGTCTGGAGTAAAACCCTGGTGAGCTTGGGTTGTGAACGATCTCTGCCATCCTTTTCATGAGGAGTCTACTTATTTAATGCTGCTGCAGAACATCTTTCTAGTATGGGACTCCAGGAACATCTGTAGTGACGGGAAACCCTTGACAGTGCGGAAGATTGACGAATGTGATCTGGAAGCCATCTGAGATGATTTGCAAGACCCATGGGTTCTTGAGACAGAGTCTCTTCCATTCTATGGTAAAGTGTTGAAATAACACCTCCCCTCATAAAGAAAAAGAAAGATAAAGCTTTCTTTTACGTATTTATCAAATATGCATATGATACTATAATAATCAAAATGACATAGGAAGATGTCTCATGAATGACACTCAGCTGAATTTTACACAAAATATATACAAAATAAAGCAATATAGTACTCTATAAGCATGAGAGTGCATCTGCAATCACATTATCTTATCCTCTGATGTGTCTAATGTCAATGTTGTATTCTTGCATCATTAAATTCCACCTCAGCAATCTCTGATTTTTATTTTTCATTTTGTTAATGAAAGTAAGGGGATTGTAATCACAGAATACATCAATCAGAGAAAAAGCTGAACTGACATACACTTCAAAATGTTGCAAAGCCAAACATTCCTTCTCAATTGTGAAATAATTCTCCTGGTGCCTGTTTATTTTTTTTTCTCAGAAAAATAGCACACTGGATGATCCACACGATTTTTATCTTCTTGAATCAATACTCCACCAACCCATACATCACTTGCGTCAAGAGACATTTTAAATAATTGGCTGAAATTTGGTGCTGTAGAACTGGTGCACTCTTAAGTATAGCCTTTAATTTGTCAAAAGATTCCTGACATTTGTCAGACCAATGAAACTTGGATTTCTTATTCAACAATTATGGAAAAATTCGAACAAAATTTCTGATAATATCTAGTCATACCTAAGAATCACATCAGCTGCTTTTTACAAACAGGCACCGGGAATTCAGAGATTGCGTTGACCTTAGCTTCTACAGGTTTAACTTTACCTTGTCCCACAATATGTCCTAAAAATCTGAAACAAGCATGGCAAAACTCACTTTTGCATAAATTAACTGTCAGGTTTGCATCACTGAGTCAATTGAAGAATTTCCGAATGGTTTCCAAGCGATCTTTCCAGGTGTCGTAGATAATGTCATCGATGTGTGCATCACAATTATCTAGACCAGATGTTAACATGTTCATAAGACATTGGAATGTCGCCAGAGAATTTTCATTCCAGAAGGCATCACTTTATACTGATAAAGCCCATCTGAAATTGCAAATGTCGAAATATTTTTTGCTCTTTCCATGACTGGAATTGCCAGAATCCTTTTACAAGGTCAAACTTGGTGGAATATTTCACATTTCCTATTTTGTCGATGCAATCATCTATTCTTGGCATTGGAAATGAATCTGTTTTGGTGACAATGTTGACTTTTCTATAGTCAGTACACATGTAGAATGTATTATCTGGTTTAGGCACAAGAATACATGGTGAACTCCAGCTACTTTTACTTGGTTCTATGAAATCATTCTTCAGTAAATACTGAATTTCTTTTTTTTCAAATATTCCTGCTTGAGAGGATTCATCCTGTAATGATGCTGTTTCACAGGTGTAGAATCTACAATGTCAACGTCATGATAGATTTTATTTGTTCGTGTAGGAACATCAGGAAACAAGTGCTCATACACATATAATAGCTGTTTAAGTTCTTTTCTTTCCTGTTGTTGTAGATGTGAAAGTTTCTGGTCCAGATTGTTTAATATTTCTGAATTTTGGTTAAACCAGAGTCTCTATGGTCAGATTGCATTCCATTGTTTACATCCTCACTGTGTGGGACAGGTACAACTAAACTGATTGAATAATTAACTGTGATATTTCTGTTAAAATGCTCCTTTAACATATTGCTATGACAAAGTTGCTTCTGTTTCCACCTCCCAGGAGTGTTAATGATATAATTTAAATCATTTACTTTTTTTTCAACTGTATAAGGACCAAAAAAGTTAACCAGAAGAGGATTTTGAGGTATGAGCAAGAAAGCCAGAACTTTATCACCAGGCTGAAAACTCCTTTCATGTGTATTTATGTCATACCCTAATTTTATTTTTGACTGAGTAGAGTGAAGATTGGTTCTTGCTACTTCACAAGCCTTTGACAACTTATATTTGAAATCAGAGACATAGTCAAGAAGATTAATCTTTGAATCTTCATTTGAAAGAAGTTTCTCTTTCAATAACTTCAATGGTTCATGGAGAGTATGTCCAAAAACCCAATGATTCTTGAACTGATTCTCTAACAGCAAACAACAACAAATGAACACCCTCATCCCAATCCTTTCCTGTATCAAAGCAAATTGACTGAATCATATTCTTCAAAGTTTGATGAAATCTTTCCAAAGCCCCTTGACTTTCAGGATGATAGGCAGAAGATTTAAACTGTTGGATGCCTAATTCATGCATAACTTGTTGGAAAATTCCAGATATAAAATTGGGCCCTTAATCAGACTGGACAGATTTGGTAAGGCCAACAAGTGTAAAAAACTTTACCAAAGCTTATACAATGGTTTTAGTTTTAATATTTCTCAAAGGAATTGCATCTGGAAATCTTATAGATGCACACATTATGGTCAACAAGTATTGGTTGCCTGATTTGGTCTTAGGTAAGGGACCGACACAGTCTACCATTATTCTGCTAAATGGTTTGTCAAATGTCAAATGGTTTGTCAAATGCAGGAATTGGTTGCAGATGAGCCTTAGGTATCTGATTGGGTTTTTATACTTTTAAGTTTCGGCCAATAAAAATGATTCAAGATCTTGTGACAAGTCTTACAGACTCATTTCATGGGCTAGACTAAGAATTTCCTGTTGATATTACCTGCGGCTACCTCAGGTGGTCTCCATTTTCTCATAAGGACCCCATTTTCACAAAGAAACAATCTGGGACTTGTGTGGCTTCAGTTTCACTAATAGCCCTCTGAAACAAACAGGAGATCTCAGGATCTTGTTCCTGTTTGACGAGTGATTGTCTTTTGTCACCCTGATTAGAAGAGAGAATGAGGAGTCAAAAGAGGATCACTGTGATCAATACCAATTGATTGATCAATACCAGGAGAAAAGGTGACCTCATCAAAAGACTGACCAATAAATGTGTCAGCTAAAGGAATAATTTCCTGATCAACATCATTCTCAAGAGCTCTTTTTTCATAGTTCTAGTAACTGCACAAGCAGGATACAAATCAGGGATTTCAATCTCAAAAAGGATAAAAATTTTGATCCAAACAAGGCTCGTTAGTTACAAGTGGATGGATCATGACCTTATCTGCAGCTAGGTCATTGCCGAGTAACAAATGAATACCTTATATAGATAAAGAAGTCACTGCTCCAATAGTCACAGGTCCGGAAACTAAGTCTGATGCCAAATTGACACAATGGAGAGGAACATTTACGAAGCCGCATTCTACTCACTGAATAAGAACACTTTCACTAGAAGAAGGCTTCTCAGACAAAGGCAAAGTCCCTAATAATAAAACACTCTGAGAAGCTCCTCTGTCCCTTAATATTTTAATAGGGATAGGTTTGGCAGAATCACCAATAAGTGATACAGAACCTTCTGACATGAATGGTTCATAAGTCTCCAAAATAGAATCAGACTGGGATTTGTTTGATCCAACAAATGTATTGCCTTCAATACAAGACCCTGACCTTGACCTCTTTGAAATAAGAGCATTTGGAATAGCTCTGTCTTTATTATGCTGCTTACTTTTCAACCTGCAGCAATCAGAAATGACATGCCCTTTCTTTTTACAGTAAGTGCACATAGGAAGAGATAGGAATTTCTGATCAGTCTTATCAGATGTTTGATTTCTAAAAGTTGTGCTGGATTGAAATTTGGAAGTACTCATTTGAGACTGAGATGGTTTTTTTTACCAAAACCCTTCTGAGAGGCAGACTTACTGACAAATTAAACTTTGTGAGTTAAGGAATAATCATCAGCCATGTGAGCAGCATTTTTAAAAGTTTCCACTTTTTGCTCAGCAAGATACATCTTGACATCACTATGGATGCACCTCTTTAACTCTTCAATTAATACAAGCTGTCTGAGGTTATCGTAATCTTGATCAACCTTCTTAGCTAAGCACCACTTATCAAACAGTTGTTTCTTTTCCCTTGCAAATTCAACATGGGTTTGTCCAGTTTCTTTTCTACAATTCCTAAACCTCTGTCGATATGCCTCAGGTACCAACTCATAACCCTTCAAGATATATTCCTTAACCACATCATAATCAACACTCTGTTGTACCGACAGTGAAGTGTAGACTTCACAAGCTTTGCAACAAGTACACTTTGTAATAACAAAGTCCAATGCTCTCTTGGCCATTTCAAGTTTTCAGCAATTTTCTCACAGTGAAGAAAGTATTTATCTACTTCTTTTTCCTGAAAAGGGTGTACTCGTCTAATATATATGGTAACATCAAACCTAAACTTGTGTGAAAAGGGGGGCGGAAAGTGCCCCGCTTGCCAGTTCTAATTCTTGTAATCTATACTGCATTTCCCTTTCCTCTCTCAGCATCTGCCTCTCCTCTTTCTCTCTCTCTCTCTCAGCATCTGCATTTCCCTTTCCTTCATTTTCCTCTCCTCTTGCTCTCTCTCTCAGCATCTGCATTTCCCTTTCCTCTTTTTCTCTCAGCATCCGCATTTCTCTCTCCTCTTTCTCTTTCTGTATTTGCATTTCCATCATTTCTCTTTGAAGCTGAAGCTTTCTTAATTGTGATTCCATCTGTTTTTTTAGCTGTAATTCCCTTAATTTCCTATCAAAACCAGATACAAACTTCCCAATCAAATGCAAAGCACTATTATCCTAAATTTCCTTTCCCATCAAATACCGAATCAAAATATTCCTTAACGCTTGCTTTGTTAAAGACGCTTTTGCCTCAGAAAGATCATAATGTCTGGCAAGCTCGAGCAACTCATCCTTTTTCAAAGACTCGAACCCTACCTGGGTAGGATTTGAAACAAAGTTCTCAACATTAGATGACATTGTGAATGCTTGCTGGTTTCACTAAAGATTTCTCAAATGTGTGAAATAAAAACCTTTACCAGGGACAATGCAAATTCCAAAACAAAATCAATTTAAATTTTAAAGGCAATTTTTAATATCTCTGAAATGTTGTAAACAAATTCAGATCCTGGAACGGCCCCTAATTTCTGTTACGACTCTAGGTCTTAAAAATATGTAACAGAAAAAAAGTGAAACCAACAATGTAAGTAATATCAACAAGCAATTTATTTCCCCTACAATACAAAGTGAAATTCAAGAGATACTTACAATATTGTGAATCAAATTCCAAATAATATTAAATATCTTAATCACAAATCCAAAAATACAGAATGTTCCGAATGAGTTCCAATAGTCTTGAATGTCCTGATGTAACACAATGATACAATCCAGAATGTCTTTGAATGAGTTCACAAAAGTCCAGAGTAATGTATTAATTCAAAAATCAATGAGCACTTTAGTAAATCTAATGAATATATTAAATAAATAATTCCTCTTGAAATATATCTGATTTCAATGGCACAAACTGTAAAATCTGATCTCAAATGGATTCCCACAGACTGATCTAAAACAGGAATGAATTATTTGTTTACCAAATCCCTATTTATACACATTTTCACTTGACCTATATCATAACAGGATGTGAAGCCATCCAATAAAAATCCCAGTCTAGCTGTTAACAAGACTGGCCTTGAACTCAAATGCTTGTAAACTTTCTGTAAATCTAAAGTACAAAGATTTAAACACACATTATAGCTTAAATATACATAACACTTTGACTACATGTCTCGAGTTGATAATGAAGATGGTACCAGTTAGCTTATCATATGATGAAGTAGACAGCTGAAGTGCAAAATATTCATGTATGATGATGATAGAGTAAGATGAAAAAACACCTAAGAATTGCACCATCTGTCAAAAGGCACAAAATGGAAGGTATTTGTGAGGCCTCTAAAAAGAGCATGCTGAACAAGCATGAGTGGAAGTAGTAACAACTGGAAAATGATGGGATCTGGCACTAATCCCTCTTTGAAAGAGAGACAATTCTTGTCTGACTTCCATCTTAACAAGAAGTCGATGTTTAAGCACCTTATTAATGCTAAAATATGCCAGATTATATAGTTAACATCTTTTTTTGCTGGTAAGGACTGGAACTGCAAGGTACTGGATGTTCTCCCTAACATATTATTATGAGATGCTATTATTTTAAGAGTACATTTCTACTGATAAGATAAGGAAACATTTTGATATGTGAGATCTTAAATATGTTAGATCTTTTATAGCCGAGATCTTACATTTCTCTTTAATGAAATTACAGTTCATTACACTTTCTTGTGTCTCATCATAAATACTGGCACCATACATAACCATGAACCTTACTTTACTGTACATTGTATACACTTCTTATCCATGGATGGAGACCCTAATTTCAAAGTTATGGACAGGTGCCAATTACTTCCCTTGAATTTGCTCTCATTTACTTACTGCACTGTATTCTTTATTTCTCACTTTGTTGCCCTGATAATCTAGGATGTAAATCGTCCCCCAGTGTGTGCCCATGGCTAGAAACTGAAAGGGAAACAAGATGATTGATTGGCTGGTTGGCTTTAACAGCACTTCAACTCATTACTGGCTATATCATCCCAAGGAATTATGAGCTAAGTGCCTTTCCCAAGGACTGAAACTGCCAAACTAAGCTGACCTGACTTTGTAACAAACATGCAATCATTGGATTACAAGTCCGACACTCTACTAATTGAGCTACCAATGCTCCAAGAAAAGTCTAGGAAAGAGTATGCATATGTTTAACAATTTCATCAGTAATTTGACATGCAAGAAGGTACAAACTGTGATTTAATTTTTCTGATTAACATTAAAGTATGCAAAACCTGCCTCATCAGACACCTCCATATAATGACACCTTCTCATAAAGGATGATGCTTTTATGAGTCCCTTCATTTATGTTTATAATTATTTTTCAACTCTCTATAAAGGACACCTGTTATTTTGATGGTCCTTCGTGTGTCCTTTACAGAAAGGTGTCACTGTATTCAAATCATTTAAATAAGAATTGAATTCTATTTTTTCCAACAATATTTAAATGTCTAACTCTACACATTTCATGAAAATATTGCATTATAGGAATAATATAAAAAAATGAAAATACTCTCTTGCTATCTTTAAATAAATGTTTAATGTATGCAATGCTCATAGTTTACTAAAAACTTGGATCCTAGGGGATATGTCCAGAGACACTCCGAAAATCTGAATGGGAGACAAATCTACAACTAATGGAAACTATCTACAGATGATTTTTTAATTGCCATAGAAAACCGAATTGATCTCCTTTTTAGAGTTCCTTAAGATCATGAATTTTGTGCCAATTTTTTTACACAAAAAAAAACTGTATTGTCAAGAAAAATTGTATCAATATTTGCTACTGAAAACAAAATACTAAATAGAAACTATTTATAAAAATAATTTTACAAATAAAATTGAGTTTTATTAATCACTAGGCAACATAAATATTTTTGAAGAGCTACTAATAAATTACCATTGTATTACTTTTTAAAAACTAATTTGGAAACGTCACGGACGTTGATTTGTTGCTGCATTTAACTTGCTATTTAACAGGCCTGCACCATAATCTCCAAAAATGAGTACACTGTTACTTCACATTTTCAATTTTGCCTTTGAAAATATATATTTAAAATAACAGCATCATGCAGAAGAACGTTTGCAGGGAAGTGCATTTTAGTTCCAGAAATTACTCTCAAACTGTATCAGAAACCACTCTGTTACCCAATAAAAATGCCATGGAAAGATGGCCACACATATGATCAATATAATTTTTTTAGACAGGTTAAATCTATTTATGATGAAAACTATTTATTATGTACTTTTTTAAATCTACATCAGTGTTTTCACTTTCCCTCTGGGGACATTTCTTCCAATAATGTGCATTCTTTGCCTCCACAGAACATGTTTCCAATATCAACATTTTGAATATCTATTCTGTTGTATAAAGAGACAACAATGCATTTTATTTTTATGTCATATATAAAACACATTTCAAAATAATCAAAAATTTTTAATGGAAAATAACACAGACTTTATAAGGTAATTTGGTGACATTCAGGATGAGGCAGAAGGAAGAGACTGAGGGCAAATTGGAGCACACGGAGGACAGAGAGGACACAGGGCACAGAGAAGAGGGGACTGGTAGCAATGGAGATGACACCAGGGGCAGTGTAGTGATGGGTGATGGGGCAGAGGGAGGTCACTAGAGGCTAATGAAGAGCACTGAGAATGGAAGGGAGTGCTGTGGGGGCAGAGGGAGAGTACCCATCTATATTTATCTAGTGGGAGTACTGTTTATTATCAGCCTATGTACAGCTCGACTAGAAGTAAATAAACCATGGGTTTTCTCATGATTTTGGCACTGAAAGTCACATCAAGTCCTAATTTTATTGATATAGGACTTTTTAAAAAATGTAAAAAAAACGGAGAGCTCCAAGTAGGATTTCACCTTTTTCTGAGTCAAGGACTACCTATATAGGGTCAAGGACTACCTATATAGGGTCAAGGAGAAATCATAAAACCTTTTCATGAACAGCCATGCAGCTAGCACAGTCCTTGGCCAGAATGTTGGATAGGTCATTGGTGACTCGATCATACTTCAGGGTAGGTTCCACTTCCTGAAATAAAGAGAATATAGTAACAGTCATGTTGAAGGTAACTAAGGTTACCAGATTGGGAGTCCAACTACCATACATACTCACATATAAGTTGGGTTCAACTGCAAACAATGTAGACCCTGACCTGCAATCACATAATGCACCAGCAGATCTGGGTATATGTTGTTTGTTCTACTGATTACTCGTAACAAACTGCACAGACCCACATCTGCCCGCATATTATGTGATAGCAGATAGCAGATTTGGGTCTAAGCAGTTTGCAGTTGGACCTAACTTATAAGTGAGTATACTGGCACAAATTCATGAGTAGGTATTACTCTTTTCTGAGATATATGTGGTAATTAATAAAATAAATATAAACCAGTCTAGTTAGAAAGATATTTGCATATATCACTAAATGATCTTCCAGCCCATCCCTGGGACTCCAAATTACCAAATATACTCGTGTATAATCTGGGTCCAAATACAAACAACATAGACCCTGATCTGCTGGTGCATAATGCGCTGGCAGATCAGGGTCTATGTTGTTTGTTCTACTGATTAGTCCTTACAACTGCATAGACCCAGATCTGCTGGCACATCATGCAGTTGGTATCAGCTTATACGTGAGATAAATCTTCCAAAATTCGTTAAAAATTTTTTCATTTAGTTGCAACAAGATGATCTAAAAATGCATAAATTGAACAACACCTGCAACAAACTGTTTGCCATAAATTTTATTTATATCAAGTGCATGTTTAATATTCAATTCACATAAAAACTTTGCATTACTAAATGACATTTTTTGCAACATTGTTTGATTTTATGCAACAGAGACTACAAATCTGAGTGACATACTATTTATGGAACAATAATATGATGGTGATTATATGAATTTTCTGTACTAAAAGAATGATAAGTGTATCAATATATAGACCCTTTCCACAAAAAGTTGTTTTTTCATATGAGTTGTTTTCTCTTGCCTGCAATGCTGGTGGATACAAGCTATTTCTTCCACGGAATTAACATGGACATTTAAATGTGTAACAAATACCTGCTTAATAATGAAAATTCTCAGTACCATTTATATGTTTGACTAATCTGCCAGAATGATACTATAACGGCAAGTTAGTAAATTACATCACTTAGATTATCTGTAAAGAAAATTCAATTAACATTGAATTTCTGTTGAAAAACTATCTTTTGTCCTCCAACATGGCACTCTTGGGGAGATAACAACCTTTGTGTTAAAAGAGTGTACTCTAAAGTTGCAAGTTGTTATCTGATTGGTTTTAATGGCACTTTCAGCACTTCATTTGGCTATATCATGCTGAGGAAATGGGAGCAAAATGCCTTTAGCATGGCAGCCAACCTGGGGTGGGTATCACACCTGCGACCCTTGGATTACAAGTCTGACACTCTACCAACTGAACTACTGCAGCAAAATGACAAGGGTTCAATGTAACAGTGTTTCTCACATGTAGGTATCGACCTCGTGACCCATGGAATACGATTCTGATGCTCTACCAACAAAGCTACTACTGCAAAAAACAAGGGTTCAATGTAACAGTGTTTCTCACATGTAGGTATCGACCTCGTGACCCATGGAATACGATTCTGATGCTCTACCAACAAAGCTACTACTGCAAAAAACAAGGGTTCAATGTAACAGTGTCTCTCACATGTAGGTATCAAACTCACGACCGATGGATTACAAGTCCAATGCTCTACCAACTGAGCTACTGCTGCAAAAAAACAAGGGTTCCATGGAATGGTGTCTCTCACCTGGGAGTATTG
Source organism: Margaritifera margaritifera (assembly GCA_029931535.1). Lineage (NCBI taxonomy): Eukaryota > Metazoa > Mollusca > Bivalvia > Unionida > Margaritiferidae > Margaritifera > Margaritifera margaritifera. The sequence continues at coordinate 3,091,977 of JAQPZY010001652.1, read as the reverse complement.
AACCTGCAACCCTCGGATTTAAAGTCTTACGCTGTAACAACTGAGCTACCACTGAAAAAGATGAGGATTCCATGGTACAGTGTGTCTCACCTGTGGGCATAGAATCCAATACCTTCTGATTACAAGTCCAATGCTCAACCACAGCTACAAGACAAGGCTTTCATGGAACAGTGTGTCCCACCTGTGGGCATCAATGTCTGGCACTCTACCAACTGAGCTACCATGGTTCAAAGACAAGAGTTCCATGGAACTGTGTGTTTCACCTGTGGGTATCTAAGTTCGATGCTGTACCAACTGAGCCACCATGGTTCAAAGACAAGGGTTCCATGGAACAGTGTCTCACAGGTGGGTATCGAATCTGCAATCCTTGGATAATAAGTACAATGCTCTAACAACTAAGTGATCTCTATAAAAAGACAAGGGTTCCATGGAACAACAGATCTCATATGTGGCTATCCATCCCATGACCCTTGAATTATGAGTCTGACACTCTACAAACTGAACTACCATGCTTAACTGAGCTAACATGGCTGAAAGACAAGGGTTCCATGAAATGGTGTGTCTTACCTGTGAACCATATTATGATGACATAGTGCTATGCTTATGCAGATGAGACAGAAAATCCTAAAAATATCAGACTTTAGGCACACTGTAATACTACACCAAATTTCCATTTAGGCATACTGTAATACTACACCAAATTTCCATTTAGGCACACAGTAATACTACACCAAATTTCCATTTAGGCACACTGTAATACTACACCAAATTTCCATTTAGGCATACTGTAATACTACACCAAATTTCCATTTAGGCATACTGTAATACTACACCAAATTTCCATTTAGGCACACAGTAATACTACACCAAATTTCCATTTAGGCACACTGTAATACTACACCAAATTTCCATTTAGGCACACAGTAATACTACACCAAATTTCCATTTAGGCATACTGTAATACTACACCAAATTTCCATTTAGGCACACTGTAATACTACACCAAATTTCCATTTAGGCACACAGTAATACTACACCAAATTTCCATTTAGGCACACAGTAATACAACACCAAATTTCCATTTAGGCACACAGTAATACAACACCAAATTTCCATTTAGGCACACAGTAATACTACACCAAATTTCCATTTAGGCATACAGTAATACTACACCAAATTTTCATTTAAATATCACAACTGATGCAAAAGATACACGACTTTTTAAAAAACTTTCACACAGAATCATAAAACTATTGCTGAGACTATCAATGCCATCACAGCTGGAAAACTGATACCTATGTAACACTATTCACAAGTAAGATAAAAACAGTCTTACATCTTCCTCTGAGTCTGTATCTTCTTCACTCTCTTCCTCTTCTTCACTGTTGTCCTCAATCATCTCAGTTTCCTATGAATTAATAAAAATATAGAATAAAAAAAGAAACGTTTGATCAATATTAATAAGGTTTCCAAAAAGTAACACATAATCTGATAACCTACAGTACCAGGTCTCAGTTTACAAAGCATCTCAAAATTTCTTCCAAAAATTAAAAATTCTGAATATCCTTCTTATTACTTGGTTGATAACAATGATTTTTTTACAGAACATTCAGAAGGTATTTGGGATTGGAATACAGTCATACATTTTCCTTAAAGAAATCATGCCTAATGTCTTAAAAAAGTTTAAGGATATCATCAAATTTGAGGATTTCCTTAACTCCTTTTTCAAGTCTTGAATTTTCCTTAAAGAAATCATGCCTAATGTCTTAAAAAAGTTTAAGGATATCATCAAATTTGAGAATTTCCTTACCTCTTTTTTCAAGTCTTGAATTTTCCTTAAAGAAATCATGCCTAATGTCTTAAAAAAGTTTAAGGATGTTATCAAATTTGAGGATTTCCTTACCTCCTTTTTCAAGAATAAAAATGGTAAGCTTGTGTTACACTTTTTAACAAAAAAGTAATTTTGCATCTGACAAGAATATTGCTATTGTCTGAAGTATCATAATCAAGATATTATCAAAATCTGAATTTATGGAGACATTCTGAGAATGTTAGTGAAACCAGACCCAGTTCAATAAATACATTACCGTATTTCTCCCAAGATAAGCCAAAGGGTGCTGCCTTGTAACTTTTGGGGCTTATCATCGAATAAGGATTTCTTGAAGAAAAATGTGCCCAAATTTGGTAACAATTAGGGATAAACTCATCATCAGAGAATTAAGGAAACATTCATCATATATCAATCAAGCTGTAACTTATTCAAATACCAACAGACAGCTAACCAATATCATCACTGGCAAGGTGTGAGGCATAATGTGATCACAGCCACTCTTACAGCTTGTCTAAACATGCCATTCTGATGCTCTATCATCTATGTGGGGCTCAACTGCTATAATATTGCACTCACTAAGACATGCTTTACTATTACGAACCCTTTGTAAGGACTGTGAATCATAGTCAGTGAGGAACAACCTTTGCCTTCCTCCAGTTATGTGAGACTTTCCCAGATTTTGTGGACTACTGGTAAATCTTGGATAGCAATGGACCAAGTTCATCAGGAACTGCTTTGATAATAAATGTGAGTCTGGGTCTATAGGTTTGAGATATTAGGTCCCTCATCAGCCTTGAGACACCCTTGTGATTAGTGGTGATGTTTGTGTTGATTTAGGGACAATAGCAAGGAACCAGGAAGACAGCTGATATTTATTCTTGTGAAAACAGACTGAATCTGCTCTTTGAGTATTTCGACTTTTGTTCTTAAGTTTTGAGCATTGATACACGTTTCAATTTTTGACCCTTACTTTAAATGAAATCAGAATTTTTTTGGCTTGTTTTAGTTACTGTTGTTAGCAACTATTCTATACATTTCTTGTTTGTTCTTCTGATATCTTACTGCACTTTCTGATATCTTATTGCCTTCTCTGATATCTTATTGCACTTTCTGATATCTTATTATAATACTTCATGCTGTAATTTTTTGCATCTGTTCCTATCATATTTCATCCACTTTGCTCTTGCTTTTTTATGTGCTGGCTTTATTGCAGCATAAGCAAATTTGCATATATCTGTTAATTTATAGGTGGGTAGACCTAGTTCTGGATCTATCTTCTTCTACTTCTTCTTCTCCTTTGCAAGGACAGGATTCTTGTTGTAAGAATGTATACTTAGCAGTGGCTTCAACAAGGGTCACAAATATCTACAGCTGAAAAGCTAAACTATATCATTAAAAGTGTATAGAATTTTATATTGATGACTATGTGGATTGGAACAATGTCACTGAGATTTAGGGTGGCATGAAATTATTCAATAGTCTCTGTGTCTATCATAGCTATAGGCAGTCTGTTTCATTCTTTGTACTGGTGGTTCAATATCATTAGTGCATCCATAAATCACAATATTTCCTCTGGTGAGCAAAATAAATTTTACTTTGATCCACAATGACCTTGACCTTTGACCTTCTGACCCCAAATCAATAGACCTCTTCCATATCTTAAATACAAGCCCTTCACAAACTCTGGTCAAGGTATGTGATCTAAAATTAAAGTTATTGTGCAAAAACCATTTTTCTATTTTAAAGTCACATTGTCATTGACCTTTGACCTTTTTACCCACAAATCAACAGGCTTCATTCTTACCAAATGTAGAAGTCATTCACAAACTTTGGTGAAGGCAGGTAGTTGATCACTTAAATTCTTTAGGAAAAAACACTTCTATTCTTTCAGTCACAGTGACATTGATGTTTGACCCCAAAATTGATAAGCTTCTTCCTTACCCCAAGTGCAAGTTATGCACAAAGTTTGGTAACTGTAAGCTTGTTACTGTGCCCAGCTTCTGTCCATTAACTCGTATTTCCTTTTGGATGCCACTCGGGTTGTTTGTCATTAGGTTTGTCTTTTCAGCGTTGATCTCCATCCCATATCTTAGTGATGCTTGATTGAGATGGTTCACTAAAGTTTCCATTTCTTCTTCATCTCCTGCTAAGCCATCGATATCATCAGCAAAGCACAGGTTGGTGATTGTTCTGCCTCCAACACTGACACTGCACTCATGGTCTTCCAAGGCGTCGGACATGATCCTTTCCAGGTAGATGTTGAAGAGAGTGGGTGATAGAAGGTACCCCTAGATGACCCCTAGATGACTCCTATTGTGGTTCTGAACCAGTCTCCTATGTTGCCATTGACGAGAACTGTACTAGTCGCCTTGTCATATAGGGTTTCTATAGTTTCTATAGTGCGGATTAGTTTTGCGTTTATGTTGTATATCGGCATAGTGGCCCACAAGGCTGCATGCCAACCCTTGTCGAAAGCCTTCTTGAAGTCAATGAAGACATGATAGAGGTTCTGTTGATGCTGGAGATATATTTCACAGAGGATTCTAAGACTGAAGATCTGTTCTGTAGTGTTACGTCCTGCTCTGAAACCTGCCTGTTCTTTGGCAATGATGTGCTCTGCTTGGGATTTCAGTCTGTTGAGGATGATATTAAGCATAACCTTGCTTGGGTGACTGATGAGACTCATTGTTCGGTAGTTCTGGCACAGTTGTAGATTCCCTTTTATAGGAAGAGTCATGATCTGAGACTGGGTCCATGGGGTGGGTCATTCTCCTGTCTGCCAGATTTGGTTGCAGATTGTTGTGAGGACATCTATCATGGAAGTTCCTCCTGCTTGAACAAGTTCTGCTGGTATATTGTCTACCCCAGCTGACTTCCCCTTCTTTAGTGCCTTTACTGCAGCCTCTACTTCGTCCCTGAGGATCGGGTGGTCAACCTCTGTTGTGGTCAGTGGTACGTTTAGTACAGCTTGGTCTCCAGGAGTCTCCTGGTTGTAAAGCTCCAAACAGTATTCCGTCCATCTGTTAAGAATGTCTTGGTTTTCTGTCAGACTCTTACCAGCCTTGACCTGAATCATAGCAGATCTCCCCTGTTTCTCTGTTGTCAGGTCTTTCACCAAATGGTATGCCCTTTTACTGTCATTCTGGTTCAGGCTTTTCTCAATTTCCTTGCATTGGTCCTATATTGTTTGTTCTACTGATTACTCCAAACAAACTGCATAGACTCAGATCTGATGGTGCATTATGCAACACAAGATCTGGATCTATGCAGTTTGCAATTGAACCTGACTTATATGCAAGTATATACAGAAAAAGCCTGATTATAGCTCAATTGAAAATAAGGTACATATTAATTTTAATATAAAAAATACACAAAACTGATGGATGTAATAGCCCAAAAGCTAAGAAAAATGGTTTACCAGAATGATCACTGTTGTGGTTATACAATTTAACAAGAATGATCATTGTCCAAAGTTTTAACTAAAAATGATTATACACTAAACAAATACATAATTATTTATAAAGACATTTCTTCCTGAAATTCTTCTCATCAAAGATGGCAGAAATATCTCACAATCAGCAAGTTAAGAAAAATCTTTTCAGATCACCCACATGGGATTTTTCTATGGTAGTAAGGAGTAAGGCCCCAGGGACCATCATTTACAAAAAAACAAGAGTCCCTCAAAGGAACTGATGTTCAACTGTCAGAATCTCCATGAATTCAAGACAAGACCATTTCTTCTTTTTGAATACTTAGAGTTGAAACCATCTCTGATATTCTTGAGTGATAAGATATTCAAATTAGCCACTGTGGTGGCCATTTTGGATGTAAGACTATTACCATTTTCATTTAGGACAAACTACAATAGACACTATTAGCAGACTTTTGATCAAAACCCCATGTCAATATTAATCATCCATTCAGGTTAATTAGTGACAAGATTTTCAATAAGTTCATTGAAACAGCCATACTGAATGTCTGTGGGGCACCACTGTCACTTAGGACCAACTAGATATCACACAAAGTTTTTTGGTGTAAACACCTTGTCGAAATGACCATCAATTCTGGAGCAGTAGCAATAACAAGATGGTCACCATGGTGGCCATATTGGATGTTAGATCGTCATTGTTTTCAGAGAGGACCAACTAGACATCATAAGAAGTATTCTGGTGAAAACCTCATGTTGATATGACTTTCCATTTATGAGGAGTAGCAAGAAGATGGCTGCCATGGTGGCCATATTTGAGGTCAGATTGGTGCCTTTTTATTCAGGACCATCTAGATATCATAATTAGTCTTCTGGTGAAAACCACATGTTGATATGGCTTTCCATTTAGGAGGAGTAGCAATAACCAGATTTTTAAAATGGCTGCCATGGTGGCCATAGTGGATGTCACATAGCAACATTTTCATTTAGTACCAACTAGACATCATAAGTCTTCTGGTGAAAACCCAATATCGATATGACTTTCCATCTGGCTGCTGTGGTGGCCATATTGGATATCAGATCAGCACAATTTTTATTTAAGAAAAACTACATGTAAAAACCATAAGAAATCTTCTGGTGAATCCGTGTGCTGATATGACTTTCCATTCAGGAGTAGTACATGTAGTAATAACAAGATTTTCAAGAGAGCCAGTGTGTTGGCCATACTGGATGTCCAAGCAAAACCAGTTTTATTTAGGACCAAGTAAACACCACAAGAAGTCTTTCAGTGAGAACCCCATGCTGATATGACCAGCCATTCAAGAGGAGTAGCAATAACAAGATTTTCAAGATGGCTGCTGTGGCAGCCATATTAGATTTCTTAGCAACAACATTTTCACTTAGGATCAACTTGACCTTGGGATGACCGCATGTGTCAAGTTTCATGGCAATCCTCCAATTAGTTAAGGAGGAGAAGAAATGAACACATTTGTGCTAACAGATGGATGTCGGACAATGAACAACAGGCCATTCCCTAAGCTCTTCTTGTCTATGACCAGTGGAGCTAAAAATTAGACCAATTGGGAATTAAATTTTGATGGGTAAAATGACAAAATTGTAACTTTTGCATGACTTAGAAATATTTCTCAGTTAGGACTGGGGTTAGTTATAGACCCCTAGGGACTGGGACCCTGTAAAAATCTCTTTCCATACACCTCTGAAACACTTCATTATTGGCTATCATTCCAACTGGTTGATAATGTAGAAAACCTGGATTTGCAAGGCCATCATAGATGGTACAGACAGTATCAAATTTTGGACCATACATGTATAAATTCAAATGTGTAAGAAATTATACAGCTTTATGGCAAAGAACTTAGAGATCACCCAGTAACAAAACATGCAGTTCTGCATAGAGGTTAAAACATATGGTTCTTTATTTATTACCATGAAAAAAAATTTCCTACTCACCCACCAATGTGAAATGGGAATGGCCGTACCAAATTATTTGGTGGAAAAACAGCTCAGATTTGGGATCTTCCAGTTTAGAGTCCTTTGTTTATAAGAAAGAAAATATTCCCATTCCATTTAATTCTTGCTACAGTTTGGGTGAAGGAGAAAGTTTCATGCTACATACAGCAACTATAAAGCTAATGAGTTGGATGGCACAAAGCAGTATTATGCACTGATGACAGATATATAGTATGAAAGATCCAAGTAAAATTTACCCTGAAAGATTCTAGGCTAAAGACTATCTCACCATGTGTTACTTGGGAAACATAAATCCGAACTCATAATTTTGTTAACACTCAGTGTCAAACAATGAGAGGGCTGTATTCCATTCAGCTTGTCCTTCTAGTTTAAGCACTTTAACACCGGAACAAGTGTTTTTCCTATTTTAAAAAAGTCTGGCAAGTCCTTATTTTCATGCTTTAATCACTACATCTACCTTTATTTGGCCATTCATGCCCTCTGGGAGTACTGAATATTTGATTCTACCACTCTCCATGTATACATTTACATCCTGTATAACACCTACAGGTGATCAGTGATAACTATCGCATATGTGCACGTTCTGTTACCGCTTGACTACATATTGGGCTAAGCGACCAAATTATCGGCAAATGAAAACAGCTCAAAGAAAACAAAGCCGGTATGATGAATTAGCAGTGTTTAAGCGGCTTTGTTGCACTGTGTTTACTCAAACCAGATCCTCATGAGTGGCTCACTTTGATTTTAATCCAGCGAGTCAGCGTAATTAAATTAATGAAAGGTACTTTACCGACATCAGTGTTGGTTTCCTTTATGAACTGATTAAATGACAGTAATGATTCTTTCATTTTTAATTGATAATACAGACGATCAACTTTCACATACGATATTGTGTTTGAAGCGAAACAATTGCGCTAATTAATGAGCTCGGTTCGTATTTAAAAGAGAAAATGTTTGTTATGATCACTTTAGAAGCAGTTGTCAAGCAAGCTGATATTTACTATGTGGATAAAATGAGTTTGCTAAATTAATTTCACAAGGAAGGTAATAAGGACGATTTGAAGAAGTAAAATTCTTGTGAACGTGGAGGGATAAAACGTAAGACTGCTACTGAGTGTGAGAATTCCTTCACCATGAGGGTGTAAAATTTCTAATGAACATTTCTCCAAATGGACCAGAGCTTGAGGACTTTAACTCAGACACAGCTATCAACTGCTGGCTTAGTGGTGGTGCAGGTGGCAGACATGTACATGGACATTTTTTTCAAAATCCAGCAGCTAAAACATATATACATGTACCTGAAGTAGCCAAATGTATATCAACAACTGTTTTAGAAAAATGAAATTCTTTTAAGAAATAATTATGCTGTATATTATTTTATTTGTTCTTTCTATGGATTAAGTACATACATCTCATCAAATCTTGGCAAGTGATTACCATTTTGGGACAAGTGAAAAGTAAGGTGGGACAAAAAAGTGAATTTTCTGAAACCACTTGTCCTGGACAAGTGGATGAAAAGGAATTTGCTCAGCCCTGTCATTGGCATAAGGTTTTTCTGGTCTTTGTAAGGTTTTTTTGGTCTGGTGTACAGTTTTTGTCTCATGAGGTTGACAGGTATGACACTGGTTGGGTGTAGTAGGACATTTACCATATGAAGTTCTATTTTGGATTTTATAAAATAATTTTTTTGCTGGTGTAGACAAAATAAATGAAAATATCTGAGTTCATGAAATATGAATAAGATTTTTCCTTGAACATAAAAAGTATATCATTTTGTCCTTTCCCTTATTAATTACAAATCAAACTTTTTAAAGTACTGTATATAACTTGCTTATAGGTCAAACTGCAATGACCCAGATCAGCAGTGGCATAATGCACCGGCAGATTAGGGTCTATGTTGTTTGTTTTATTGATTGTTCCTAGCATTCATACTGTCCTTATATGTAGCACAAGCATTTTTAGTCTTTCTTAGTAGCAGTGGCAGTTCTCATCATTGTTGATCTCAACACTTAGGAGATGATGTATCATTACTGAATCTAGGTTTCCTCTGGAGTCAGCCTGAATTTTCCTCAGAACAGGTAATGTCCTCTACTGATTCCACCAAGAAGTTTAAATTGTTTCCTGCCTGTGGGTAGATTCAGGTTTCTGGCTGCCTGTGAGAACTGCTCAAGATTGGTGCTATCTGGATTGAATTTCGAAAGTTCTTCTTAAAATCAACTGTACCGGAATGGCAGAATGCATATTCATGTCCTTTTGAACTTGATTCCAATGATTGAAATTCCTGTTTGACTTTCCATCCATTATTGAATTTCATGTGATAGTTTGGTTGTTTAGATTTTGGCATTTTAGTATCAGGAGACAACGCACACTTACATATTTCAACAAACTTTCAATACCAAAGCCAAACTGACCCTGTTGCTCTTTAGTAATGTCTAATCCAACCATAATCCATTAACGTCTTTAATCCTTTCTTAGTTACTTTTGATCACACATAGAAAAATCCACCTCAACAAACTTTAAATATTGAAGCCAAACTGACCAGGGTTCTCCATCGGATTTTGAAAGTTGGAGCCCAGCCCTAAAAATAGGAGTCCCAATAACAATACTTTTTTTTCCCTTGCAATAATTCATTATGTGTGTATTGTTGGGTTACTAATATATATGTCATCAGATTGCTCATGCTCATTCATTCTGACATATTTGGTATTATAGTAAAAGAATGAAAAACTAAGGCAACTGAGAACAACGATGCTACAACTGTAACAATTCTCAATGGCTTTACCTTGCCATTCTTTAATTTTATGCACAGCTAGAAGGAATCAAGGAAGAGATTACAGTTTCTTTTCATTATTAACTTATTTAAATAGCTTAATTCCATTTCAAATCAATAAATTTGCCAAGACACTGGAAGAAGAAATAAATGATTATATTCCATTAACTTTTTTCATTTCATCTTAAAACAGCATCGCACAACATACTACATTCACTTTTTTCTTAAACAAACTTTAACCAACATCTCCACAGCAGGTTTAGGATCAAAATCCTTAAGTTCTGGACCTTCTTCCATTACAATTATCAATTTCAATACACTTTCTTATTTCCAAATTCCATAGCCCTTTCACTTTATATGATCATGTGAAGAGAAATCTTGCTCACAAGCTTCTGACATTATAGGTCAAACCAGCAACACTCAGCTAAAACAGCCAAGTATGGAAAGAAGCCTGAGTGCATAAAAGCTAATAATATTCCATTGTTTTCTCGTTTTGCGACCCATGGAAATGTCCTGTTCCATGATTCATTCCACTCAGTCTCTTTGATGTTCTGTTTTCTTTATCAAAACTGGATGCATTGACTACTTTCTGTTGGCTCGTCATGTGAGAATCAGGCTTATCTGAAGCCTTGCACTTGAAACCAAAGAAATGATATAAAGTTGCCATCAAAAAAGTACACATGTGATAATCACTCAAAAACAAAAGTATATCTGTACATGACTCAGAAAAACAGCTGATTTTATGATGATTAACATGGGAGTTCATATTCCTACGACAAACAAAATAAGTTCCAAGATCTTGGCACTTTTGTCTAAATAAGGTATATGATAAAATGCAAGTTTTCGAAACATCGCAATAGGATTTAAAATATGATGGCTTAAAAGTGTATTGAGTAATGATTATGAAAGTGAAGTGTCAAAGCACAAAACACATGTAATTAGTCTTGTGATCAAATGATCATTAGGCACCCCCAGTCAATCAACAGGTGTCTTAATCTCCTTGTCTGCTATGATCTAACCTATGCAGCTTTACCTAATCCCTTTACAATCACTTGAACTTTGTTTTATAGCCCATACACTACTTGACTGGTATTTGCTTTATAGAAATGGATCAAATAAAAGATAAGTTCACAGACAAAAATACTTGCATACTGAGGACTTAGCTGCTGGAATTTTAATACGTCCCAAATTAAAAGTATGCATACTTTTACGCCGATTTTGGCGTCCCAGAGAACCATCAATCCTGCCAAAAGAATTCAAGCAATGTTAATTGTTTTATGATGCTTGAGCTCTTTAATAATTCAACCATAGTCCATTAATGTCTTGAATCCTTTCTGAATTACTACCTAATCACATATAGTATTATCCAATGATTACTTTTAGGTTATTGTCTGTTGAATTAGCAATTAAAGTGTCATGCTCATGTAAGCCAGTTCACAGTCACATGATCACAGGAAGTCTTTACCATAAATATACTACATTGGAAGAAAGGTATGGAGAGAAAAAAATCCTGCTCTGGAATTTTTTACAATAATAATTTTGAGTACGTGGCAGATTTCAATGAGTGACAGGAGGGAAGGAAGAAATCCCTCATCTTGGGAGGAAAACCCTCCTAACCAGGAGGTTTACATGTATGTACCATATAAATGGTACCAATTCCATTTACTTTCACTAAGCAAGTTTATTCTGTATCATCATCTGATTTGTGTTTTGTTGGACAGGTAATTAAACAACACAGAATTCACGTAGTCATGACTAAAAGTAGCATAAAATATGCTTTCAACTGAATCCTGGGTGCATAGATGCTTCTGTTTGTGTCATATGACCCTGCATATGTCAATACAACAATCATCAAGGGAGTCATTGTTGATTGTGGTATTGTTATTGAAGTAAAATCTCCTTCACTAAAATGTTTTGACCACATATGCTGGCTTTGATCACTTAATAATGGTGTCATTTGCTTGATTAAAGCTCATTACTGTGCCATATTCAGTGAAATCATTCAGCAGAATCATTAACTAACCAGCTAACAAGTGAAGCCAATCATGTAATGTGTGACCACTTTCATGGACGATGAAGGACTGAGCAAATGACCCGGGGACAGAATGATTGGAAACCTGGAAATGGGAATCTGAGCAAGTACATCCCTATCAAAAAGAAAGAAGAACCCCAATCAAAAATATTTTTATTTTCTTATATGAAATTCTGTTTGATTTTTTATAAATAAACCCACAAATACAGATCTAGAAGGAATCAGACAGATATAAAACCCATTTAACTTTGGAATTATGGGAGGTCACCTCACAGGCCTGCTAGTTTCTCAATAGCTAGAGGTCTTGAGGTGTCCACACAAATAATAGCAAATGAAAGGTTTGAATACAGCATACAGGTAGTGTACATGCAAATGGTAAGAGGTTAGTGGATAAAGCAACTCCTATTTGTCAAACAAGAAATACAGAATACAGTTACCATTTACTTGAAATAATAACTGCTTCTTTTAAACTATTTCTCTTCCAGAAAGATTTTTTTAAAATTTGAAGCTATGTTTATACAGCATTATATTGTATACCACATTTCAAAGAAGCATCAACTTACAAGACCTGAGTGTACTGAGTTTATATGTTATGTATGATGTTTATATAATGTTGTAGGTATTTTGGGAAATTATAAATGTTTCTTCACTTTAATATTTGCTTAAATCTTAATGTTATCAGGAAAAACATGTTTAACTAGTGTCCTTGAATTAGGTTGTTTTGATCAATATGTTTTCTCAATTTGAAGGTCAAGGTTGAATTTTGTTTACAGGTAGAATTCCATTAAGATGACTCATATTCTAGAACATTCTGTCATGTGACCAATCTTTATATATGCCATGTTTGGTGAACATTTATTCAGTTTTGACATTACCATCAGTCTTGTAAAGAGCTATTACAGTTGTGAAAATTCATTCCAAATTCTAAGAGAGGAGTTATTTTAAATATTCATTGGATTATAACAGTGCTCATCAACTTTTGAATTTTGGATTTTTAATTGATGATTTTGGAATTTATGTGAACTTATTCAGATATTTTGGAGTACTTCATTTTGACATCAGCACATCAAGATTACTAGTACATCAGGACTTTGGAGACCATTAGCACATCATAACATTCAAGGACACAGCCGTGAATTCGGAACATTCTATATTTAGGACTTGTGATTAGAACAATCATTCTTATTGGATTATTAGGATTTCAAAACACATTACTGTAAGTGACTTTTTGATTTTTCATTTTAATTATCTAGTAATAAATTGCTTGTTGATTTTTTTACTTGATTTGTTGGTTTCACTTTCTTTCTGTTACATTTTTCTTAGACCATAGAGTCGTAACAGAAATTGGGGGCTCGTCCGGGATTGAATTTCTTTAAAGCATATTAGAGATATTAAAGTTATTTTTGAAATTCATATTGATTTTGTCTTGGAGAATTTTTTTTTGTCTTTGGCAAAGATTTTTAATAGAGAAATTTTTTTTTGTGTGAAACCAACAAGCATTTACAATGGCATCTAATGTTCAGAATTTCATTTCAAAACCTACCCAGGAGGGGTTAGAGTGCATGAGAAAGGATGAGTTGCTCGAGCTTGCCAGAAAATACAGTCTATCTGAGGCAAAAGTATCATTGACAAAACAGGAGATAAAGATTATTTTGATTCAGTATTTAGTAGGAAAGGGAATTTTTGAAAATAGTGCTTTAAGTTTGAAGAGAAAGCCTGTATCTGGTTCTGACAGAAAATTAAGGGAATTAGAGTTAAAGAACCAGATGGATTTAGAATTGGCAAAGCTTCAGATTCAGAGAGAGAGAGAGAAAGAAGAGAGGCAGACACAGATGGAGAGAGAAAAAGAAGAGAGGCAGTTGGAGAGAGAGAAAGAAGAGAGACAAATGCAGATACAGATGGAGAGAGAGAAAGAAGAGAGGCAGATACAAATGCAAAGAGAAGAAAGGGAAATGCAATTTAAGTTAAGAGAATTAGAACTGGCAAACAGAGCACACTCCACTCCTTTAAAAACAAGTTCAGGTTTTGATGTTACTAGATATATTAGGTTAGTACCCCCTTTTCAGGAAAAAGAAGTAGATAAATACTTTCTTCATTTCGAGAAAATTGCTGAAAACTTGAAATGGCCCAGAGAGCATTGGACTTTGTTATTACAAAGTGTACTAATTGGCAAAGCTCGTGAAGTCTACATTTCACTGTCAGTACAACAAAGCACTGATTATGATGTGGTTAAGGAGTACATCTTGAAAGCTTATGAGTTGGTACCAGAGGCATATCGACAAAGGTTTAGGAATTGTAGAAAAGAAACTGGACAAACTCATGTCGAATTTGCAAGGGTTAAAGAACAACTATTTGATAGGTGGTGCTCAGCCAAGAAAGTTGATCAAGGTTATGATAACCTCCGACAGCTCGTATTAATTGAAGAGTTCAAGAGGTGTATCCATAGTGATGTTAAAACCTATCTTGACGAGCAGAATGTGGAAACTTTCGAAAATGCTGCTCGTATGGCTGATGATTATTCCTTGACTCACAAAATTTCATTTGGTAATAAATCATCCTCTCAGCAGTTTTCTGGTAAAAAACCATTTCAATCTCATTCGAGTACTTCCAAATTTCACAACAGCACAACTGTTAGGAATCAAACATCTGATAAGACTGATCAGAAATCCTTATCTCTTCCTACGTGCACTTATTGTAAAACGAAAGGGCACGTTATTTCTGATTGCTTCAAGTTGAAAAAGAAGCAACAGAGAAAAGACAGAGCTTTTCCAAATGCTCTTATTTCTACGAGGTCAAGGTCAGGGTCTTGTATTGAAAGCAATACATTTGTTGGGTCAAACAAATCCCAGTCTGATTCTATTTTAGAGGCTTATGAACCATTCATGTCAGAAGATTCTATATCACTTATTGGTGATTCTGCCAAACCTATCCCAATTAAAATATTAAGGGACACTGGAGCTTCTCAGAGTCTTTTATTATCAGGTACTTTGCCTTTGTCTGAGGAGTCTTCTTCAAGTGAAAGTGTTCTTGTTCAGGGAGTTGAGTGCGGCTTTGTAAATGTTCCTCTTCATTGTGTAAATTTGGCATCAGACTTAGTTTCTGGACCTGTGACTGTTGGGGCAGTGACTTCTTTACCCATAGAGGGTGTTCATTTATTACTAGGCAATGACCTAGCTGGAGATAAGGTTGTGGTTAATCCACTTGTAACTGACAAGCCTTGTTTGGATCAGAAAGTTGATCCTGTCGAAACTGAAATCCCTGATTTGTACCCTGCTTGTGCAGTTACTAGAGCTATGGCAAAAAGAGCTCTTGAGAGTGATGTTGATCAGGATATTATTCCTTTAGCTGACACATGTATTGGTCAGTCTTTTGATGAGGTCACTTTTTCCTCAGGTATTGATCAATCAAATGGTATTGATCACAGTGATCCTCTTTTGGCAACTCATTCTCTTTGTTCTAATCAGGATGACAAACGACAATCCCTTGTCGTTGAACAGGAGCAAGATCCCGAGATATCTTGTTTGTTTCAGAGGGCTATTAGTGAAACTGAAGCCACACAAGTTCCAGTGTGTTACTTTGTGAAAAATGGGGTCCTTATGAGGAAATGGAGACCACCTGATGTACCCGCTGGTGACGAGTGGTCAGTGAGCTATCAAATTGTTGTTCCTAAGTCATATAGACAGGAAATTCTTAATTTAGCCCATGAAACTCCTTTAGCTGGTCATTTAGGAGTCCGTAAGACTTATCACAAGATCTTGAATCATTTTTATTGGCCGAAACTCAAAAGTGATGTTTCTAAATACTGCAGATCTTGTCACACTTGTCAAATGGTAGGAAAACCCAATTAGAAAATACCTAAGGCTCATTTACAACCTATTCCTGCATTTGATGAACCATTTAGTAGAATAATGGTAGACTGTGTTGGTCCTTTACCTAAAACCAAGTTAGGCAACCAATACTTTTTGACCATCATGTGTACATCTACAAGATTTCCAGAGGCAATTCCTCTGAGAAATATAAAAACTAAAACTATTGTGAAAGCTTTGGTGAAGTTTTTTACACTTGTTGGCCTTCCCAAATCTGTCAAGTCGGATCAAGGATCAAATTTTATGTCTGGAATTTTCCAACAAGTTATGCATGAATTAGGCATCCAACAGTTTAAATCTTCTGCCTATCACCCTGAAAGTCAAGGTGCTTTGGAAAGATTTCATCAAACTTTGAAGAATATGATTCGATCATATTGCTTTGATACAGAAAAGGATTGGGATGAGGGTGTTCATTTGTTGTTGTTTGCTGTTAGGGAATCAGTTCAAGAGTCGTTGGGTTTTAGTCCCTTTGAACTAGTTTTTGGTCATACTGTCCGTGGACCATTGAAATTATTGAAAGAGAAACTTCTTTCAAATGAAGATTCAAAGATTAATCTTCTTGATTATGTTTCTGATTTCAAATACAAGTTGTCAAAGGCCTGTGAAGTAGCAAGAACTAATCTTCACAATACCCAATCAAAAATGAAATTAAGGTATGACAGAAATTCAAAGGAAAGGAGTTTTAAACCTGGTGACAAAGTTCTGGCTCTCTTTCCCATACCTCAGAATCCTCTTCAGGCTAAATTTTTTGGTCCTTATACCGTTGAAAAGAAAGTAAATGACTTAAATTATATCATTAACACTCCTGGGAGACGGAAACAGAAACAACTTTGTCATATAAATATGTTAAAGGAATATTTTAACAGAGATAGCCCAGCTAATTATTCAGTTAATTTAGTTGTACCTGTCCCACACAGTGAAGATATCAACGATGGAGTACGATCAGACTATAGTGACTCTGGTATAACCAATCTTCGGAATTCAGAAATATTGAACAACCTAGACCAGAAACTTTCACATCTACAACAACAGGAAAGAAATGAACTAAAACAGCTATTACATGACTATGAGCACTTGTTTCCTGATGTTCCAACACGAACAAGTAAAATTTATCATGACGTTGACATTGTAGATTCTGCGCCTGTGAAACAGCATCCTTATAGGATGAATCCTCTCAAACAGAACTATCTGAAGAAAGAAATTCAGTATTTACTGGAGAATGATTTCATAGAACCAAGTAAAAGTAACTGGAGTTCACCATGTATTCTTGTTCCCAAGCCAGATAATACATTCCGTATGTGTACTGACTATAGAAAAGTCAACAGTGTCACCAAAACTGATTCATTTCCAATCCCAAGAATGGACGATTGCATTGATAAAATTGGAAATGCGGAATATGTCACCAAGTTTGACCTTTTAAAAGGATTCTGGCAAATTCCACTGACGGAAAGGGCAAAAGAAATTTCAGCATTTGTAACTCCAGATGGACTTTATCAATATAAAGTCATGCCGTTTGGAATGAAAAATTCGCCTGCAATGTTTCAACGTCTGATGAACATGATAACATTTGGTCTTGATAATTGTGACGCTTATATCGATGACGTCATTATCTACAACAACACCTGGGAAGATCATTTGGAAACCATTCGAAAATTCTTCGATCGACTCAGCGATGCGAATCTGACAATTAATTTGAGCAAAAGTGAGTTTTGCCATGCTTGTGTCACATTTTTAGGACATATTGTGGGACAAGGTCAAGTTAAACCTATAGAAGCTAAGGTCAAAGCTATCTCTGAATTTCAAGTTCCAATTTGTAAAAAGCAACTGATGCGATTTCTAGGTATGGCTGGATATTATCGGAAATTTTGTTCCAATTTTTCCAAAATTGCTGAACCTTTGACAAGTTTATTGAGTAAGAAAACCAAATTTCATTGGTCTGACAAGTGTCAGGAATCTTTTGACAAGTTAAAGGCCATGCTTAAGAATGCACCAGTTCTTTCTGCACCAAATTTCAGCCAATCATTTAAATTATCTGTTGATGCAAGTGATGTAGGGGTTGGTGGAGTATTGATTCAGGAAGACAAAAGTGGTGTGGATCACCCTGTGTGTTATTTTTCTAAAAAACTAAACAAGCAGCAGAAAAATTATTCCACAATTGAGAAGGAATGTTTGGCTTTGATATTGGCTTTACAGCATTTTGAAGTGTATGTCACCTCAGCTCTTTCTCCAATTATTGTGTACAGTGATCACAATCCCCTTACTTTCATCAACAAAATGAAAGATAAAAATCGGAGATTGCTCAGATGGAGTTTGATATTGCAGGAATATAACATTGACATCAAACACAACAGGGGAAAAGACAATGTGATTGCAGATGCACTCTCACGTGCCTAGAAATGTAATATTGCTTGATGTAATTAAGTCCAGTATCATAAAACATGTTCTTATGTAATTTTGGTTATTATAGTATTAGATGTATATTCAAAAGAAAGCTTTATTATATAAATCTTTCTTTTTCTTTATGAGGGGAGGTGTTATGTATGATGTTTATATAATGTTGTAGGTATTTTGGGAAATTATAAATGTTTCTTCACTTTAATATTTGCTTAAATCTTAATGTTATCAGGAAAAACATGTTTAACTAGTGTCCTTGAATTAGGTTGTTTTGATCAATATGTTTTCTCAATTTGAAGGTCAAGGTTGAATTTTGTTTACAGGTAGAATTCCATTAAGATGACTCATATTCTAGAACATTCTGTCATGTGACCAATCTTTATATATGCTATGTTTGGTGGACATTTATTCAGTTTTGACATTACCATCAGTCTTGTAAAGAGCTATTACAGTTGTGAAAATTCATTCCAAATTCTAAGAGAGGAGTTATTTTAAATATTCATTGGATTATAACAGTGCTCATCAACTTTTGAATTTTGGATTTTTAATTGATGATTTTGGAATTTATGTGAACTTATTCAGATATTTTGGAGTACTTCATTTTGACATCAGCACATCAAGATTACTAGTACATCAGGACTTGGAGACCATTAACACATCATAACATTCAAGGACACAGCCGTGAATTCGGAACATTCTATATTTAGGACTTGTGATTAGAACAATCATTCTTATTGGATTATTAGGATTTCAAAACACATTACTGTAAGTGACTTTTTGATTTTTCATTTTAATTATCTAGTAATAAATTGCTTGTTGATTTTTTTACTTGATTTGTTGGTTTCACTTTCTTTCTGTTACATTTTTCTTAGACCATAGAGTCGTAACATATAAAATACCACAGATATCACACACAATGCCCATAGAAGCAATCATATACATTCTTAGTAAGAAATGAATGATGGTGCCTTCATGTTTAATTGACACTGAGTAGTAACTAAAACCAAAACAAAACAGGTGACAATGTTCTGGAAGTGCATGTACACTAACATAAAGTCCAGTAGATCTCAGCAGACTGTCCTGGAAACTTAACGGTATGGCTTGAAAGCACAGCACTGTCTTTGAACGGATAGCAGCTACTTGTGATATGGTAGTGGGCCCACCATCCTAAAAGGTCTTGGGGAGACCATTGCCATAGAGTCATTACTAATCTAATTCCTCTAAAAGTGCATAATAACAGTGTTTTTAAATCATTTTGGTGTATCTGAACATATCAAAGAAAGAAAGAAAAGAAAAGGCTTTGTTACAGTTTATTTAGATAATTAAGCTATTCTACAATAGACTTTTGCATTAACACAAGGAATGTTTGTGTGTGAAGTATCCAAATGGATGGCATCCCCATAAGGTCAACATATGTATGTGATACTATCATAAAACATCTTGTGTTAAAAACAATTATCAGGATACATACCAGTATAGTGATATCAAATGTCTGTCAATACCCAGTTCTAATTCTATGATAGGTCTGGAGTGTAATTAGTTCTTGAAGACTCAGCTACCAGCTAAAGGATGGAAAAGACAATAAACTGTAGTACTAATATTAGTACCCAGATACTAATTCGATTCTAGATCTATCAATGGAGCAGCCGGATGTTTTTTCCAACAATTTCACTCATGTTCGTAACAATGCATGCATACTATTACAGACCTAAATCTCCTTAGTTTATTCTATATAAAAAAACAAATGCATGGTCTTTCCAAAAATGACTCTAAATGTCCTCTAAACAAATGAAACATAATAGGCTCCCATTTTGAATATAGTATCAGATTATATGAACATGACACACAGATTCAAAAAGTTCCATGTCATAGATGCTCATGGTTTGTAAGAAAAGACATAAACTGTTTGGTAACTTGGACTGTAATTTTTTTGCTCCATTAACAACTATTGGATCATTTCATAGCCTCAACTTGTTGAGGCTACAACATCATAGCTAAATAAGCTGGCATCCCTGGTGCATCAATCATTCAGGAGAATATAAAAGCTGGTATCCATGTCAACCAATCCTCACTGGGTTTTAAATAGAACATTCAGTTCACCTCTGGACTTGCTCAAGCCCGTTTTACATCTTCCAAGATGGAAGGATTACAGGCCAGCTGATATATACTCTAATGTGGGCATTAGCTGACATATACTCTAATGTGGGCCTTAGCTGACATATACTCTTATTTGGGCCTTAGCTGCCAAATAATAGTAAGACATACAGTCTATTAATGATTATATATATATTCTTGTGGTTTCATCTTAACTGAAATATTTCATGTATTGGAGTTGTACCGTTGTAAATAATACACCGTATTCTTCTAGATATTAAGACCAATTGACAATTAAAACAAGAGTTCACTACTGAAGAGGAAGTAGCATAGGGTGACGTAAAAAAGGTGTGTTGGGGTGGGTGGTGAAAAGACGGGTATCCCTTTCAACGACCCCCCCCCCCCTAGTACATGTAGTGATGCTACTATATGATAGACGAATTTGTTTAGAGTATGCGATTATATTTACTCACTTTCAATTCTAGAACGTCTTCAATGGACGTCGCCATTTTGACCACTTCTGGTCACATGACCGCGCATAAATATAAAAGAAAGCTCTTACCCAATAATAACAAAAAAATGAAATAACCTAGATACACACAAAAACAAACGTTTTTTTGCTAAATAAATATAAATCTAGTTTTATTTGTACAACTAAAATGCAATTATGCATTTAAAAATCAAATTATATATATTTAAATTGGGGATTATATTTGTATCTCTTCCAAGCAGGTACGCTAATTATTATTAGGGTGCGTTTCAAAATGATTCTACAACAAAATCATTAAATTCAATCAAATCACCCTTTGACAATCAATAAATTTTCCAGAAAGGATTTGATAAAGAATAATTAATAATCTGTATATCATGCAGTTTATTTCCCGAAATTTGATAAAAATTAAAATTATAGAAGATGCCAGGACGCTGAATTGAAATTATTTTTTATACGGTCCACGATAAACATACAACATTCGTTTTCAATGTTTCTCCATTTTGATGCAAAAGAGGAGTTCTTTCATTGTAACTGAAACTCTGTTTCAGCAAAGAGAACACACGGGTCCGTGATCATAGTAAGTTAAGGTAAGTCAACACGCAAAAGGGGTATGGCCAGTTACTTATCTCATGACTATGTATGTGACATTAACATAATTTATATAGGACAATTTCCTATGCATCAATGCGGCACGGTAAATAAGGTGTCTGCCAGTGTTATTTTCCGGTGATCGACGCAAAATTTTGACTTTATGACATAACTTTGGTGATCAAGGATTGAAAATAATGGTTTAAGGTGGGGTAAGTGTTTTTGACATTTGTTTTATAATAAATACAAGGAGGAATGAAGAAATAGATTATCATAATTTATAAATATCGTGGCTTTCGGGTTGAGTTGAGTAGTGACAGATGGGTATGTTGATGCTGAAACTGCGAAGCAGAGCTTTGTTCTATTTATAGCACTCGGTAGCATTGCATCCATACTTCATTGTTGGTTTGTTATAAACGATTCTTTCACTCAAAATATGCAAAGAATTTAAGGAATTGGGATATTTATGAAAATAACATGTTAATTTATGAGTAAATATTCATTATCTATATAAAACTGCATCAATGAATATTATCATGTATTAACCAATGGAATATCTTCATCTATTTAAAACAGCTTCTTGTCTGTTTGTTGGTCTTTTCTTTCAGCATTATATGGGCTAATTTATGATGAAATAAATTATATGGAAAATATTGCATTTATTTCAGATATTTATTAAAACAAAAGAACGGTTGAATTCTTTTGTGATATCATAGCTTTTGCAATAAGAGTTTGGGAGGCATTATTTTATAACCAACCATATATATATTTCTCCAGTCCAAACACAGGAAGCTTTTTAAAAAAATTTGAACATTTTTCACTCAATCCAATATTGCATAAATACAAAGTTGGTCTAATCAATTATATAAACATACAAGAATAAAACACAGATCAAAGGCTTTAAGGAGAAAACATTTCAAAAATAAGAAAATCATTATATTTGTGATAACCGATTAGAGATTGGAAAGTTTCCAATAAGAGAAACAATTGAATCCTTAAATAATTCAAGCATTAGCATTTACTGAGTATTCATAATTCTTTTTATTTTTTTAAATTTCTCTTAAGTTGCAAGCAAAAAAAAATGATCTGATGTTTTGATTGACTCTAAATTCAAAATTTACTGGCCAATATTCAATAATTTAAAATTATTTTTAAAAAAAATAATATTTAAATGATTGACCTATATTTTGTAAGGTCTTCTGTGTGAAATTCTTTCAACAGAATCTGGGACTAATACAGTACAGCTCACGTGATTTTTCGGAACCCCAAGCATCGCGGTGGGGTACTTAATCCCCTCCACTCTAGCTCCGCGATAGCACTCCGCTGTGGAGGCATAAATTGGCATAAATACCTACAAATCACCACTGCGTTTCGGCAAGCATGCCGATATAAACTCCACCGTGGAGGGGCTAGTCGACATTACTGATTGACATCTGAACAGCCAATGAATGAAGACCACCTATGGAAATACTGAGAATGCAAGAGTGATTTACAACTGGATACCATCTGAAGAATCAGTCGTTTTTATTTCGATCATATATTTGGACAATAAAAAAATAATTTCAAAAATCTTGTGTATTCAATACACATTACTGTTTATAAAAGGTTGATCGACTTCTTTTGCAATAAGTTTATGATTTTAATTTATTTCAAAGAAATATGAACAAACTTATGCACTGACTTGACGAGAAGTACACATTGCTGAGCCTCTCAAGCAGAATAAATTTATCATTTTGTTCCAAAGGAAAGTAATTCTCTGAGATATGGACAATTAAAATCCAAATTGACATCCGCTTCTGCTTACCCCCCCCCCCACAACAACAAACCTAAAACACTGAATTTACACTGAAATGCAAACCGCGTGCTTAGTCTTTAAGCAGTAATAGTAGAGTCACGAGGCTGAATATTATGACTGCATGTGTGCTGTAAGGGACTGACCATTTAATATATGGGGTTTATATGGGGTTTTTTTTCGACCGGGATATTTTTTGTTCTTTCATCACAGTATTTATTTATTTTAAGTGAAATATGGAACGGATTAACGTCTGTTACAAAAATCAGAGAAAGACAATTGTTTTCATGCATTTCCCCCCCCCCCCCCCCACGGTTGGAAAATTAAATTGTCTCTCCCTAATAAAGACTTGACTTCAGCGGATGTTCTACAGAAATCAAGGCAGTGACCATTGTGAACACTGTTGTAAAATATTAACAAGGGTTTGCATCAAAGGATGATGTAAGTTTCAGCTTGGGAACCGTGTTTTTTTATTACACGAAGCCATCTGACTTAGCGCGTTGTACTTTATAGCCGCATTTATGGTCCCGCCATTAAGAACGGAAGTTTGATAATTGTTAGTAATTAATCTGAACTCGGCTTATTACCAAAATGAAAAATAATATGGAAAATTCTAAAATCTGAGATATTCAGAGATTTTAATTTCCACGTGTATCCTATTATTTGCTCATTTTCCTACGGCGAAAATATAAAAATAAAATATACTTTTTTAATTATTTTTACGCAGATATTAAAGAATGCAGTTTCCTGTTTGTGACTGTTTGAGCCTTAGGTTATTGAGTGTGTTTCTGTTTCTTACCACTTGCAAACTTTTCCAGACTTCAGTTTACGATAACTTGTGCAGTAGTGATTTGGATTCCATATTTTATGAGAGAGAGAGAGGGGGGGGGGGGGACTTTACTAAGAAGAGTTAATGATCTAAACTTATTCATCTTATTTTTCTGTATTATGCAATAGGAAAACTAACAGAAAAGAAAAAGATTAATTTCATCTGATGCTCAGCATGTTTCCTAATATTTGCTCATTTTTGTAAGAGGAAAGTATAAAAAAGATTTTTTTTATCATCATAGAAAAATAGTAAATCTTATGGAAATGATATGTCAGTAACCCAATCGTAATATTGATCTATTTCTTATAATTATTTGTACGCAGATATTAATGTATGCAGCTTTATCTTTGTGACTTTGGAGCGGTTGCTTATTGAGACAAGAAATAAACTAATTTCTTTGAATAGTGTTTGGCATGTTTCTGTATATGGTATATTGCTTTACAGCTACAGTTACTTTGGCCAAATGGATAAGAGTGTGTGTTACACACACATATTTGATATTGGAGCACGAGGTCGTGAGTTTGCAACCACCGACGGGAAAATTTGTTTCTTTTTTTTCCCCCTCTATTACGCTATAATGTCTAGTACAGTATTACTTTTCTTACCACTTGCAAACTTTTCCACATTTCAGTTTATGATAACTTGTGCAGTAGTGATTTGGATTCCATATTTTATGAGAGATAGAGAGAGGTGGGGGGGGGGGGGGGGAGGGGCTTTACTAAGAAGAGTTAATGATCTAAAATTATTCATCTTATTTTTCTGTATTATGCAATAGGAAAACGAAAAGAAAAGAAAAAGTTAAACATTAATTTCATCTGATGCGCAAGTTTGTCAGATCAATGTACTTTAGGTTAACAGTTAGCACATGAAATTAACACGTCAATATCAGCAGTCCTGATGGCTTCTCTTGTGCTAGGTTACTTGCACGTGTCAACTACATGTATCTAGGATGACCTTTTGCGGCCATTTGTGATTTTTTTAAAAACCGCTACTTTGGTAATTAATGCAAATTAGTACAGTTTAAAATAAAATAACGATGTGAAATCTTAATAATGCTTTATTTAAGCGATTGGATGTCAGGAAAAAACGTACAATATGTGAATGATTACTCATGCATGGAATAACCATCGGAACTTGTGCGATTTTGTTTCACTTCAGTCAGGTATGACTGCAGCTTTGTTATTAATTTGTTTGATGTTTATTGTTCTTTTCATTGCAGGTAGTACAATATCACTGACTTTCATATGATCATTACAATTTTGTATTGCGTTTACTGAAAAAGAAATAAGGATATGAATGCATGTTTAGATTCCGATAACATAGTATTGAAGAAAAAAAAAATTAGATTCATTGCGCAAAATGTAGTATTAATACAGTTTGCGAGGCATTGCCATTACATTATCATCATCTAAAATATGATTTGGCACTATGTATCATACATTATCTTCGTTAGAACAAGGAAATATTTATAATTAACTGAATTACTACATTTTTTTCAGTATCAAAAAGTTAGCAAATTGCTCCCCAGAGGGATAACAATGTAGATAAATCGGTGCCCCCCCCCCCCCCCCCCCCCGTCTCAACCTCTGATTGCATGGGTGATAAACAGTACACCAGGCTCATATTATCGAAACCACGTCCACTCCGCGGTGGTGATCGGATGCGACTCCGCGAGGGAGCGTGGTGTGCAGGGCTATTCTCCACGACAACTCCGTCAGGACGCGTGGAGTGATGGTGAAGGGGTTTTTCTTAATCCTCTCCACTCACTCTCCACCCCCACCGCGATGCGTGGGGTTCCGAAAAATCATGTGAGCTGTACTGTATACACAGAGAAAGGAAATACCAAATATTATCCATTCCTGTTTGATATGCCATATCTATTCCTGTTTGATATGCCATATCCATTCCTGTTTGATATGCAAATTAGGGCACTTAGAAATCTTAGGAACTACAGGGATTTCAGTACTCTAGTGCAAGAGAGGCTTGCTATTTGACATATTTTGTAGATCACATTGCTTCACTATTTCATCATTGCCTGCTAGAAGCTTGCGCTCATCATCAGACACTTGTAAACTTAGTATTCCCAAGGTTAAAACTAAGTTATATGGACAACGTTTATTTGAATATCAGGGCCCAGCTACTTGGAATGAACTGCTTCTTGATTTCAGACACAAAGAGACCACGATCACATTCAAGAGTGCACTCAAGACACATCTTTTCCATCAGCAAGAATAAATTTGTCATTTACCATTGGCCATTAGTGTTAGATTGAAACTGTATTGCAAATTCATGTTTCATGTTGTTTTGTGTGTAATAATTCATTTGTCATTGATATTGTTTATGAGATATTTTCATGTTTTTATATGTTGTCTGTATGCAAACTGTTTTTTTTTTTTTTTTTAATGCCTTTATGTGTTAACGTTATGTTGTAAAGCGCTTAGAGCTTTTTAAAAGAATAAGCGCTCTATTAAGTCATCATTATTATTATTATTATAAAAGATAAACAAAGCACCATTTTATTTGCAAAAGATACAGGAATGCAGCAGTGTAACTTAATTGAATCTTTTGAGCAACATATATTTTAAAAATAATAATTGGAAGTGGTAATTTTTTTAATCTTACAAAGTTTGTGTTATGACTATTTGTAAAGCACTTTACTTCTTCAGTATGGGTGATACAATAATAAAACTTGTGTTCATAGACTTTACATGCATTGAAAAATGGATTGCTGCTATTTATTCTTGGAAAATGAAGTACATGTAGATTTTTAATTTGTAAACTTTTAAATCTGAGATCATATTTCACATGTGGGTATAAATACATCTTTTCACTGAAGATACCTCAGTTTCTGTCAATCCTCAGTTTCTGTCAATCATAAAATAAATACAAAAATATCAGAATGGAGGAGACAAATTGGTTTTACTTTGGTAGAAATGTACTTGACCAGCTACAAAATTAAAAAAATAAATCTGTGTACAGATCACCTGGTCTCACTGAGTTATGACAAACTACTTGACAAACACTGCGACACAATCTGGACTCGATGCTCTTCCTAACAATTTACCTGGGAATCGTATACCTTACAAAGCCACACTTCACTAGCGTCAGAAAGCAAGAGCTTTTAGTAAAGGTGTATATGTAAAATCTGTGAAAATATTTAAAGTTGGAGAGAATCAGGTTGACGTTTCTGCCAGTATATTTCACAGTCAGCAAAAATCGAAGAAACCATGTAGAAACATTATAAAAGCTTATTAAATATGTGTTCATCTTTAATTCTAAAATGTATTGAAGCATGCAATTAGAGTTGTCTGTTTAAATTTGAAAAGATCCCCCCTTCTCCCTCTCTTACTCATGGTCATTTGAATTTGTTGTCTTGTATATCACTGTTTGCACTCAAGTTTTATTGTATGTATTGATCTATAAATTGATTGAGTACTGTTAATACAAGTGTATTTACCAATACCAACTGCAAACTGCATAGACTCAGATATGCCATTGCATAATGCACCGGCAGATCTGGGTCTATGCAGTTTGTAAGGACTAATCAGTAAAACAAACAACATAGACCCTGATCTGCCGGCACATTATGTGATGGCAGATCAAGGTCTCTGTTATTTGCATTTGGACCCGGGTTATACGCGAGTATATACGGTAGTTCTTGTATATTTACTTATTTATTTCTCTGTTTATAGTAAAAGTGGCTTGACTGTATTGATAGTGAAAATATGAACTCTGATACTGTATGCCATTCATCTCAAAACTTAGAATTGTCTCAAAATCGGTGGCTTCAGCAAAAAGGTCTGAAAAACTGCCATTTTGAACATTCATTATCTCTTTCCAAAACTTGATTAAATCAAATTACTTCTTTCAGGAAATAATTCATCGATCAGTATTTTTCCATTTAGTGAAACCTTCTTACATGAACTTTTTTCATCACGATGAACTTAAAATTCCCAAGTACTTTTTCAGAGAAAAGACAGACTTTTCCAAAAGGGTGGTGGACTTCTTATTTATATTAGGAACAGCATTCCTTTCAAACTACAATATGATCTTCAGGAAAATGGTATAGAAAAATTTGGTTAGAAATGAGACATAGAGACCAAAAACCATTTGTATGAACGACAGGTTGTATATATAGACCACCGAATGCTGACAATTCTTGGTATACCATATTTCAAAGTTAGCTTGAAACTTTGTGTATAAAAAAAACATAGAAGCCTTTGTAGTAGGTGACTTTAATAACAGTTTGTTGTATGACAACAATTAAAGCCAGATTAAAACTATGAATTCCCAGAATTATAAAAAGGTAATTCATGTACCAACTGGAGTAACATACCATAGGTATCGGAAATATTAATTGAACACATCGGTACTAACAATGCTGACAATATTATAGAAGTTGCAGTTCACCAATATGCCACAAGTGATCATTGTCCTTTATGCTGTACATGAAAATTAAGTAAAAAAAGTAAACCCTATCATCACAGATATATAGAGTATCCAATAATGAAAAGATTCCATGCACAACTATTCCCAAAAAAACTGAAAGATAACCGTTGATTAATAACTGAATCTTTTGATGACCCATCAGATGCACTTGACACTTGGATAAGTTTGTTTACTGACATCCTGAACAGTTATGCTCTTATTAATTTCAAGAATGTTAAGCAACAAAATCAACCCAATTGGATTACTAAGTGATATACTGAATGCTATTAAGACAAGGGATAGATTTCATAAATTAAAAGATACCAAAAATTACAGATTATGAAGAAACAGTCAAGTCAATGATTCAAAAGGCAAGAAACACTTACTGTTCTAATGAAATATCAGATAGTATTATGAAAAAGTACCTTACAAAACTGTGGAAAACCTTGAAGGACTTAATAGGCAAATATGTCAATAAACCTGCCATTTAGATGTAATTGTGATGAAAATGGTAACATTCAGCAAGAACCTCTTGAAATTGCAAATGCTGTCAATGATTACTACGTAAACATAAACAAAAAACTTGTGGATCTCAAAGCTCATTAAAGATTCTCAAGCGATGAATTAAATTAATTTCCTCATATCTTAGCCAAGAAAAATCCTTCAAAATACCTCAAATAAGTGTATAATTCATTTTAAATGAATTGTAAAACTTTATGTCAAAACAGCTACAGGTCTAGATAATATATGTGCTAAATTCCTAAAGCTCTCAAGTGATTGCATCTTCACATATGTATATCCTCAATCTAAGTACTTCTACAGGTATTTTTCCAGACAGTATTAAAGTGGCAAAAGTAACTCCAGTACACAAGAAGGGAGATCTTTTTGATATGAATAACTATGGACCTATATCAGTTTTATTGTCACTTTCAAGATGTTAGAAAGATGTAATGCAAAATATAGAAACTACCTGGAATTGTTCATTTTAGTACATTCATGACAATCTGGCTTTTGTGAAGGACATTCATGCCACTCTACACTAACCTGAATG
The DNA here is from genome assembly GCA_029931535.1 of Margaritifera margaritifera. Taxonomy (NCBI): domain Eukaryota; kingdom Metazoa; phylum Mollusca; class Bivalvia; order Unionida; family Margaritiferidae; genus Margaritifera; species Margaritifera margaritifera. Next base: position 3,062,390 of record JAQPZY010001652.1, on the reverse strand, counting down.
GTGGATGGAGATTGGTTAACAGCAATAGATCAAGGTAACCTGGTAGGTACAGTGTTTCTTGACCTGATGAAGGTTTCTGACCTTGTTAATCACAAATCCTGCTGGCAAAAAACCTAAGCATATATCAAAAATTAACCACGAAAGTTTAACCTGGTTTCAGTCCTATCTTGAAGGCAGACAAAAACAAGTTTCTGTTTAAAAAAACTTTCAGATAACAAACTCATAAAGTGAGGTGTTCCACAAGGATCAGTTTTTTTACCATTACTCTTTCTGCTGTACATCAGTAATACTGGTATGCTATATTACATTCAGCTATCCACCACTAAAATGTTTGCAGATGACACAGCATTATATAACATCAGATCAACTGATCATGAGCTTAGCATGAGGATTTGGTTAAAGTAAACTGCTGGTGTGAGCACAGTGATATGAAGATAGATTCAGCTAAGTCAAAAAGCATGATCATAGGTAGTTGAGCCAAAGTAAAAGCTGAGAAAGAAAGCTTCAAAGTAAAAAGGAATAGATATTAAAAAAAATCTGAAAATGAAAAACTACTTGGCATTATGATCTTGAGCTGGAAAAATATGTAGTTTAATAGCAGCAATTACTTATCCTCTTGCTATTGTTGGCTATCCCATTTTCGTGCCGAAAATCACCATCTGTTCGATGTGAATACATCCTCCCAGAGTGGAGAAAAGGTAAGAATGACCTTTGCACTCCAGTCTGTGCCTCGTTTAGGCTTGCCTAAATACGTCATCTTTTTCACTGACGCCATACTGTGTAGACATTTGCCTGAGAACAGCACCAGAGAAAAAAATTGTGCCTGCAGCAACTTACCGTATTAGCGGTCTCCATTCTGCAGTTCATAATAAGTTTTGGTGTTGCACTATCCGTTCCATTTATTTATTGTTAACTTTCCCCATTTTAATTTTAGAACTTCGTTCTTTAATGGGTGTCCAAGGCTACCTCGTGTATTCACCCCTTGCAGGTGGAAATACTCACCCAATTTATTGATATACAACTGAGGTACAGGTAAGTCTCTGTGTTTTGAAAAATAACAACAGGCCCTGCCTAACATAGAGGACATTCCTCTCTCTTCATAAGAAAAAGTGACCATTATCGGTAAATTTTCAGGTATATTATTAATGTCTGCACCACTTATTGCATGGTCATTGCATATGTGTCTGCATGTTCTTTAAATAAAATTCACAGTGTGAAATATTTTATTTTTTGACAGGAAAAAGACCGGTTTATTTCTACGAGGTTAGATTCATCATTTACCTCATACATACAGGTACTTAATGCACACACAGTGGTGAACGCGATCCATCATTTACCTCGTGCATACAGGTACCATATTTACCTTGTGCATACAGGTACGCACTACATACAAACAGGTGAGTTTAGCATGACACAACAGGGTGAGTTTAGCATGACATTTAGTAAATATTGTCATTACTTCTCCTTTTCAGAAATAATGTCAGAACAGTCTTTGGGGAAGTGTGGCCACAAGAAGGGCTCTTGCGACACTCACCCAGACTTGATATAGTGCTCCAAGTGCACAAAAAAAAAAAAAAAAAAACTCAGATAGCGAGTTGCTCCCTCCTGTTAGGGAGGTGGAGCATCACTACAGCAGGTCGCTCCCTCCCATTAGGGAAGTAGAACACTGCAACAGCGGGTTGTGCCCTCCTGTTAGGGAGGTGGATGCCTCCCATTAGGGATGTAGAGCACCGAACCAGCGGGTTGCGTCCTCCTGTTAGGGAGGTAGAGCACCGCAACAGCATGTTGCGCTCTTCCGTTAGAGAGGTAGAGCACCGCAACAGCAGGTTGCGCCCTTCAGTTAGGGAGGTAGAGCACTGCAACAGCGGGTTGCACCCTCCCATTAGGGAGGTAGAGCACCGCAACAGCAGGTTGCGCCCTTCCATCAGGGAGGTAGAGCACTGCAACAGCGGGTTCGCCCTTCTGTTAGGGAGGTAGAGCACTGCAACAGAAGGTTGCGCCCTTCCATTAGGGAGGTAGAGCACTGCAACAGTGGGTTGCACCCTCCCATTAGGGAGGTAGAGCACCGCAACAGCAGGTTGCACCCTCCTGTTTGGGAGGTAGAGCACTGCGACAGCGAACTGCTCCCTTCCTTTAGGGAGGTGGAGCAACACAAACACATCTCATGCTCATGGTAGCGTGTTGCTCCCTCATCTCGAAAGGTGATGCACCACTCCAATCACTTTCAGGGTAGTGATATAACAGTGAAGATATCATCTCTGATTATCACTCGTCAGCCTCACGGTATGGGGATAGGGTACGGACTGAGTACCTGCCTCTACTGTCCCATCCTGTGCAGGATTGGGAGTCTGCCCACTGGGCTCAGACTAGGGAAGGGGAATGGATCGGCATCCCCCCAACCCTATTATCCCAATATATCCTTATGGGATGCGGGGCCCTCCACCGCAAGGCCCTTGGTCCACTATACCCCTGTGGGCTACTGGACCTTGCCTCACAGTCGAGATGATGCTGCGGCTGGTGTCCCGCCATCACCTCCTCACCAGGTGGCCCCAATGCGAAAGGCTAGAGGTGTCACATCATTCAAGGTAGACAGGCGGTCTGGCCTTCCCACTGGAACTCGCACTGAACTACGGGCCGTGGTGCAGAATGCTCCTATGCCCCCTCCACATTAAGGAACATAGTGATGCCCACCCACTCTCCGACTCGGAGTATACCAGATGATGATGATGTCCTCTCTATTCTCTTTGACTCAAATGAGTTCAAGACAGAAACAGCGGCACTGACACCTCTCAAGCCTACCCCTTCCTCTCAGTTGGAAGCGGAGGAAGAGGTCTGGTCCTTTGATAAGGCAGTAAACAAAGTTTACCACCTCTTACCCCCAGAATTGTGCCCCAACCATGTGGCACACAATTCAAAAAGATCCTTTCCATTATGGAAAAGATCTCTGGGGAGCAAACACAACCAGACCTCTTGCTTCTCCCTGATTCCCCAACGATTGAGGAACTCTCACAGAGGTTTTCGCTAGGCCAAAATGTAGCTCGGCAAAGTCGAGGGTTGTTTGTCCCTCCCTCGACATTGAGACCCCTGGTCTCTTCTGCCAGTTACAGGATACATTCCTCAAAATGGCCTACCAAACCTCCCCAATTGGATGCTGAGGCAGCCAAAGTGGGGATTTTGATGGTAGCCTGGGTCAGTTTCCAGTAAAAACAATCGATGCCATGGAGCAGAAAACCTGGTTACTTGTAACCATTGTGTTGCATTCTGGAAGCGGTGGCCTAGATGTTCTGGCATGCGCTTCTGTTGCAATGGCTTTATCGGCGGAATTCTGCACATCTGCCGTGACGTTGCATTGGACTCCTTGAAGGAATTACTGAACAGAGTAAAGACCTTCTAAGGGCTGCTCCGCTAGAAGCCAAGACCCTCTTTGGGGGCCTCATACCACCTGTGGCTTCTTGAGACTTGCTGGATCATCAACATTGATCCTTTACATTCACTCCTGGCCCATCGCAATCGGCCAGGAAGCGTGTTAATGCGAATCGCCCTCAGGGGCTATCTGCCAAGTTCTTCAAGCAGATGCAACCCCAGCCCAAGCCGCAACCTCAAACAACCGCAACCTCCTCCTCGTACGTCGGGTTCATGGCATCAAGGTCGCCGCAAACCCAAAAGAGGAAGTTTTATAATCCTCTTTCCTTTCCCACTGGAAGAAAGGGGGGGGCAGCCCTAGGGATTTAACCCCTCTCTTGTCGTGCATCCCCCTCCCGAATGTCCCCCTAGGCGCTCACCTAGGCCTCTTTTCAGAGGCTTGGTCAAGCTTCACGGACGATGGGTGGTGGGTCCTCTCCATTGTGAACGAGGGTTATTGACTCCAGTTTGAGAACAACCCCCGCTATCAAGGACTCCCATTCTATTTCCCCAGTCCAATCTGGGGAAATTGAGGGAAGAGGTGCACACCCTTTTGCCAAAAGGGGCAGTCGAGAGGGTCCTGAATGATCAGTCTTCCACCTTCTATTCCCGAATCTTCCTGATCACCAAGAAAAGGGGGAAATTTTGGATCATAATCGATCTTCCCCACTCAGCCAGTTTCTTCGGAGGAACCTTTCAAGATGGAAGACAACCTCATCGATTCAGAATGCACTTTGTCCATCCAATTGGACAGTCTCCATCGACCTTCTGATGCCTACTTGCACATCCCGAATTTTCCTCCACACTGCAAATATCTCCAATTTTTGCGTAGAGCAGGAAGTTTTTTCAATTCCGGGTTCTGCCGTTCAGAATCTCTTCCGCACCCAGAGTCTTCACCCGAATTATAGGAGTGGTTGTGGCCTACCTTCGATTACTGGCAACACCAATTCTCCAGTATTTCGACTGGCTGATCCACAATGTCCATGTTCAGTCCCATCATCAGGATCTGTTCCGTTCTTGGTTGGGTCCTTTACCAAACCTCAAGAAATCGGAACTCATTCCATCACAGGACTTTGTTTACGTGGGGATGAACTTCCTCACAAACCAGAACTTGGTCCGCATTCCACTGGATTGGGTAGATCAAATCATGGCTCTTATAGAGGCACTATGAGCAAAAACATCGTTATCTGCTCACCCTTGTCTATCCCTATTGGGAACCTTGAATGCCGCTGCCGACTTGGTTCCTTTAGGACATCTCCATATGCGCCCTCTACGGTCCTCCTCCTTGCAAGGTGGAAACCACACAGAGATTCTCTATCAACCCCGATCCCACTAGGACGGGACTTTCACCACCACTTGCTCTGGTGGATGAATCAGGACAGATCCCTGGCTGGGGTCCCAATGCATGCACCTGACCCCCACTCTTATCTGTTCGCTGACGTGTCAGATTCCGGTTGGGGTGCTCATTTTGAACTGGAGGGCATAATTTTCCAGGGTCTTTGGACTTGGGCCGAATCATCCATCCACATCAACAACCTAGAAATGAAAGCAGTATTTCTAGCATTGCAAGGATGTATCGACCGAGTAAAGGGTCACTGCATCATGATCTCCTCAGACAACACGTCCATCGTATCGTATCTATGATGTCAGGGAGGCACACATGCCCCTTCTCTTGCGTGAAGGTCTGCAACCTCCTCCTGTGGGCAGCCTCAGAGGACATAACAATCTGAGTTCGCCACATTCTGGGCAAGAAGAATGTATTAGCGGACAGCCTGTCCAGGACAGGTCGAGCCATCCTCATGGAATGGTCTCTTCACCGCTCCATAACAGAGTCCCTGTTCACACTCTGGGGAACACCCTTAGTGGACCTGTTGTGACCAGGCTCAACAACAGACTTCCCTTTTACGTATCTTCAGTCCCGGATCAGAGAGCATGGGTAGTGGATGCATTCAGCTTCTGGTGGGATCGGCTATTCGCATACACCTTCCCACCATTCCGACTGCTACCTCAAGTTCTGAAAAAGTCAGAACTTCCACTGCGCAGATCTTCCTCATCGCTCCACTGTGGCTTCAGCGATCATGGTTCAACGATCTGCTAGACCTGTTGATCGATTTACCCAGGTCTCTACCTTACCAGAGGGATCTCCTGTCTCAACACAGGGGATTCCTTCTCCACACCAGCCCACACATTCTCCACCTTCACGCTTGGCTCATCTCAAGCGATCTCTCTGCTAGAATAAGTTTTCAGGCTGAGTTTCCAGTTGCATCATTCGGGCCAGGAGAGCTTCTACATCCAAGGTCTATGATGCCAGGTGGAGACTCTTCTGTGATTGGTGCAGTAGGAAAAACGTTGATCCTATCTGCCCCTCTGTAACTTCCATTGCTGATTTCCTTTTGTTCCCTTTTGAGACCAAAAGATGTTCAGTATCCACTATCAAGGGCTATCGAGCTGCCATCTCCAATACACTTAAATTCTCTCAGGGCATGGCAATAGGTTTCAGATTCGTACCTTCCCGATCATATTAAGTACTTGAGCTCCAGAGACCCGTCTCCCGCTTTCTTACACCCAGATGAATCTTCTTGTGTTTTGTGGTCTTTAACCAAAACCCCCTATGAACCATTGAGTGAGCGAGATTCATGCCTTGTCTATTGACACTGGCTGTCTCTGGGTTAACAGGAATTATAATTCTGTCTCACTAAAAATCAATCACCTTTGGTAGCTTCATTACCTATAGAGATCCCCAGTCAAATCTGTGCAGGGGATTATCCAGATAGACTCTTATGCCCCTTGAGGGCCCTCCATTCTATCTTAATGCCTCCAAAGGAAAAAGGAAGGGTAGGGAACGTCGCTTCCTTCCTCTTAAGGGCTTTGTTGACATTTCAGCTGCCACCATCTCCTGGTGGATTGTCACTACAATCAAAAGAGTGTATCAGTCCGTTACTGATCGAGACCTTTCCTTTAGGAAACTAAAAGCTCATGAGGTTCGATCCATTGCTGCCTCATGGGCCTACATTAATCTCTCACCCTAAGAGGACATCATGAAGGCAGCTTATGGCGTTCCCATACTACCTTCTCCTCCTCTTATCTCCGCTCATTAGCACAACAGAGCGCAGGCATTTTTCTCTGGAGCCCAATGTTGCAGCACAACATGTGGCTCAGAGAAACACCAAACTTCTATAAGATGTACCTCTCCCTCTACAGTGAGTACATGACATTTTTCTGTTTTTGATCAGTTTAACTAGAGCATCAGCCTACCCCCCTAACTGACAAATTCAGCTAACAATAGCAACAGGATAAGTAATTGCTGCTATTAAAATGTAGTTTTTTTTGGGGGGGGGGGGTAAAACTAATTTTAATTATGCAATACTTACCTGTCGCTATTGTCGAATGCCCTCCTCCCACCCCGCTCTGAATGCTTGCGTAATCATCGTCTATGAAAAATATGACGTATTTAGGCAAGTCTAAACGAGGCACAGAATAGAGCGCAAAGGTCATTCTTACCTTTTCTCCACTCTGGGAGGATGTATTCACATCGAACGGACGGTGATTTTCGGCACGAAAATGGGATAGCTAACAATAGCGAGAGGTAAGTATTGCATAATTAAAATTAGTTTTACCCCCCAAAAAACTATATGTTGATAAGATCATTCAAAAAGTGAACTCGCTGCTTTGATCTCTTGAACAGTGTAAAATTGCATCTCCCTCAAGAACAGAGAGAGATATTCTACAATGCCTATATCATGCCACATGTAGAATATTGCTGTTCTGTCTGGGGTAATAGTGATACATAAAATTGAGAGACTGCTGACATTTCAAAAAAGGACAACTAAGGTTATATTTGATGATGATTTAGATGCACCATCAACAAATCTTTTTAAAACCCATGGGTGGCTTCCATTTCAACAGAGATCTCAACTTCACAAGGGTTTACTAGTCTACAAATCCTTACATGAGTTGGTTCATGATTATCTTAAAAGTAATTTTAAATTTGTGGAAAATGTACATACATATGAACTAAGATTCATCTCAAACAACAATTTATATTTACCTAAACCAAATTTCATTCACCTGTAATGTTTTATACAGGTTCGCTACTAATCTTTGGATGAATCCTGTTATGTACTCATCTTGTAATGCCTTGTACATGTTTTATAGTAGTAGTAGATCTGTTATCTAATTTTTAATAGCATTATTGTCTAAAGACACCAAAGCTTGTAAAAATTGTACTGTCATATATATGTAATTGTAAAAGGCCTAATGGAAGAATGGTCTGTTTACCAAATGAGCTTCTTTTATAAATGACACCTTTCCCAAGCAGAATACAACATCCTCTTTTGATGTTAATATTTTTCAGTATTTTATAGCATTGTTGACAATGGCTATGGCCTTGATTTCTGTAGAACTTGCACTGCAGTCATCTCTGGTTGGTAAAGACCATTTCGTTTTGTAAGAGGAGAGGGGGGCATGTGATTTTTTTTAAAAAAAGCTTGAAAACAATGGTCTTGCTCTGATTTGTAGAAAAAAAAGACCTTATTATATCCCTCATTTTATTTGAAAAAAAAATATCTTGTGTGATTAAAGATTAGAAAAAAACCCAGTAGTAAAGAAAATCCCAACTCCACCCACCCCATCCCAAAAATCCCAACTCCCCACTACCACCACCACTACTAAAATTAAATGGTTCATCCCTTACAGTACACATGCAGTAGGCCCTATTGCATCAGAATCAAGTGGCTCAAAATTGTGTATATTCAACCTAGTGAACAGATGCTGTTGTCAGTTTGTACTACAATTACTGCCTAAGGACTAAGCATCTGGTTCACATTTTAGAGTAAATTCAGTGTTTTCTGTTCTTTTCATTATTTTAAATAGCAGTGGTTGTCACTTGGATTTTAATTGTCCGTATCTCAGAGGATTAATTTTCCTTGTAACAATGGGATAAATTTATGCTGTTTAAGAAACAGAAAGGTGTCTTCTCGTCAAATCAGTGCACAAGTTAGTTCAGATTTCTTTGAATAAAGTAAAAGCAGAAAATTCCTAGAAGTGTCAGTGATCTGCTTTCCACTGATTATAAAATTCTTGTGCTACATTGTTTAAACTGAATTGGGAATGCACATGAAGTTTTGACATCGGCAATAACTGCAGATAGAGTATGAACCTTTTCTAAACACACATGTATTGAACATGCAAGACTCTTTTGAAATTATTTTTTGTTGTCCAAATATATAATCAACATAAAGACAACTGATTCTTCAGTTGGTATCTGATATTAAATCATTGCGACGTCTCAGTCTCTTCATGGGTGTGGTCTTCATGCATTGGCTATTCAAATGTCAGTTAGTAATGTCTACCAGCCCCCTCTGTGGTGGTGATTTTGTAGGTTTTTACCCCTCCAACACAGAAAGAGTGTGGAGGGGATTACATGCCCCACCATGATGTGTGGAGAAACAGAAAATCGTGTGAGCTGTTCTGTATAAAGAAACATAAAGTTAAAGACTCTATTCAGCCTGTATCGGCTGCCAGAATGTGTCTTGTCGCAAGGCAGTAGGCTTCTTGGCTCACCTGATCATGTGAAATGGTGCAGAACTTCACTTTAAACCACCCAGCTTCACCCTGTTTCATTGCCTGGGGTGAAGATAAAGTCACTCGCTTCTCAGCTAACAGTTGGAACAATCAAGGCAGAAAATTCTGCATGTACTTGATGTGCAATGACACTGGACTAATTCCAGTATATGTATCAGAGAACTGCATGCTTGAAACAAATAATGTGGCATTATTTACTGAAATAATTGCTGTACAGTATGACTCGATAATATAATTTAGATAGTGATTTGTAAAAGTACTTGCAATGACATAGCATGTGAAATATATGCAAAATCTGATGGACAGCATTTGGAAAGGAAATTTTCCATATGATAGCCCAGTGAAGCATGCTGTCTTGGTGTCATCGGATTTGATATTAAAAGTGGTTCATTAAAACTTTTTGCATTTTTAACTATAATGGGGATTGAAGAAATTGTTGATTATTAACAGTAACGTAATGACTTACTTTGCACTCCCAGGATGTTGCTAACAAGTAAGGTATTAGCAGCATAAATTGCAATGTTGCTTTCAAATTTCATCAGTGATTAATGTACATGTATGAACAGATTGCTTAAATGTTTTCAAATGTTCTTAAATATGGAATCTATATAGTTCATGTCACAAACTCGTATTAAGTTGGCACTACAAAAAGTGAAAACATACATGCATTGTTTGTCATTGTCAGACCCACCTAGAGGAGGGGCCATTGCCCAGGGGCCCAGCAATTTCTAGGGGCCCACCATCAACTCAGTTGATCTTTGCACTAAATATTAAAATTGATTCCTTGCAAGAGTCTATTAGGTTTTATATGTAAAACTGTACACATTTTTATATACAAAAAATGAAACTAATTTGGGGGCCCATGACTGCTCTGCCCAGGAGCCTGGAATTTCTGGTCATTGTGAATTTGTCTGTGTGACTCCATGACAAACTTGGAATGAATTAATCTAAATGTTTGCTATGTGACTCTGTTGAAGATATATCTAAATAAAAATGGGATGGATAAATTCATAAATATTACATTGTTCTGTTGTGTTTAATGGATTTATCCAATGTCAGTACTACACCTACAGTATCTACTTTCTCGGCATCATTCTTTCTTTAAAAACCATAACTCCACAGATTTTTATTGAAATTGTGCTTAATATTTCTGATATAAATAAAGCTCAATAATATAATCGACAAATAAATAATCAAGTATGGCACATTGCACATTCAATTTTATTAATCCAGCCTGCCATCATGAGGCATATATACATACATCTACATATAAACTTATAGTGCTCCCTCAATTGCTTGCCATACAAGTAGGAAAATGACAGATGACAGATGATTGAGGGTGGCAGATGATAAAGCTTTGTCTGTTAGATACATGTAGATAGGTAGACAGATGGAGAGAAAGGCAGACACGGGTAAATCCAACCCGTGGATCATTTAAAAATGATGCATAGATCAATAAAGTGTACCATATATACTCGATTATAAGTCAACTCGACTATAAGTCGACCTCCCCTTTTTTGGGCTGCAAAAAGTGAATTTCTCTTTGACCCTCCTATAAGTCGAGGTGTATTTTGCAAATCAGATCCGTCCGAAGGGGTGACTTCTTAGTGAGTCAGAAATGCACTTTGGAAATATAAACAAGCCAAACTGGATAGATAGATAGATAGTTAAGAACAATAAAGACAAAACCAGTGTAAAATACAATTATATTATTGAGTGAAATATGTCACAAATAAATTGATAACTACAATTTTTCCATCTTGGTGTAATAAAGTCTATTGAAATCCATAATGCTTTACATTTTAAATCCATTTATATGATAAATCCACGAATTCAATTATAGGTCACATACCAGTATAAAAATAGATCAGAATGATCCGATTCACAATATCCCGTAATATGTTAATTCCACACATTGTACAAATAAACAGCGAAAGTTAAGTCCACTTTTTTGTGATTCACGGTATCCTATAAATGTCACTATCTAATGTCATATGGTACAAAGTCCAAGAATTAATCCTCATTGTCTGATAAAGTTCTGAAATCCTACAGCGTCATTGTAAATTGTTGTTGTCTAGTCATCGTAAATCTCATCCGACTCCAATTCCTTGGCTTTCCTGTCATATGCGGGTGCTTATGGAGAGTCAGAAATCTATTAAAGGATGCAACTGAACACGTCAATTTTGCAGCAAGATCACAGGGAGTTCAAATAACCACTCTCTGTTACTTGGCACTGAACAAGTATTAAACTCGCGGCTTGATCAAAGGGTTATCACATGGGAAAACAAATAGTGTGGTGCCTTTACAAGCTAAGTGATTAAGGTCAAAGTATATGCACAGGAAGTGGTAGAACTCTTCTTAGCACAGAACAAGTAGTAGATTCGCTGCTCAATCAAAAGGATTGTCAACTTGAAGTGTTACAGGAAGTGGTAGAACTCTACTTGGCACTGAACAAGTATTAGGCTCTATCAAAAGGATTGTCAACTTGAAAACAAAGTGGGTGCCTTTACAAGCCAAAGGCTTATCGGCCCATGTGCACTGGCAGATAACTTGGGAAATATCACTTGGGAATTAAATCTGACTGAAAAAACAAATTAAATCAAAACTTTTATTGCATCAAGCACAGTCTTTATACAGCAAAACATAAATATTAATACAAATACAGGTTGTTTGGACTGGAACGAAAATGGAAGCAATATACTTACTAGTAAACACCCACAGTAAACATTGATGGACACTTCATTTTGCAGTAGGTAGTATTTAATTTTCTGGTAATATTTTCAAATTATTAAAATCCAAATAACTGTAGATACATTTATTGTGTAGTTAATACCGTCATGAAATGAATAAACACAGTGCTTACCATATATGCATTACTGCATAGGAATAGTGGCATGAAAACGTAAAAATATATGAATTGACAGTATTGTTTTTGTACTGCAAACCTCTAGAGTTTCCATCATTACCCCAAGATTTATATTTTTTTAATGTTGCGCTTATAAGACGACCCCAACTCTGCATGAATCGAATTTTAAGTAAAAAAATGTTGACTTATAAGCGAGCATGTACAGTATTTTAAATTAAACTTTTCATGTATTTATAGAAAATTCCCAGACCTCAGTAAGTCTCTATATCACATGAATTCCACAGTTCCTTATAGTATCAGGGAAAACCAAAAGTTAACCGCAGGTCACCATGTTGCACTGTACACTCTACTGCCAATATAACTAAGTTACTATCCCACAAAAAAATTCATAACTGGTGATTGTTTACTCTTTTGGAATGTCAGGGTGTTCAGTCTTTTCTCCAGTTTCATGCACATCGTCAAGCCATACTCCTCAGATTCCAAGAATGGCGTGGCAGTCTCGAGCACTGTATTTGCTTCCACTCCTGAGCAGGATGGTTGACACGTTTCCTCATTTCTGTATCATTTTCAGTGTCCACAATATAATTCCCTCGTACAGTTATTAAGATGTCAGAATCCATCATTTTTTTGAAAATATTGTAGTCGGTGTCCACTGAAAGATATTCATCCACATAAAGCTGAGCATCATTTTCAGACTGCTAGTGACTTCACTACTGAGGTTGGCGGGTTTGGCATTCTGATTGGTTGATTCTCCTGTTTCATCTGATTGGGGTTCCTTTGGGATAGCTCCTGTGTAGCCAGTATCATCGTACACACTGACTGTTATTGTGAATAGTCTTAAGGGAGGTCAGTGGAGACAGTCTCCGGTGGTAAACAAAGTTTCATCACTACTGGTTTCTCTAGGTCAGTTTAAACCAAGTTGAGACAATACTAGTCCCCTTTACTCGAAGTGGTTGATAATTGAATTCACAAATTGAATTGTTCCCCTGACACACGTGGCAGATGTTGAAGGTCTATAATCATTGCCACCACAGTGGCCATCTTGAAATCTTGTTATCAATACTCTTGAATAAATGGCAGGGCTGAGCAAATCCCATAGCCCGATGTCCCAGACTAGTCATTTTTGAAGTCGGGCAAGTAAAATTTTCCAAGTCGCTAGTCCGGGACAAGTGCTTTTTAAAAAAGTCGGGCTAGTCCTTATTTTCATGCTTTAATCACTATATCTACCTTTATTTGGCCAATCATGCCCTCCGGCAACTGAATACTTGATTCTACCCCTCTTCGTGTTTACATTTACATCCTGTTACCGCTTGACTGCATATTGGGCTAAGCGACCAAATTATCAGCAAATCAAAACACGTCAAACAAAAGAAAGCCAGTATGATCAATTAGTAGTGTTTTAAGCGGAATTTGTTGCATTGAGTTTACTCAAGACAGATTATCAAGAGCGGCTCACTATGATTTTAATCCAGCAAGTCAGTGTCAATAAATTATTGACAGGTACTTTACCGATATCAGTGTTGGTTTCTTTTATGAACTGATTAAATGACAGTAATGATTCTTTAATTTTTAATTGATTATACAGATGATTAACTTCCACATACAATATTGCGTTTGAAGCGAAACAATTGCACTAATTAATGAGCTGTCTCTGTTCGTATTTAAAAGAGAAAATGTATGTTATGATCACTTTAGAAGTAGTTGTCAAGCAAGTTGATAGTTACTCTGTGGATAAAATGAGTTTGCTAAATTATTTTCGCAAGGAAGGTAATAATGGCGATTCGGAGAAGGAAAATTTGTTTAAAAGTGGAGGGATAAAACGTAAGACTGATACTGAGTGTGCGGTAGCTATTCTCCAAAGAGACATAAGCAACAATCTGTGATGGCAAAAAGTGTCAAATATGACACTACTAAGAGACAGAAATTTTCAGCCGCATCGGGTTGATTGTTATCCCTGGCTTGATTGTATTGACTCGGAAGGAAGCAGTCACCGGATCCACCTGTTGAAATTCTTGGAACACTCTTAGTGAATACTCCACCTAGTCTCAGTCAATTATGCAAACTATTAGAAATCATGTTTGTTATAAGCCCATCCACTGCTGAGTGTGAACGAGGATTTAGTTCAATGAACTTAATCAAGACTTCTTTAAGGAATTCCTTAAACCAAAAGAGTTTACAAATGCTAATGAACATTTCTGCAAATGGACCAGAGCTTGAGGACTTCAATCCAGACACAGCTATCAGCTGCTGGCTTAGTGTTGGTGCAGGTGGCAGACATATACATTGACATTTTTTTCAAATCCATCAGCTAAAACATATATACATGAACCTGAAGAAGCCAAATGTATAACAACCAATGTTTTTGAAAAATTAAATTCTTTTAAGAAATAATTATGTTGTATATTATTTTGTGTGTTTTTTCTATGGATTAAGTACATACATCTCATCAAATCTCAGCAAGTGATTACCATTTTGGGACCAGTGAAAAGTAAGTGGGACTAGTGAAGAGTAAGGTGGGACTAGTGATTTTTCTTAAACCACTTGTCCTGGACTAGTGGTTAAAAAAAAAATTTGCTCAGCCCTGAATGGTCATATCAGCATTGTGTTTTCACTGAAAGACTTCTGCGTGTCTAGTTGGTCATAAATGAAAATGATGCAGATCAGACTTCCAATATGGCTATCACAATGGCCATCTTGAAAATCTTGTTATGGCTACTTCTCTTAGATGGCTAGTCATAATGATATTGTGCTTTTACTGAAAGATTTCTCATGTGCACTTTAGTCCTGAATGGAAATGGTGCCAATCTGATATCCAGAAAGTCCACTAGGGCAGCCATCTTAAAAATCTTTTTATTGTTACTTATCAAAAATGGAAAGTCATATCAGCATGGGGTTTCCACTAGAAGACTTCTTATGATGTCTTATTGGTCCTAAATGATGTCTTGTTGGTCCTAAATGAAAATGGTGCCAATCTGACATCAACAGCAGCTAATTTGAAATTCATGGTAATGCTGAAGAATATTAGAGATAGTTTCAACACTTGGCAGTTACAATTAAGAAATGGTCTTGTTTTGAATTCCTGGAAAGTCTTTTTGGACAGGTGGGCATCAGTTCCTTCAAGGGACTCTTTTTTTTCCTGTCGCAAGACTTGCATCCATTACTGTACTAATAATGACTGCATTATTGTTCTATAGACTTTTTGAAAATACATGTATCAATAAATGTTAAGTCTGCAAATTGTAGTTACTATGAATTGTCTTGATATTGAGATAATGCACAAATTAGTGGCAGTGAGTACAAATGAGATAAAAATCAGATCTCCACAGTTTTGCATGGAAATTTGACACACACTGATAAATTTAATGTTTTGGTGACCTTTGGAATTACCTATCAGCTCATATTTAGTAGCCTATTAGATCAAATGTTGCATTTTCTGTTAGGGAGAGTTATTGTTAGTAATGATATGTTCCAAATGACTTGTGTCACTTTCAGAAATTTGAAAGCTGTAATTTGATTGGTGAACCACAAGGTCATAGAACATGACCTCTTAGGCACACAAAAAAAGTATGCGTGTTTCCGGTCAGCCAACCGTCCCTGTTTCTCATTGCCGACCCTAGCACTTTTTTCCCTCGTGGTAAAAAAAAAATCACATTGCCGAAATTGATTTGTGCATCTAATTGAGCCGGTTTTGCCCAGTACTTTGAAGCGCTTGAAATATTATTTAATTTATATATAATGGTTTGTTTTGTTTTTTTTAAAAAAAACTACCTGTCTACTACCCAAAATTTTAAACCACTGCAATTAGGAAACACACATATTTTTTTTTTTTTTACCTTATCCATGTCCATCAGTTCTCCGTGTGGGACTGTGGAGATCTGATTTTAATCAGATTGCAGTGAGTACATACTGTACTGTTACAATTACCGGTACATATAATTATTATCTGCAGCCATGCTGGTCTATTGTGAACATGGATTCTTCTGCTTCTTATTCTTCTTCCAGAGCTCTAAATATGCAGCATATTTGTGTATTTTAGGCAAAGAATTGGGCAAAAAAGTACATAAAGAATTATTAATGCATTCAGATTAGCAAAATGATTCAATTTGAAGGATTTAGTCCAAAGTAGTTAGTGTATTGCTCCTGCCATAAGCACAGGTCATGTTTTATGATGCTGCATTCTGTCAAATAAACTATTAGAGCTGAAATGAATATGAACTTTTCCTATTCAGATATTTGTTGATTTTATTCAGATAGGATTCAAAATTCATAGATGGTAATAAAGCTATTAAAAATTCGTTCTTTTATTTGTCTACTTTGGTATTTATTGACACCCCCACCCCCTGCCAAGGCCAAGCCACATTGAAACACAGTGAACTCAGTCATATAAATCTATTAGGTGACGTTTAAGGCGTCTTTAGTACATTTTTTGAGATTTAAGACTAAAAATCAGATCAGTGTAGATTATTTCCTTGTTTATCTTCAAACTCAGTACAACCAGAAATGGTCCTTAAATGCTGAACATAGACTGTAGGAAAAGAAGAACGGAAACTTGATTACCTGTTCAGATGTCGGTAAATTTGGGATACTATCTCAGCAATTTTTCTGGGAAGCAATGCATGTAGCTTACCTGGCCATAAGGACAAGTGAGCTTATGGTATGGCCTAATGTCTATCATGCGTTGTGCATCCATCCGTAAATAAATGCTCGTTACCACTCTGGAGTCCATATTTCTGATCCGGTTTCAATAAAACTTAGAATAGGGGTTTTTGTCATCAAAATCTCTAATGAGTTTGATAAAGAGTGAGATCCATGCATACTAATGAGGTGATCATGCATCTGATTGGCTACTCTTGAAGCTGCATTTCATATCCAATTTTCATAAAACTTGGAATATATGCTTAAATCAGTAATATCTTGGAAGAGTTCAAAAATGAGCGAGATCTATGCATAGGGGATCTTGCATCAGATTGGCAGAGTTCGTTACTGCTCTGGAAGCCAGATTTCTGATCTGATTTTGAACAAATTTGAATATGGGCTTTTATCATCAAGATCTTCGATGGTTCGATAAAGAGAGAGATCCTCACATATTAATGAGGTAATCCTGCATCTGATTGGCTGACCTTGCTACTACAGTGTAGGCCAAAATATCAGTTTGCATATTTAAGCAAGGGAAGTAACATATGATCAGGTTTATTGAGAATCACAGGTTTTGGTCGTGAAGAGAGTGAAAACATTTTTAAACTTTAAAAAAGTAATTTTAGAAATAAGAATTCATTAATTTCAATAGAACACATTATATAAACTAGGAAAAGAATACACTCTGGGAATAAATTGAATAATTTGTAATTTAAGGCTAAAGAATATATATAAAATAAAAATATATCATAAAAATAAAAAAATAAAAACTCGTAAGTATATAAAATATTGTGTATATAATGTTGGGAATGAATTTGCTGTGTTGTGCTGAATAGCAAGGAACAGTATAGGTAATGTTGATGCATTTCTGATGCACACCATAAACCTCATTTCTCAACAACAACATTACAATGGTAATACTGTATTTAAATGCCTGAAATATTTATCATTTTTATGTTAGAAGATATATTCATTATTTTTTTTGTAATTTCATGTATTAAATATTATTAGTCACACATTATTTCAGATTTATATTTGGTAATTTGGGCCTTTAATAAAACTAAAAAAACAATAAATCAATTTGCTATTCTCCTGAATCACTTCCAAATTTCATTATTCTCATTAACCTAAATGTTCAGACCCTCCAAATTTCCAAACACCTACAACACCCTAAAAATTGTCTGAACACAAAACAGAATTTACCAAAAAAAATGATGAACAAATTCCAGATTTTTTGAATGTTATGGCCAGACCACATTTCATTTCATTCATAGTAACAGTATCTGACATCATGTTCACTGACATGTTTACTATTTGCCCAGTATAATTTAGTGCCCCCTGGACATATACTAATACTAGAAATCATGATTCAGTAATTGCTGCCTTTGCGTACTGTTTGCTAATCACGTTTGGTTCAAATTTACAGCAAGTTATATCAGACAAACATAAATTATTTCAGTAATTATATGGAGAGTGTATATCTATTGGAAAATATTGTGTTGTTGAGTAATACATGTACTGACAAGATCTTTTTTTTTCTTCTATAAAGGAATAAAATTAGGTCATGCAATCAATGTTCACTTTCAGGAAATGGAGGGGGAACAATTGTTATTCCTTGCCAACTGGAAACACTAATATTTTTTAGGCCTAATAGACAATTTGGCAACTAAGTGCTCAAAACATTTCTTTCCACTGCACAGTTTCACCACATGTATGAATTTGCTTTTACAACCTTACAGTTGTCAGATGCCAGGTTGGCAATATCAGGTCCACATGGGCCTCTTGCTTACATTTAAAATTGCATGGCCATTTGGGAAATTAATTTAGTTTGTAAAAATACATTGATTTTAGGACTCCGGAATTTGTAATATATCCAACGGGGCTGATATTTTGACCAACTACAAAATGACCAAATCGGACATTGGGAGTTTCTACTAAGCCGTAAGAAACTGATATTCAAACTTGATAAATAATTAAATTATCTGTGACCCATACACAGGTATTTACCTCATCTTATACATAAGACCTACAGTGTAATAAAATGGCCCAGGGGCTTCTGTATACAATATAGTTTAACCTCTACCAGGTCCAGTTACAATAGACCATTCAGTTTTGTTGGTAAAGAGGAATTCCCAACAAACAGTTACTGTATATACTCATGTATAATCCTATACCAACTGCAAATTGCATAGACCCAGATCTGCCGTCCATAATGCGCTGGTAGATCTGGGTCTATGCAGTTTGTAAGGACTAATCAGTAGAACAAACAACATAGACCCTGATCTGCTGGCGCATTATGCAACAGCAGATCAGGGTCTATGTTGTTTGCATTTGGACCTGGATTATATGCGAGTATATATGATAAATCATTTTCAAAAGTCATAGAAAAGAAAAAATGAAATAATCCCTCACAAATTAAAATATATACTGATAACTATTGTTTTGTACTAATGCACAGTTAAACAGAGAGTAAGCAAGCTTTGTTGTAACAGCAAACTCCTCAGCCCATACAACTTGAATGGCTCTGTCCTGGACTTGTATCAACAGGACCATATACATCTTAATGATATGAGGCTGACATCTGTATTACTGAATTTTAACAAATAAATAAAGGACAGTGTCAGATTTTAAACATGTTGGTAATTCCATAGCTGTGTTAATTACTTCAAAACTTAAATAAACATCCAAATGTGGAAATAAATTGGAGTTAACTTTCCAAGTAAGATGATCAAGTGTGTGTATGTGTTAATGGTATGTGGGATTGACTACAACTGCTCCAAACAGAACATATGTCCAACAGCAGTTCAAAAATTTTACTGAGCTCATGTTAATTAATATGTAAAGGTTTTGTTTGACTTTAATATTACCCCTATTCCATATGATGTTTTTCATGAATCGACTTGCTGTATTACATCTTTCATTTTCATGAGTGCCTGAATGACAATGAATAGCAAGCAAAAGTGATGTTATGAAGAGTGTGACTATTCCGAATTTGGACCTTATGATTACTTTGCGAGTCAGAGTTTGAATTTTAGGTGATACAGCCGGTTTGAAGTTGTTCTCTTGTAAACTAATTCAACATTTAATCCCTGTTTCTCATTGCCGACCCAAGCACTTTTTCCCCATGGTTTTTAAAAAAAAAAAAAAAAACAACATTGCTGAAATTGATTTGTGCATCTAATTGAGCCAGTTTTGCCCAGAACTTTGAAGCGCTTGAAATATTCGATTTATATATAATGTTAAAAATAAAAATTATCAAAAAAACCTACCTGCCTACCCTAATTTTAAAACCAGTGCAATAGGAAACACACATATTTTCTCTTTTTTTTGGCCTCAAATGAGCTACGTAAATATTTGAATACCCCATTTTTCTGTTTGAACATTCGCAGTAAAGTATTCTGTTTCAAATATTTGGTCATTAGTTTCAGCTCTATAAAACATTTGCTGTTGGGACGGGTTCCGGATGTTCTGTGCATGTTTGAAATGATAGCACTTAATTACTGTGAAAACACTCAAATAAAGTAAAATGATTGAATGCACCCTGAATCAGTCTTATTCACTAAGCCTTTTTGATGCATTTTAAAAGGCATTATTAATATCTTGACTCCTTTGTGCAGTGTTCACGACATTCCACATCGAATGTCAAATGCAATTAGTTTCAAGATGGTGAGTAAAATATCAAGTTTATTTAAGTCTTGTCTAGATCTCTGTTCTTCTTTCCATCTTGTTGTGTATCTTGAAACATACATTTTAAAAAAATGGCATGGGAAAAAAAACACATAGTCTGGTTTCAAATTTTTCTCTGGACAGCACTCACATTTGCCAGAATACAAAATTTTCTACTCTTAATAGGGCTGCAGGGGTTGCACAGAGAGAGCTTTTCATACTTGTTTCTACAGTAGAAGCAAGCAAGAAAATTTGATTATTTTGTTGGTGTTACTGTTTGTAGTAACACAAGAAATAGAAGTTTGCATTAACATTTCTCAAGTTAAGCCCAAAGATTTGCTATCACATGCATGAAGTTTGCATTAAAATTTCTAAAGTTAGGCCTGAAGATTTGCTATCGCGTGCGAGATTTCTTGTTTTGCAGAAATGTTGCAAGATATTGATCACAAAATGTGTATTTATTTGCATCATAATTCTGCTTCATAGATGTTATAACACTTTGTCACTGTTACATAATACCTTTCAAAATCACATGGCAACATGCTCATTTAGAAATACTAAATATATCAGATACTAGTAAGTAGAATCAGATAATTGTGCTTATACTGGACATCAGAATTTATCAAACTCGATCATTTCCTCAATTTTGACAATAAGGATGTTTTTCAGCATTTAAAATATACCACTGCTAGCATTTTAAATATACCACTGCTAGCATTTTAAATATATCAATGCTAGCATTTTAAAATATACCACTGCTAGCATTTAAAATATACCACTGCTAGCATTTTATAATATACCACTGCTAGCATTTTAAATATACCACTGCTAGCATTTTAAAAATACCACTGCTACATGTAGCATTTTAAATATACCACTGCTAGCATTTTAAATATACCACTGCTACAAGTAGCATTTTAAATATACCACTGCTAGCATTTTAAATATACCACTGCTACATGTAGCATTTTAAATATACCACTGCTAGCATTTTAAATATACCACTGCTACATGTAGCATTTTAAATATACCACTGCTAGCATTTTAAATATACCACTGCTACATGTAGCATTTTAAATATACCACTGCTAGCATTTTAAATATACCACTGCTACATGTAGCATTTTAAATATACCACTGCTAGCATTTTAAATATACCACTGCTAGCATCTCAAACTATAATGAATTAAACAGATTAAAGATCACTTGGTTTATTTATTTAAAATGTACATTTCATTAATGTTTACATCAAAAGACAAATGCAAAGCAATGATGTTTACATTGTGTAAATGAGGCATTCTCAAAACTCCTTACACTCAATATATAATACAATATACTACTCACTGTAAGTAGTTGTAGCAGATTTATTTGACTCATTTATTAAATTGTATATCTAAGGAACATTATGATCCAGATTCTTTCTATTCCCACCAGTAGTAGACACACCAGGCAAAGTGTGCTGTATTAGGTCTACACCAGCAGAGACTATCCACTCCCTGGGATCATGTACACAAGAGAAATGATCTCTCAGCGGATTGTTTAACTGATGTTCCAGTGGTCTGGTGACTAATCCAGTCACCACACTAGGTGTGAATGTTTATACTAGTCCACATGTTTGACTTGGTCAAGTGATCAGACAGGAGCATAGTGGGTCACTCTTGTACTGTTCACTACATGTATATCATAGTTTCAGATTCCCATTACTCTAACATTTTCCATCCAATTTTTATGAAATTTTCACCACATACACTGATCCCTCTCTGTAACTCTTTCAAGGGAGCCATTGAAGTTACCATGTTAGGCCTAAAACAAATAATATGTGCGTTTCTGGTTTCATGCTAACAAAAATATTGGGTTAGTCTGTTGGTCAAATTTAGTGTTTTTTTTCCCTTATGTTTTTTCAACAAGGATTTGGACCATAACAGAAGGGATTGGTGAAGTGGAGGGTAGAGTGGTTTTGTGTATTTTTTATAAAGCCCTCCTTCCTTCTGCTCCACCACAATTCCTTGCCGTTATGGCTCAAATAACACAAGGAGCTTCTCTAACCTTACTTCACCACCAACCCCTCCCGTTATGGCAAAAATCAATTTCATTTTTTACCCTCCATTTACTGGAAGTGAAGCACTGTTGCATGTTCTGATTTTATTATTTTGAAAAAGTACCTCGTCAGTATTACTCGGTGACATGATGTTATACAATGGTTAGATAAACACTCTCAATATAAATACTTAAATAATTTGCATGTCTGATATAACTTGCTGTAAGTTTGAAGCTGACCATGATTTGCGAGCAGCATGCAAAGGTAGCCATAATGGAATCATGCTTTCTAGTCTATGTCATTTAGGCACTTTAAAATATTGGGAAAAATAGCAAGCATCTTAATAAGTGTGATGTTTAATAATGTTACTTATGAATGAATTAAAACGTGACTGGTCACAACACTTATAAAATCTGGAATTGGTTAGTTTATTTTTTTTTTTTTTTTTTTTTATTGTCAGAAAACATTTTGGGTCGGCAGGCAAAAATGGGGTAAGTCGGGAAACCAGAAACAAAGTTAACTTTTTTTTACACCTTATACATGAGGTTGTCTTATACTGGGGTACATTGTATTATTATTATTATTATTATTATTATTATTAGTGAGGGACCACTGTGCTTAAAAGTCCTCAGGCAATGCCATTAATTTTTCAGGGAGAAAAATGACCAATTTTAAAGATAGTTCTGGTATTTGTACTAATTACTAGTTGGAGCATTCTGACTATTGTTCAAGAGGTCAATTTGTGCAGCAAGCCTGAGTGTGCACATGATTTTAGCATCTTGTAGATGAGAAATCTCATGAATACAGGTCAGTCTATTTTAAAAACAATACTTTCTTAAAATTTAGCTATATTTCATAAATTCTCAATCCTGAAGAGTCTTATGGTGCTGACATTTGTTCACAACCCATATTGCACTGTGTACACAATCCCATCGAGTGCTGTAATCAGCCAAACATCAATGTTATTGGTCCAGTGCCTGCTTCTGGTTTATTGATCTGCCAGCTTCTCTTTTTGAAATATTCTCTGTAACCAGGCAATTTCCTTCTGCGACAGGCGGTGGCCGATCAATACTGGGACATACTACCAGAGTCTGGAATTATTGCAGGCCAGTAATTCCCATTCAGCTGATTCTGTCAGGCAAAGTCTAATTATGTTTTCAGTCTGTCCCCAAATTATAATTACATATCAGAATTATATTCCGTCAGTGGAATTCTGGTTTTGTCCCTGAAATTGTATAGTGTCAGAGTTTCACATAAAAAGAACCTGCTATACATTGGTACCGGTTCAGGGCTGAAAAGAACTGAAAATCTTCCAGTTGTCAGATTTTCATGAAATGGGACAGAAAACTCTTTATTTACTTTTGTATATTATATAACCCTGTTTCCCCCACCCCCCACCCCCAATAAATAAAATAATAATAACTTGTGGCAAGTTGCACAATAGTTCCCTGACCCAAAAAAACTTTTAAACTTTGTCCTTGGCAACAGATCTTGAGTGTTTATACAACCAAATATATGACTTACAGAATCAATACATCTTGGTATTTTGAAAACAGAACTTTTTGATGAAACAATAAAATACAAAATGACCATAACTTGTATTCTGAAATTTATTAATTTGTTTGATGTATGATTAAAACTTTGTTGTTAGAAGATAATATCAGGATCCATAATGCAAAACAAAAATAGAAAAGATTTTAAAAATTTTCTTTTTTTCAGCTGTTTATCATTAGTGACTTGACCTCTCTATAGAGAGTTCAAAAATTTTTGAATTTTAGCCAGAACAACTTAATAAACACACTTTAAAAAATATATGTACATGTAAGTAATTACAAATTGAGACCAGTCTGCACTTTGGTAAGCATTTATTAGTATTGAAGATTAAGAGCGAGTCATTTGTATGAGGTTGATCAAAACAAATGGAAAACAAACTTCTGGTACAAAGTATGGACTTTCAATAACAAAATCTGCAAGATTCTTGTTGACAGAACATCCTTTTTATGAAAAAGAAACTCTGGTCAATTCTGAATCAGCAATCACAGAGAGCGAGTGAATGGAAACTTCACTTGATAACTGGAAATTTTCACTAGCCAGTTCTAGTTGGGCAAGTGAATTTTCAACCTGTGTGTGTGTGTATCACTGCCATAGGTAATTTAAAAAATGAAATTTATTATGTTCTAAAATGTAATTTAATATCATTCACTACAGTAGGTCTAAAAGTTTGTGATTTTTATTTTTACCAGTAATTAAAGTTCAAAATTTTTATAATTTTTTATTACATTTAAAGTAATTGATCCCAGGTCTGATGTTGGAGTTATAGCTTATCATGCCTCACTGGTGGGTCACTGTAACAATGGTGTAGATAGATACATATAAATTGATTATCATAGTTTTTAAAAAAAATAAAAATAAAAAAGTCATTCATATCGTCATTGACCCAAATATCGGAAAATAAAAACTAATTACTTTTCTTTCTGTCCAGATAATTCATGTACTAATGAAAATGAAAAATTTTCTTGAATATTGTCTGGAAAATTAATATCTTTATTGTCATGATTGTGTATTGATGCATCCAGGAAGTAAAGCCTCTGTAGAGAAAATATTGCACCAAATGCAATCTAAATTGAGTGTGATGCAGTTATGAAAGCTAACGGTTTTTTCCCGGTGACATTTTACCAACAAATTTACATCATTGTGGCTGTGATGTTATCCATCAAGAGGGAGGTACATCACTGTGAGGAGTCTCTAGGAATATATGTACATGACTGCTTCGTCTGCCTTTATACACTCTCCAGCGGTAAATATAAGAGAAACCTGCAATCACATGTTGGCTTGATGTAACGCTGATTTTACAGTTATCTAAGTGATTTTTTAATTAATTCTGTCAACCGTCTCAAAATGAAAGGTTGTTTTTCTTTTATCTTTATGCTTAACAGGCTTATGGATTGCTTTGTTTAGTGCACTGATTGAACACGAGTTGTGAAGCATATCAACTGTTTTTATTGGTGCCTATTGACAACACCTTCAGTTAATCCACATTATAATAAAGGTAATCAAAGTGGTTTCATGGCCAGACGGTTGACTCAATCACCAATTTTTGTGTGCAGGTAAAACATTCGTTGGATTCAATTCCAACTAGAATTTTTTTTTTTTTTTTTTTTCGTTGGCTTTGAAAAAACTAGCATAGTGCCTGGAAATTTAATATACTATTTAAAATTATTAAAAATGTTGAAAATATCTCATTCAGATAATTGGAGGGTCCAACTGATTGCGATAATTACAGTATATGTTTGTGTGAGCATAAAGCAGTCTGCAATTTTCATCCAGTGCAAGGATCATTATAGAAAAGCCCTGCCATATATAATCGCGAATAAGCCAGGTCCAAATGCAAACAACATAGACCCTGATCTGCCGGCACATAATGCGCTGGCAGATCAGGGTCTATGTTGTTTGTTCTACTGATTAGTTCTTACAAACTGCATAGACCCAGATCTGCCGACGCATTATGCGATGGCAGATCTGGGTCTATGCAGTTTGCAGTTGGTATTGGCTTATATGCGAGTATATACGGTAATCAGAAATTTTTTTGATACATACAATCCACAGTAGCTAATAAAGTCACATACAGTAGATATAGTATTTTTTTTAATACATGTATGTATGATGTGTTATTTTAAAATAATACATGTACAATCAAGTCTTTGTTAATCCCAAATGGTAATGCCTATCATTCACATAAATACTGTCAGATAAGCCTAGCTTTTGGAATATCAAATTCAGTTTACCATATAATACCCTCACTGTCCACTTAAAATATATTATTAAGGTAAATTTCAGGAGTTCTCTGGTTTTGAGGTTCATACTCTATCCCAGTGTGTTCGCATCAAATAAAACACATGAAAGATCCATTTCTTTTACTGTTTAACCCATAATGTTAAGTGGTAACGAGATTTTTGTATATGCTTATTAAGGCATGTGCAAGTGTTGTTGAATACATTAAATGGTCCGCTAATAAAACTTTCCTTCTTGTCTTATCATATTAGAGCAGACGTTGGATTATTAAAGATCAGATTATGGAGATTAGACTGTATATCTGTGTAACTTATATCTCAGATTTATTGACGAAGTCTGCCCTGGTCCAGATTTCACCAAAATGTCTTAAAGTTTAAAGTCAGATTCATAGCTTTATGAAAATTTGATTGGTCAAACTAGAGGCAGGCTTGGAATTCGTCTAAATGGTTTACTGGATTCAGAACACTCGAGTTTCAATCTGAGACTGTTGGTGCGATGGGGGGGGGGGGCAGGGCACCATGTCTTCGGTATTCTCAGAGGGATGGTGTGGAGATTGGTCAGTTATGAAATTACATATACATATAATACCATTGAACTAATTCATTATATTAGGTTTATTTAGCTGTATGAGACTTCATTAAAATAAAATAAAAACTGAAGTGGAAAAAAACTTTGATTTCTAGTTTTATTTTAAATAATCATTCCTGACCACAAATTTCTGGAGACAAACAGAAGTGCATTCATTGTGCATATCAGCTCTTAGACTAAACCATTGCTGTTTAGTACAGAAATAATTAAATTGATGAACCAAGCCAAATTTATTTCAGAGCTTAGTGTTGAGTAGATTGGTTGCCATGACAATGTCAGACTATTTCCTCCTCCAAGTACATGTGATGTATTACAGTGGTAGGTTATATGGAATTGAATTTCCAAGGGCCGTTTTGGGGAGGATTATCAAGTTAACTGACAAGCCTAGTTTATTGGATGATTATTCTGCTGTTTATTCTGCAAAGTAAAAGGGAAAACAAAATTCAGTCTGTCTTATCAATTGCTCCCATTTATATACAGTTTGGGAGAAAGATTGAAATAAAAAATAATTTCTATAATTAAAAGGTTCCTTCCCTCTCATGAAGGGATTTTCAAGAGTGATTGGAATCAGGCCAGGGGAATTGGGTTTTTTTTGGATTGTTTTTGTTTTAAAGTACAGTAGATTGTTAATACATGTATTGGGAATTTGCCATGATATTTAAATACTGAATTTTGGATCCAATTATATTGGATATGGGCCTGTTTCAGGACCCTTTTACAAAGTCCTTGCAAGATAAACCATGTTTAGACCCATATTTCCTTGAAAAGCTAGCCTTGTTCTAAAACTGAAGTCAGTTTTGCTTGATTTGATGTGTTTTTTGGGAGCTTTTGGGTGATATTTATATACAGTGATCCATACAGTGGAATATATACTTGTCAAATAGAGAAAAAATTTAATACACAGAGTACAGACTGTGTATGTCACATGTACATGGTGGGTGAGCACTCCACTTATTGTTTGCTGGTATTCATATGCACAAGAAACTTGAATGAAATTTGGGGTCAATTCTAATATTGACTTACTCTAGCATGGCACAGAGAATGCATGTTAAATCATCTCAAAATTAGACTAAGTTTTTTTAAATACAAAGATTAGGCTAGTTTAATTACATTTTATTAACCCAGGATTTTTTTGGTCTCCATGCCAACCACATAAATACATGTATTTCATGAAAATTGCATGAAAAATATCAAAGTTACCAATATTTGTTATATATCATGCAATGCTATATCATACAATGCTATATCATACAATGCTATATCATACAATGCTATATCATACAATGCTATATCATACAATGCTATATCATACAATGCTTACCTTTACAATGGCCATTAAATCATGCCATACAAATTTTTGATGCCATTGTTGTGTAATACTTAATTATGTTGCATAGCAACATCTTAAAATTAGACAAAGTCTTTACATTATGTGATAAATAGAATCTCAGACTTTTGTTCATTTTGATGTGAAATTTATTGAACTTTGTTAATAATATATGCCAATCACTGCAAACAGCTCTGGAATATAATATTTATTCAACTTGTTACATAAATTTCATATCAAATGAACACACATATAATGTAAGATCTTTTATTTACTGTATCATGACAACCATCAGGGAATCAGAGCATCAGAATGCTGAGATTTTATTAAGAATGATCTATAGTCTTAGCTTTCATTGTATCTATGACAACATAAAATTCACCCCAAGCCAGTGATAATACTGGTCAAAGGCCTAGCCAGTGATAATACTGGTCAAACGCCTAGCTAGTGATAATACCAGTCAAATGTCCATTGGAATCTGCAGTGTTAATATTTGACAAGTAGGTGGAGATGGTTCATCAATTCACTTCATGCAGAATAAATCATTGAAATTTCACACACACACACACATATATATATATATATATATATATATATATATATATATATATATATATATATATATTAGCATATTTATAACAATGATAAGATACTTCTGAAATTATAATGATTCTGGCATCACTTTATTTAATGTTATTTTAAAGTTTAACATTTTAAATTTGGAGTACAAGTTCAGCTTTGGTGCCCAGAAAAATATGTGACTCTTAAATGTACGAGGCCTAGTCATTAATGTATGCAACCATTGAAATATTATACCATTTGTACTCGCTTATAAGTCGAGTCCAACTGCAATCTGTACAGACCCAGATCTGCCATCACATAATGCACCAGCAGATCAGGGTGTATGCAGTTTGTTCGGAGCAAGCAGTAGAACAAACAAAGAAAGACTCTGATCTACTGGTGCATTATGTGATGGCAGATCAGGGTCAATGCTGTTTGCAGTTGGACTCGACTTATAAGCAAGTATATACAGTAGAAGTTTCCCGCTGCTTATTACTATCGTACACTTCACTCCTAATGAAGATTATTGCAGTGCTAACACTGTCTATTATTGATCAGTGTCCCCTTGGGGAATTAATTATGGACTAGAGGCTTCATGTGGGGTTTTGGGCAGGAGCAATTCCAGCTTATGGATTGATGATGCCTATCCATGGGTCCATCCATCCATCCGGTGTCAAGACTTGGTTGGGGTTTGCATTTAGGTCATTTTCTCAGACAGTATTGCTCATAGAGTCACATGACTTGGTATTTAATTGTTTAATGAGGAGTACTTCAGTCATTAGTGAAAAATAGGTCACCTTCACACCTGGCTTATATCAAACTGTCTGCCAAGATAATTTTTGAGCAGGTTTGCAGACTGCATTGCTCAGGCTAGAAGGCAGTTGACCTCCAAGGTTTACAATGCCAAGTGGAGAATATTCTGTAACTGGTGCAGTTCCAATCTGCACCTCTTTGACCGCAGTTGAAGATTTTCTTCTCTTTCATTTTGAAGAAAGAGATTTCTCAGTTTCCACCATTAAGGACTATAGAGCAGACCTCTCTAATACCCTTAAGTTCTCGATGGGTTCCATCATAGGCTTAGACCCTCATCGCTTGTAACTTGTTAGGTACTTTGAGTTCCAGAGACCAGTCTCTTGCTCATCATTGCCTAGGTGGAACCTCTCAAGGGTTCATTGGTTGTTATCAAAACCTCCTTATGAACCTCTGAGCGAGACTTTTTTTGAGAATCTTACCTTAAAGATGGTCTTCGTTCTTTAGCATCAGCTTGGAGAAGGAGTGAAATCTATGCATTATCGGTGGAAGATGGTTGCCTACATATCAATGGCAACAATGACTCTACCCCAGAACCAATTCAAATTTCTAGTCTCAGTTGAATCTGTGCTGGGGATGAAAAAGATTGACTTATTAATGTCCCATCATGGAGCTTTATGTTTCTATTTGGCTAAATCAAAAGGGAAAAGAAATGGTTGGAAATGTCTCTTTCTTCCTCTCAGAGGTACCTCTGATATTTCAGCAGCCACCATTTCTAGGTGAATTTTGACTATTGAAAGGGCTTACCAATCTCTCACAGAGATTTTTCATTCATAATAATCACAGACAGATTTTTCATTCATAATAATCAAAGCCCAAGAGGTTCGGGCTATTGCTGCATCTTGGGCCTTTACTAATTATTCCTCTCTGGATGATATCATGAAAGCCTCCCTTTTGTGGTCTTGCTCCACATTTTCTTTGTTGTACCTGCACTAGTTGGCACACCAGAGCAAGGGCATTTAAGCATTAGGTCCAATTGTGTCTGCCCAAAAAACTGTCAGCAAGTCATCTTCCAGTCTGCAGTAGTGTCCTACTGGAAACAGATGGTAAGTTCTCTGTGACAGCTATTATGGGATCATCAGCTGCCCCCCCCCCCTTCCAGGGAGGCAAAGCCAGCAATGTAATAGTAGCAAATTAATGTATTATTGCTATTAAAATGTAAAGGGGGTGGGGGGGGGGGGGGGGGGGGTCAAATTGATTTTAATTATGTAATACTTACCTTCTGTTATTACTGAATTCCCTCCCTCCCTCCCTGCTCTGATGTCTTTTAGTCTTGATCCAAATCAGAGAAGAATGATATTCCTAATGACTGAAGTAACTAAAGCATCGGTCTGAACTGTGTTTATTTTTGTCCTTGACCTCCAATTACTAATTGGAGGAGGGAAGTTTTACCTTGAACTGGGGACTGACACCAGAAAAAGAGATAGAAATGTAAATAATAGCTGGTAAGTATTACAAAATTAAAATTAGTTTACCCCCCCCCCCCAAAAAAAAAAAAAAAAAAAAAACTACATTATCATCAAGCATATGGCTATCCTATAACTTTTCAAAAACTTTAGTCAAAACACTTTTTACAGTATATAATTTTTTTTTTTGTAAATACAATATTTTATAAAGTTTGATACACAGTTCTTGTCTAAAAATGTACATATCACTGTTACTGCTAGAAAAGCTGTATAGCATCTTTGATTACCATATATCCTGGCATATAAGTCGCATCCTACTGCAAACTGCATAGATGCAGATCTGCGGTCATATAATGCACTGGCAGGTCTGGGTCTATGCAGTTTGTTATGACTAACCCATTTAACAAATAACAAAGACCCTGATCTGCCAGACCATTATGTAATTGCAGAACATGGTCTTTGTTATTTACAGTTTATGGTTCGATTTTCTGTCTGTCATCTGAATCGTCCACTACTCTTTCTGATACCATATCAACATTCCCTGCATCTATATTGCCAATTTCAGTGACTTTTGTTTGCGCTTTGCTCTGATCATTGGGCACATAGGATTCTGCATATCTCAACCTCTTCGTTCCTCTGCCTTTATTGACAAAATGCTGCACTGCATTGTTTATGAAATTGCTGCATCATGACAACTGGCATTCATTTCCAATGTCAAGTGACTGGTTGCATGCGTTTAATGAAAACCACATGAGCTGATAGGATAAATTCATTACTTGTGGTAGACGAGTCTCCTATGAACACCACTCCGGACTTCTTGGTGGATTCCACTCAGGACGTCTTGGTGGATTCCACACAAATAATAAATACCATATAGAACATATATATTGACCTAATTCTGATGTCTGTCACCTGTTTTTGATATCTGTGTAATGAGTATATTTAGCTTATTTCATGTTTATTTCCTATTTGGGTGTATATCATTTTTGTATATCTGCTGTTCAAAATAAAGTGTACGACATTTGTCAGTTTTAAAAATCACTTGTCCAGAGAACAAGTGCTTTTTATTGTTAGTGGACAAGCGCCAAATTCAAACCCAACAGTTGGAACTGACTTATACATGTAAGCAAATTCATGTATATATTGTACATGTAACTTTTATCTGAATCTTAATTATCAACCATCTGATCTCAGCCTAGTCTTTCAGCTTTAAATTTTAGGCAAGTTTACAGTTTTACACTATGCTTGCTCAGAACAGTGATCTAGGTCTTTCAGAGGCAATGTCGACTTTAAAGTAAAATAAAAGCATTATAACGTTTTGTTTACTGACAACTCAAGTTTTCATATACTTTTTATTATGCAAATAATTGTAGATAAAATATTACTTTTAATTCTCCCCCACTCTTATAAATATGCAAATTTACAAAAGTTTCATAAGAATAAAAGGTTTTCATAAGAAAAAATTACAATAGGACAGAAATCCCACTTTTTTTAATCGGTGGTGTACGAAATATTGGAGGGTACACAAAATTAGAGACAGTATGATAATAACTGTCACTTGCCTGTTTCAAGGTATTTGTTGCTTTTTTTTTTTTTTTTTTTTACTCCCTCATTGGACCCCATGTCTTCCCAACAAGTTGAACATTTTGACAGACTAAAGCAGAAGAATTTGGATCAATAAGATTTCATTGCATTCCAAGGCTGCCTGGACTGGTTCTGGTCTTCTAACAGAAGATGCTGCTGTTTCTGCATTGATTTTTGGGAACCCTTCTTATGACCTTCAATCAATGAGAAAGGGTGGAATGCATGGAGTTATTATGCTAATGAAACTGAAATTCCATTAACTTCCATTTTCAATGAAAATACAGTGTTTATAATAATGAATAACCCAGTTTTATAGATTTTCTAAAGATTGGGTTATTTTAAAAGATTTGAACAATAAATTAATGCTATTTAATGTAGATTGTTTTTTTACATTGTCAAAAGCAATATTCTTCATGACTCATGCTTGTGCGTGGGTCTTCTGACTTGTAATGATATTGATATTATTTCTTCAGAGGCATTCAAGGACTCACAATATATAGGTTTTGTGCAAAACATAAAAATAATTGATGCTGTACCGCCCAGGCTTAGACGCAGTCTGCTAAATCGATAGAGTGTTGCGTTGCTGAACCCTGGCTGCATTAGGATATGATGATGGTGAAGTGTGTATTATTATAATGATCGTGTACATAGTTCAGAGTAATATTCAGATCATTGATTAGAATTATTAATTAATGAGAACCTAATGAATGGTGAATTCATTAGCAAAAATTATAATCTTTCTCACATTTAATTGTCAAAATAATTTTTTTTTTTAATTCTCATAATTTGACTTTTTCAACCCAACTGTATTTTTTTTTCAGCTGGACTTTTGGATTAAGTGACTGAATGTGGAAATTCAGATTTGGATAAAAAATTGTTCCTCGAGGAAGATCTTTTTGATCTAAACAAGAAAATGGATGGGGATTCTAATGATGAAACTGCAACGGAATCCTTAAATGGCGAAACTAAACCTGACCCAGCCAAACTTGCCCAGTCTGCCATTATCAAACAGGTGAGCTGTAATTTTTTGTCTTGACATTTTATCCCCTTTAATGGTTACAGTGGTGGGGCTGAGCCACTCTCCCATGAAGCAGTTCCCTCATACCTGTGAGTGGCTGATAATAAGCAGGTGGAAATTTGAGCTGTAATGAATTCTAGATCATTAACAAATCTATGTTAATCATATGAGTTCAGCTTCTGAAGATGGGTTGTGGTGCTAAATTATGTACATACATGGAATATGCACCAATCGCTCACCTCTCTCCTCACCTAGAATATTATTAAGCGTGTGTTGACTCGCTACCATTATCATTTGACATCAGATATGTAATATGGCTGCTGATTTGTCCTGATATTGTTTATCATCTCAGTTGGAGGCTAATACAGTGGTCAGCATGAAAGTAAACATGGATACAGATAAAGCTATGTGAGTGTTTTGATCATAATGTCAGATTTAAAGTAAACATTTTGCATTTTGTGGAAACTTGGTATTATGAAAAAAAGGGTTTCAGTATTCTGTTCAGTTCTTATCATAATTTCATGATTATTGTTTCAGGTCCTATTTACATTGTGATGTCATAATGGAATTTTCTTTTCTGATTATGAGAGTAGATAGATATAGATATATAGATATATGTATGTACATGTAGATACACATACACAATCAGTTGTAATGCAGCTTATTAGTGCTGGGATTATTAATTAGCTTAATTTTAGCTATATATAGTGGACAAATAGAGGTTAACATGAAAAGTTGTACATGTAAAGCTATGTTTGTCTTTCGGTCTAAAATTAAAATTTTGGTATTCTGAAAATGAAACATAGGTTATTCTTTGATCACATTCTTATCATAATTTCATAAGCACATGTTCAGGACCACTCATTCACAGAGGAAAATCTTTGGCAGATGATTTTAATTTTGGATTTTGCTTCTCTTTGTGCTAAAAGTAATGTATATATAATTTTATACAAGGACTGTTATAGGGTGCGTTATTGCGAAACATATGTTTATTTTTAAAAAATATTGCCAAAAAATTAAACCAAAGCCCAAAAAAGAGATCGATTGTCCACCAAACTTTGGTTTCCACAGCATAACTTTACCAAGGAGATCGATTGTCCGCCAAACTTTGGTTTCCACAGCATAACTTTACCACGGAGATCGAATGTCCGCCAAACTTTGGTTTCCACAGCATAACTTTACCAAGGAGATCGATTGTCCGCCAAACTTTGGTTTCCACAGCATAACTTTACCATGGAGATCGATTGTCCACCAAACTTTGGTTTCCACAGCATAACTTTACCATGGAGATCGATTGTCCGCCAAACTTTGGTTTCCACAGCATAACTTTACCATGGAGATCGATTGTCCGCCAAACTTTGGTTTCCACAGCATAACTTTACCATGGAGATCGATTGTCCGCCAAACTTTGGTTTCCACAGCATAACTTTACCACGGAGATCGATTGTCCGCCAAACTTTGGTTTCCACAGCATAACTTTACCACGGAGATCGATTGTCCGCCAAACTTTGGTTTCCACAGCATAACTTTACCAAGGAGATCGATTGTCCGCCAAACTTTGGTTTCCACAGCATAACTTTACCGTGGATTATCTACATGAAGCTTGATATTGATGAGATGATTAAAGATTTAGATTTACATCATTCCACATTATCATTTACAGGAGTTATGGCTCTTGTTTGTACGTTGTCCTAACTTTGGTTTTCCAAGATAACTTTACTTAGAATTGTTTGATTTTAATGAAATTTGGCATGTAGCTTTATATTCACGAGGCCTTTAATGAGTTTTTATTTACAGCATTCCATGCTTTTTCCTGTTTTTTCAGCGATAATATTTTTATTTGTAATCTGATAGAAAAGTGCCAGTGATGAAGTTTATTAAAGGTGACTACCGCCAACTTCTCAGAAAAGTCCAACCTTAATAGAACATAAACTTATGTCACTGACCAGGTAACAGTTTTGCATTTTTTGCAGAAAAATTAAGTATTTGAACAGAGTTTAGGATGTGTTTAAGTTTAGATGCCTACTGTCCATGAGATATTTTTCTAAGGTTACAATATCATTAATTAGAAGAGTCACCATCCATTTTTTTCCAACTTTATTTTTTTGTGTGCAGGATCATCCAGGATTTCAAGTAAATTTTATGGTACAGCTTAACATTTTTGAACTCTTGCATGAGTTTGATTGCCAGAAATTTACATCATCATTTTGTAGAGTTATGGCCCTTTATTGTTGGGTACATGCCTTTTGTTTTCACAAAGTTCCTCTCGTTAAGGCCCTGCTGAATTGTAGCAAGCAGAGCTTTTGTGATCCACCTATTGCAAATAGCTATAGTTAGAGTTACATGTACATGTAGTCAATGGAGAAACAAGAGTGCATGATTATTATCATGTGCTGTAAGATGAATTGCCATCATTGAAATGAGGACTTGCTGTACTGTATTTACCCATGATTATTATTATATGCTGTAAGACGAATTGCCATCATTGAAATGAAGACTTGTACCATATTTACAGATGATTATTATCATATCTCTGTAAGATGAATTGCCGTTTTTGAAATGAGGACATGTTGAACTGTATCTACCCATGATTATTATATAGATGTAAGGGCAATTGTCATCACTGAAATGAGGACTTGTACCATATTTACCCATGATTATTATCATATTGCTGTAAGATGTATTGCCATCACTGAAATGAAGACTTGCTTTACTGTATTTACCCATGATCATTATCATATTGCTGTAAGATGTATTGCCATCACTGAAATGAGAACTTGTATCATATTTACCCATGATTATTCAGTAATGATCATTTTCTGGATAGATCCGGAATTCCGAAATCAGATTGTCTGGTTTGTCCATTAAGAGATTCCGGTCTACAGTTATCATGTACTTCTGAAATCGGGACTGGTATAAAGGCTACCTTCATGTACTGTGACTGAAATCGGGACTGGTATAAAGGCTACCTTCATGTACTGTGACTGAAATCGGGACTGGTATAAAGGCTACCTTCATGTAATGTGACTGAAATTACATTATATGTGGTGTTAGGGAAACATTACACTGCCTAAAACAGACAGCTGATTGAAATGGCTGCTCCCATGTACTCAAGAAATGAACTTGAAATAGTCCAAAGTACACTAACTTTTGCAGTTATTAAAATAGGAATAATGAATTTTGCTAGAGTAGACAATACTTCTGAAAGTGCAATTATTGAATTATAAAATATCAAAAAAACTATAAACAGTTGTCAGCTAGTTTTTAGCTCCACTGGTCATAGACCAGAAGAGCTTATTGGATGGTCTGTTGTCCGTCTGTAATCTGTGTTCCGTCCGTCAGTTACCACAAGTTTGTTATCGCTACTCTTAAACTACTTGGAGGATTGCCATGAAACTTTACACACACATTCATATCATGGTCTAGTTGGTCCTATATGAAAATGGTGCTGCTTGGACATCCATCTTGAAAATCTTATCACTACTCCTGAATGGATGGTCATATCAACAAGGAGTTTTCACTAAAAGACGTACTTATTATGATTTCTAGTTTGTCCTAAACGAAAATGGTGCAGATCTGACATCCAATATGGCCACATTGGCAGCCATCTCGAAAATCTTGTTATTGCTACTCCTCCTGAATGGATGATCACATCAACATGGGGATTTCACTAAAAGACCTCTTATGATGTCTACTTGGTCCTAAATGAAAATTGTGCTGTTATGACATCCAATATGGCTGGCTCAGCAGCCATCTTGAAAATTCTGTTATCACTACTCCTCCTGAATGGATGGTAATATCAACATTTGGTTTTCACGAAAAGACTTATGATTCCTAGTTGGTCCTAAATGAAAATGGTGCCAGTTGTACATCCAATATGGCTGCCATGATGAATGTCTTGAAAATCTTGTTGTCACTACTCACCCTGAATGGATGATAATTATGAAATGGGGTTTTCACCAGAAGATTTTTAATGATGTCTACTTTGACCTAAATGAAAATGGTGCCAAGCTGACATCCAATATGTGTACTGCCGCAGCTAATTTGAAAATCTTGTTATCGCTGAAGAATATCAGAAATGGTTTAAAAACTAGACAGTTAAAAGGAAGAAATCGTCTTATCTTGAATTCCTTGACATTCTTTTCGCCCAGTAGAGCATCAGTCCCTTCCAATTTACATGTACCTCGGAAGTCCAGGAAGTGAAAATGACCAAGTCGAGCTAGCTGTCTTTTGAGAGGTGCACATCTGAAGTAAGGCCAAGCTCTATACTCTAGAAGCCAAATCATACCTAACAGTCATACACCAAAATACAGGGAATTAAAAGTTATTTTAATAGCAGCAATTACTTATCCTGTCGCTATTGTTTAGCTATTCTATTTAGTGCGAAAATCACCGTCCATTCGATTTGAATACATCCTCCCACAGAGTTGAGAAAAGGTTAGTATGACCTTTGAACTCCAGTCTGTGCGTCACTTTGGCTTGCCTGAACGGTCATCTTTTTTCACGGACCCCATACTTTGTAGACGTTTGCCTGAAACAGCACCATAGAAATTGTGCCTCTAGCAACTTACTGCATTAGCGGTCTCCATTCTGCAGTTCATAATTAAGTCTTGGTGTTGCACTATCCGTTCCGTATTTTATTCCATATTGTAAACTTTCCCCATTTTTTTAGAACTTAGTTCTTTAAGGGACCTGGAAGGCTACCTCATGTATTCCACCCCTTACAGGTGGAAACACTCACCAAATTTACTGATATACAACTGAGGTACAGGTAAGTCTCTGTATTTTGAAAAAACAACAACAGGCCCTGCCTAACATAGAGGACAGCGTATTCCTCTCTCTCTCGGTAAATTTTCACGTATATTATTAATGTCCGCACCACGAATTGCATGATCATTGCATATGTGTCTGCATGTTCTTTAATAAAATTCACAGTGTGAAGAAAGCTTTATTTCTACGAGGTCAAATCTATCATTTACCTCATGCATACAGGTACTTAATGCATATACAGTGGTATACGCGGTATGCTTTACATACAACCAGGTGTGTTTAGCATGACACAACAAGGTGAGTTTAGCGTGACATTTATTAAATATTGTCATTAATTCTCTTCAATCAGAATAATGTCACGACAGTCTGTGGAGAAGTGTGGCAACAAGAAGGGCTCTTGTGACACTCACCCAGACTGGATAAAGTGCTCCAAGTGCACACAAAAAGTATTTAAAAACAAAAAAATTGCACACTTTGCAATTTATGGCCTTTTGGCAACCTGTAATCTAGTTGATTCCAGATGTTCTTATCTTCAGATTTTTCTGGATTCTCTACAGGAAAGCGGAGCACCACAATAGCAGGTTGCATCCTCCTGTTAGGGAGGTAGAGCACTGCAAAAGCGGATCGCTCCCTCATAGCGGGGAAGTAGATCACAGCAATAGCAGGTTGTGCCCTCCCATTAGGGAGGTGGAGCACTGTGACAGCAGATTGCTCCCTTCCGTTAGGGAAGTAGAGCACCGCAACAAGTGGATGTGCCCTCTAGTTAGGGGGGTGGAGCACTGCGACAGTGGATTGCGCCCTCCTGTTAGGGAGGCAGAGCACCACAACAACGAGTTGTGCCGTCCCGTTAGGGAGGTAGAGCACCGCAACAGCTGGTTGCACCCTCCTGTTAGCGAGGTAGAGCACTGCAACAGCGAATTGCTCCCTCCCTTTAGGGAGGTAGAGCAATGCAACACATCTTGTGCCCATGGTAGTATGTTGCTCCCTCCCACTCAGGAGGTGATGCACCGCTTCCATCACTTCCAGTTAGTATCAACACCGCACCCTCCTGAGTGATACATGTATATCAGTTGAAGATGATGTCTTCTCCGATTATCACTAGTCGGCTTCAAGGTATGGGGACAGGGTACGGACGAAGTTCCCCCCTCTCCCCCCTCTACCGTCCCATCCTTTGCAGGATTGGGAGTCTGCCCACCAGGCTCGAAATAGGGAAGGGTATTTGGATCAGCATCTCCCCACCCCATTATCCCAATGAATCCTTACAGGATGTGGGCCCTCCACCTGAAGGCCCTTGGTTCACTATGCACCCATGTCCCGCCATCACCTCACCAGGTGGCCTCAATGCAAAATCATCCAGGGTAGACAGGCGGTCTGGCCTCCCCACTGGAATTCGCACTGAACTACGGGCTGTGGTGCAGAATGCTCCTATCCCCCTTCCACCGTCGAGGAACATAGCGATGCCCACACACTCTCCAACTCAGAGTATACTAGATGATGGTGATGCCCTCTCAATTCTCATTGACTCAAATGAGTTCGAGACAGAAGCAGCAGCACTGACACCTCTCAGACCCACCCTTCCTCTCAGTTGGAAGAGGAGGAAGAGGTCTGGTCCTTTGATAAGGTTTACCACTTCTTACTCATGGAATTGAGCTCCAAACCATCCAGCACACAATCCAAAAAGATCCTTTCTGTTATGGAAAAGATCTACGGGGATCAAACACAACCAGACCTCTTGCTTCTCCCTCATTCCCCAACGATTGAGGAACTCTCACAGAGGTTTTGGCTAGGCAAAAACATAGCTCGGCAATGTCAAGGGTGGTTCGTCCCTCCCTCGACATTGAGACCACTGGTCTCTTCTGCCAGTTACAGGGTACATTCCCCAAAGTGGCCTACCAAACCTCCCCAATTGGATGCTGAGGTGGCCAAAGTGGGAATTTCTACGGGAGCCTGGGCTTGCCTTCTAATAAAAATAATATGATGTCATGGAGCAGAAAACCGGGTTACTCGTAACCATTGCGTCGCATTCCGATCTGTTCTCAGCAACTGCATTTAGTAAGCTGAGAGAGTCCTTCTTGAACCCAGCTGCATTACAATGCCAAGACGTCCCGGCATGCACTTTCTGTTGCAATGGCTTTATCGGCGGAATTTCTGCACATCTGCCGTGACGTTGCATTGGACTCCTCGAAGGTCTTACTTAACCACAGTAAAGACCTTCTAAGGGCTGCCCCACTAGAAGCCAAGACACTCTTGGGGGCCTCATACCAACTGTGGCTTCTCAAGACTTGCTGGATCATCAACATCGATCCTTTACATCCACTCCTGGCCCATCGCAATCGGCCAGGAAGCGTGTTAATGCGAATTGCCCTCGGGCCATCCACCAAGTTCTTCAAGCAGACGCAACCCCAGTCCAATCTGCAACTTCAAACTAGAATTCCTTGTCATTCGGGTCCACAGAACCAAGGTCGCTGCAGACACCAAAAGAGGAAGTTCAATAATCCTCCTTCCTTTCCCACAGGAGGAAGGGGGGACAGACTTAGGGATCCAACCCCTCTCCTGCCATGCATTCCCCTCCCGAACGTCCCCGTAGATGCTCGCCTAGGCCTCTTTTCAGAGGCTTGGTCAAGCATCACGGATGATGGGTGGGTCCTCTCCATTGTGAACGAGGGTTATCAACTCCAGTGTTGAGAACAACCCCCGCTATCAAGGACCCCCATTCTATTTCCACAGTCCAATCTGGTGAACTTGAAGGAAGAGGTGCACACCCTTTTGCCTAAAGGGGCAGTCGAGAGGGTCCTGAACGATCAGTCTTCCACTTCTACTCCCGAATCTTCCTGGTCACCAAGAAAAGTGGGAAATTAGGATCATAATCGATCTCTCCCCACTCTACCAATCTTCTGGAGGAATCTTTCAAGATGGAGACAACCTCTTCGATCCGGAACGCACTTTGTACGTCCGATTGGGCAGTCTCCATTGACCTTCAGGATGCCTATTTGCACATCCCGATTTTTCCTCCACATCGCAAATATCTCTGGTTTTGCTTAAACCAGGAATTTTTTTTCAATTCCGGGTTCTGCCATTCTGAATCTCTTCCGCACCCAGAGTCTTCACCCAATTATGGGCGTGGTTGCGGCCTATCTTCAATTACTGGGAACACTGATTCTCCAGTATTTGGATGACTGGCCGATCCAGAATGTCCAGGTTCAATCCCTTCATCTTGATCGGTTCCGTTCTTGGTCCGCCGTAACTCGGTTGGGTCCTTTACCAAACCTCGAGAAGTCGGAACTCATTCCATCACAGGACTTTGTTTACATGGGGATGAATTTCCTCACGAACCAGAACTTGTTCCGGGTTCCACTGGATCGGGTAGATCGAATCATGGCTCTTCTAGAGGCAATTAGAGCAAAAACATCGTTATTTG
Source organism: Margaritifera margaritifera (assembly GCA_029931535.1). NCBI lineage: Eukaryota > Metazoa > Mollusca > Bivalvia > Unionida > Margaritiferidae > Margaritifera > Margaritifera margaritifera. Next base: position 3,020,926 of record JAQPZY010001652.1, on the reverse strand, counting down.
CTTGCCCTTATCTATCCCTATTGGGAACCTTGAATGCCTCTGCCGACTTGGTTTCTTTAGGATGTCTCCTTATGCGCTCTCTACAGTTCCTCCTCCTCACAAGGTGGAAACCACACCGAGATTCTCTATCAACCTCAATCCCACTAGGACGGGACTTTCACCACCACTTGCGCTGGTGGATGAATCGGAACAGATTCCTGGCTGGCGTCCCAATGCATGCACCCGACCCCCACTCATATCTGTTCGCCAACGCGTCAGATTCCGGTTGGGGTGCTTGTTTAGAACCGGAGGGCATAATTCTCCAGGGTCTTTGGACTCGGGCCAAATCATCCCTCCACATCAACAACCTAGAAATGAAAGCAGTATTTCTAGTGTTGCAAGGGTGCATCAACAGAGTAAGGGGTTGCTGCATCATGGTCTCCTCAGACAAAATGTCTGTCATTGCATATCTACAATGTCAAGGAGGCACACATGCTGCTTCTCTTTGCTTGGAGGTCTTGAACCTCCTCCAGTGGGCAGCCTCAGAGGACATCACAATCTGAGTTTGCCACATTCCGGGCAAGAAGAACTTATTAGCGGACAGTCTGTCCAGGACAGGTCGAGGCATCTTCACGGAATGATCTCTTCACCACTCCATAACAGAGTCCCTGTTCACACTCTGGGAAAGACCCCTAGTGGACCTGTTTGTGACCAGGCTCAACAACAGACTTCCCTTTTACGTATCTCTGCTCCCAGACCAGAGAGCATGGGCAGTGGACGCATTCAGATTCCGGTGGGATCGGCTATTTACATACGCCTTCCCACCGTCCCAACTGCTATCTCAAGATCTGCAAAAATCCAAACTTCCACTGTGAAGATCATTCTCGTCGCCCCACTGTGGCCCCAGCGATCATGGTTCAGCGATCTGCTAGATGTATTGATTGATCGACCCAGGTCTCTTCCTTACCGGAGCGATCTCCTTTCTTAACACAGGGGATCCCTTCTCCACAACAGCTAACACATTCTCCACCTTCATGCTTGGCTCATCTCAAGCGATCTCTCTGCCAGAACAAGTTTTCGGGCAGAGTCGCCAGTTGCATCATCCGGGCCAGGAAAGCTTCTACATCCAAAGTCTATGGTGCCAGGTGGAGAATCTTCTGTGATTGTGCAATAGAAAACACTTTGATCCTATCTGCCCCTCTGTAACTTCTGTTGCTGATTTCCTTTTGTTCCTTTTTGAGACCAAAAGATGTTCAGTATCAACTATCAAGGGATATTGAGCTGCCATCTTCAACACACTTAAATTCTCACAGTGCACGGCAATCGGTTCAGATTCATACCATGCCGATCTTATTAAGTACTTTGAGCTCCAGAGACCCGTCTCCCACTTTCTTATGCCCAGATGGAATCTTTAGTGTGTTTTGTGGTCTTTAACCAAAACCCCCATATGAACCATTGAGCGAAGCCTCCTTTCAGGACCTCACACTCAAGACAGTGTTCCTACTTGCTCTTGCATCTGCAAGACGACGAAGCGAGATCCATGCCTTGTCTTTTGACACTGGCTGTCTCTGGTTTAATGGGAATTATGATTCTGTTTCCCTCCTTTGCCAACCGGGACTTCTTGCTAAAAATCAGTTACCTTCGGTAGCTCCACTACCTTCTCTGGGGCGCATTGTTGCAGCACAATATTTGGCTCAGAGAAACACCAACCTTCTTTAAGATGGGCCTCTCCCTCTACGGTTAGTACATCCCATTTCTCTGTTTTTGATCAGTTTAACTAGAGCATCAGCCTACCCCCCTAACTGACAAATTCAGCTAAACAATAGCAACAGGATAAGTAATTGCTGCTATTAAAATGTAGTTTTTTGGGGGTGGGGGTAAAACTAATTTTAATTATGCAATACTTACCTGTCGCTATTGTCTAATGCTCTCCTCCCATCTTGATCTGATGTCGTGCGTAATCGTCATCTATGAAAAAGATGACCGTTCAGGCAAGCCTAAGCGACACACAGACTGGAGTTCAAAGGTCATAACCTTTTCTCCACTCTATGGGAGGATGTATTCACATTGAACGGACGGTGATTTTTGGCATGAAATAGAACAGCTTAACAATAGCAACAGGTAAGTATTGCATACCGGTAATTAAAATTAGTTTTACCCCCCCCCCCAAGACTACATTTTAACAATGCCTAACATATAAAATATCTTAGGATAACCAGTATTAAAGCCTGGAAATTATTTTTCTTTACAAATCAAAGACTGTGCAAATACAAAACTGTCAAGCGAAACCTTAAGACAAATATGAACATTTGTGCAGTTGTATTCTGTTTTTCATTTAATCATGTATGATTTTCTCGAGAAAATGGTACAATAATATTGATGCTGTTTATGAAAATAAGCTAATTATACCTACATGTATGTATCTTGCCCTTAATAATACAATATGCCTTGTGGCAGTATTGTGTATGAAATGCCTTGTGGCAGTATTGTGTATGAAATGCCTTGTGGTAGTATTGTGTATGAAATGCCTTGTGGCAGTATTGTGTATAAAATGCCTTATGGCAGTATTGTGTATGAATTATGGTGAAATTAAAAAGTCTTAGAACATAGAAGTAAAATCAACTCAAATTTAAAACTTGGATTGAGTGAAATAAAAATATAGCAAAAATGTTTCTTTTGATTCTTTGGTAATAAAATTAGAGAAAATTGGGGAGGGGGGGGGGGCGGGGCTTGTGTGCAACTTTGGTACTAATGAATGCTGTCCTGTGGAAGAAATGCATGATAGTTATTCAAAAGAACTGTTTACATGCTTGCAACATAAATGTTTCAGCTTTTGAGAGGTGCACATCTGAAGTAAAGCCAAACTGTATGATCTAATCATACACCAAAATACATGTAAAGGGAATTATGAGTTATTTTCAAGTTTGTTTAGCAAAAAAGGTGAAAATCAAAGGTAAAGTTTGTTTTTTGCAATTAAGGATACTGTATGATTTAAATTTTGGACAAGGTTCTGGGGTCACCATTATATCTGTTACGCCAGACTGCAGGGCTCGAAATTGGTGGTAGTCCACTCGCCTGAGGCTAGTAAATTTCCTATCGGAGTAGTAGTTTCATGATTTGAATAGTCCGTTGGCTAGTAAAGTTTCAGTTGTCACTAGTCAGTTAGTGAAGAAGGACTAGTGAAGTTTCATCAGGACTAGTACATTTTTCAATCTGTCAGTCTAGTGAAGTTTCATCAGGACTAGTACATTTTTCAATCTGTCAGTCTACTGGATATTCTGGCTACAAAGAAATTTATATTAAACTCTAGTCATGGACTGGAAAATATTATCAAGAATGTACAAATGCAGCCTTTTGATTGTTCAGAATATTTTCAAGTACTATTTTTCGTTGACTAAAGTTTTATGATGGGAGGGTCTGGGTTAGACATTCTGGAACATTGTCAAC